>CAWUFW010015613.1:0-352581 GCA_963921515.1 Calotriton arnoldi | reverse complement strand
CCTGTGCCCACAACGTTTTCAGACGGGTACTGGTGGTAACTGACTCTGACTAACCAGAGCCAGTGCGCGTTTGCACAGTGGTGAAGGGAGGGGGCCTGAGGTGACATGTGTGCAAACGCGCCCCATGGCGCGTTTTAAGTTGCGGGATTAAGTCCCCTTGAATCCTGAGGTCCCTGGGGCCCAACTAGCCCCCAGGTACCTACAGTTAGGACCACAGAGCTGAGTTGCAGAGAGGCGTTCCGAGGCCACGCACCTTTTTCACCTCTCTGCAACGCAACTCTGTTGTGCTTACTGAAGGTACCTGGTGGGCTAGTTGGCCCCCAGGATTCAAAGGGAATTAACTCCCCAACTTAAAACGCATCACAGGGCGTGTTTGCGCACATGTCACCTGAGGCCCCGCCCCTCCCTTCACCACTGTGCAAACGCGCCCCGTGGCGCGTTTTAAGTTGGGGGATTAGGTCACCTTGAATCCTGAGAGTCCCTGGGGCCCAACCAGCCCACCAGGTACTTCCAGTAAGCACCACAGGCCTGCGTTGCAACACCTGTAACAAATTGTGCAGTTGTGTTTAGGTAGTGAAGAGGGTCGTGCTGGGGGTAGTGTTTTAGGGTTTAGGGTAGTGCAGTGGTGTTTGTGTAGTGTAGGGGGTCATGCTGGGGTTAGATTTAGGGTTTAGGGTAGTGCAGTGGTGTTTGTGTAGTGTAGGGGGTCATGCTGGGGGTAGATTTAGGGTTTAGGGTAGTGCAGTGGTGTTTGTGTAGTGTAGGGGGTCATGCTGGGGGTAGATTTAGGGTTTAGGGTAGTGCAGTGGTGTTTGGGTAGTGTAGGGAGTCGTCCTGGGGGAGTGTTTTAGGGTAGTACAGTGGTGTTTGGGTAGTGTAGGGGGTCGTGCTGGGGTTAGTGTTTTAGGGTTTAGGGTAGTGCAGTGGTGTTTGGGTAGTGTAGGGGGTCATGCTGGGGGAGTGTTTTAGGGTTTAGGGCAGTGCAGTGGTGTTCGGGTAGTGTAGGGGGTCGTGCTGGGGGAGTGTTTTAGGGTTTAGGGCAGTGCAGTCGTGTTCGGGTAGTGTAGGGGGTCGTGCTGCGGGGAGTATTTTTGGGTTTAGGGTAGTGCAGTGGTGTTCGGGTAGTGTAGGGGGTCATGCTGGGGGTAGTGTTCTAGGGTTTAGGGCAGTGCAGTGGTGTTCGGGCAGTGTAGGGGTCGTGCTGGGGGTGGTGTTTTAGGGTTTAGGGTAGTGCAGTGGTGTTCGGGCAGTGTAGGGGTCGTGCTGGGGGTGGTGTTTCAGGGTTTAGGGCAGTGCAGTGGTGTTCAGGCAGTGTAGGGGGTCGTGCAGGGGGTGGTGTTTCAGGGTTTAGGGCAGTGCAGTGGTGTTCGGGCAGTGTAGGGGGTCATGCAGGGGTGGTGTTTTAGGGTTTAGGGCAGTGGTGTTCGGGCAGTGTAGGGGGTCATGCTGGGGGTGGTGTTTCAGGGTTTGGGGCAGTGCAGTGGTGTTCGAGCAGTAAAGGGGGTCATGCTGGGGGTGGTGTTTCAGGGTTTAGGGCAGTGCAGTGGTGTTCGGGCAGTGTAGGGGGTGGTGCAGGGGGTGGTGTTTCAGAGTTTAGGGCAGTGCAGTGGTGTTCGGGCAGTGTAGGGGGTCGTGCAGGGGGTGGTGTTTCAGGGTTTAGGGCAGTGCAGTGGTGTTCGGGCAGTGTAGGGGGCGGTGCAGGGGGTGGTGTTTCAGGGTTTAGGGCAGTACAGTGGTGTTCGGGCATTGTAGGGGGTGGTGCTGGGGCTGGTGTTTCAGGGTTTAGGGCAGTGCAGTGGTGTTCGGGCAGTGTAGGGGGTGGTGCTGGGGCTGGTGTTTCAGTGTTTAGGGCAGTGCAGTGGTTTTCGGGCAGTGTATGGGGTCGTGCTGGGGCTGGTGTTTCAGGGTTTAGGGCAGTGCAGTGGTGTTCGGGCAGTGTAGGGGGTCTTGCTGGGGCTTGTGTTTCAGAGTCTAGGGCAATGCAGTGGTGTTCGGGGAGTGTAGGGGGTCTTGCTGGGGCTGGTGTTTCAGGGTTTAGGGCAGTGCAGTGGTGTTCGGGCAGTGTAGGGGGTCGTGCTGGGGCTGGTGTTTCATGGTTTAGAGCAGTGCAGTGGTGTTCGGGCAGTGTAGGGGGTCGTGCTGGGGCTGGTGTTTCAGGGTTTAGGGCAGAGCAATGGTGCTCAGGCAGTGTAGGGGGTTGTACTGGGGGTGATGTTTCAGGGTTTAGGGCAGTGCAGTGGTGTTCGGGCAGTGTAGGGGGTCGTGAAGGGGTGGTGTTTCAGGGTTTAGGGCAGTGCAGTGGTGTTCGGGCAGTGTAGGGGGTCGTGCTGGGGGTAGTGTTTTAGGGTTTAGGGTAGTGCAGTGGTGCTTGTGTAGTGTAGGGGGTCGTGCTGGGGGTAGTGTTTTAGGGTTTAGGGTAGTGCAGTGGTGTTTGTGTAGTGTAGGGGGTCATGTTTTAGGGTAGTGCAGTGGTGTTTGGGTAGTGTAGGGGGTCATGCTGGGGGTAGTGTTTTAGGATTTAGGTTAGTGCAGTGGTGTTTGGGTAGTGTAGAGGGTCATGCTGGGGGTAGTGTTTTAGGGTTTAGGGTAGTGCAGTGGTGTTTGTGTAGTGTAGGGGGTCGTGCTGGGGGTAGTGTTTTAGGGTTTAGGGTAGTGCAGTGGTGCTTGTGTAGTGTAGGGGGTCGTGCTGGGGGTAGTGTTTTAGGGTTTAGGGTAGTGCAGTGGTGTTTGTGTAGTGTAGGGGGTCATGTTTTAGGGTAGTGCAGTGGTGTTTGGGTAGTGTAGGGGGTCATGCTGGGGGTAGTGTTTTAGGATTTAGGTTAGTGCAGTGGTGTTTGGGTAGTGTAGGGGTCGTGCTGGGGGTAGTGTTTTAGGGTTTAGGGTAGTGCAGTGGTGTTTGTGTAGTGTAGGGGGTCGTGCTGGGGTAGTGTTTTAGGGTTTAGGGTAGTGCAGTGGTGCTTGTGTAGTGTAGGGGGTCGTGCTGGGGGTAGTGTTTTAGGGTTTAGGGTAGTGCAGTGGTGTTTGTGTAGTGTAGGGGGTCATGTTTTAGGGTAGTGCAGTGGTGTTTGGGTAGTGTAGGGGGTCGTGCTGGTGGTAGTGTTTTAGGATTTAGGTTAGTGCAGTGGTGTTTGTGTAGTGTAGGGGGTCGTGCTGGGGGTAGTGTTTTAGGGTTTAGGGTAGTGCAGTGGTGCTTGTGTAGTGTAGGGGGTCGTGCTGGGGGTAGTGTTTTAGGGTTTAGGGTAGTGCAGTGGTGTTTGTGTAGTGTAGGGGGTCATGTTTTAGGGTAGTGCAGTGGTGTTTGGGTAGTGTAGGGGGTCGTGCTGGTGGTAGTGTTTTAGGATTTAGGTTAGTGCAGTGGTGTTTGGGTAGTGTAGGGGGTCGTGCTGGGGGTAGTGTTTTAGGGTTTAGGATAGTGCAGTGGTGCTTGTGTAGTGTAGGGGGTCGTGCTGGGGGTAGTGTTTTAGGGTTTAAGGTAGTGCAGTGGTGTTTTTGTAGTGTAGGGGGTCATGTTTTAAGATGCAATGCTCCAATACCTGACCAGTCTGCACTACATAAAACTGCAAAAAACTAAAAATAAAAAGTGTTTTGCACACTTTTGTCATTGGGCTATATGTGGGCTACATCTGGGTAATATTTGTGCTACATTTGGGCTCTTTTTTCACTGGTGGCCATCTTGGAAGACTTCTTTGTTATGAAGTTTCCTAATTTCTTCATTTACTGCAGTCTCCTCAGTAGGAAATGCTTTCAGTTTTTTACTTTGATTCCATCAAGAAGGCATTCAGATGTGTCTCACATCTGCCATAAATTCAGAATGTTAGCACTCTAGTTGCTCATTAGATCACTGGAGTAAAGCTACTGCTCACCAGGGAGTTAACTGGTAGTCTGCTGCTGGTATTGAAAGTGATTGTTTCAGTCTGCATGTCAGAATTTTCTAATGAAATAGAAGAGGATTTGAGATCTCACTTAAAACATGCCCTAATTTTTCTTTCTACAGCACTAACCATAATTTCTATTTAAAAAAGAACCCCTCATTTTGTTCCTTTTTAAATTAAATGTTTTAAGTGTTACCGGTTTATTCCAATCAAGATGGCTTCAGGTGTGCCATACTTTTGTCATAAGTAAGGCTGTTAGCGCTCTAGTTGTTCTTTAGAACACTCTGGGAAGCTGCAGTAGAACACAAAGGCATCAACTGGCAGGCTGCTCCTGTTGAAATATAACAGGAAGATATTTGAGATCACACTTGAAACATGTCCTAATTTTTCTTTCTACAGCACTAACCATAATTTCTATGACAAAATGAACCCCATCATTTTGTTCCTTTTTAAATTAAATGTTTTAAGTGTTACCAGTTTATTCCAATCAAGATGGCTTCAGGTGTGCCATACTTTTGTCATAAGTAAGGCTGTTAGCACTCTAGTTGTTCTTTAGAACACTCTGGGAAGCTGCAGTAGAACACAAAGGAATCAACTGACAGTCTCTGCCCTTGTTGGATGTACATGTTTTACTGAGAATGTCAGACTTCATTCTCACATGAGTGAGAAAGATAATGTGAATTTACAGAAAATATGCTCTCATTTTAGCTTCTGGAGCACCTTCCAAACCTCCATGGGACAAGCATGAGAAAATAGTGTTCTCTCAAACATGATTCATGATATCCCAGCAGAAGGTTTTTCACATGGTAAAATCACCTTGGAATACACCACAATTCCTAAAATTAGTATGGTACCGTCAACAAATAAATTCTAATGTAACTAAAGCCTGTTATCACCCTTTATAGTTCTCCTTTTGGTGACCCTCAAAATCTTCTATTCACTACAATGCATTTCAATGAGGTACTATCATTTATATTGGTCCCAAGATGGCTGCCAGAAATTCCAGGATGAAGTGCTGACAGCCAATCAGATCTCACGATGACATGTGTGGTTAGGCTCCGCCCAGATATATATGTGACTTTACTTTTGATTTTCTCAGGAACTACTGAACGGATTTACACCATTTAAGCAAAAGGCACGACACTGAACCAAGGGCTACCTCTTTGCCAAATTTGGTGTAATTCCGTTCAGCAGTTCGGGCTGTAGCTGCGACTAAAGGTTCCTATGGAAAAATGAATGGGGAAAACACGTTTTGGGACCCCCTTTTTCTCGGCCCCCGCTTGACGTATCACCCCGAGACTTTCAGGATAGAAGCGGACCGGAGCGCCCCAACAAGTTGGAAACTTTCGCGAAGATTTGTTAACCGGCGCCAACGTTATTTCAAATAGAATGTCGCGGATTTCCTATGGATAATAGGTTTTAACTATAACTATCTACTGGCGACCGCCAGTAGATAATATATATATATATATATATATATACATACATATATACTTACCAGAAAATATTATATACATAAATACATATATGTATAACTTCATCATTAAGGGTTTGTTTTTTTACTATTATTTCTTTTTTATATTTAGTTTTTTATACCTGTCCTCCAATATTTCAACAGTGCAGCACATAGATACAATTGCTATAATCATATTTACACGTTGTGACAGATATGTGTTATTAGAGGAAAGTAAATCCATAAGCAACACTCATCTTATATATTATTGATGTATTGATCTACGTATATATGGATATCAGGATAAAGTTACTACTATAATCATATGTACACACTCTGACAGATATGTGTTATTGTAGGAAAGTTAATCCATAAGCATACACTCATCATCTAATGTTATTGATGTATTGATCTACTTATATATCAAAATGATGAAGTTATACATATATGTATTTATGTATATAATATTTTTATGCATTTATGTTTTTTAATATATTTGTTATGTATTTTCTTTCCTCTGGTAAGTATATATATATATATATATACTAAATATAAAAAAGAAATAATAGTAAAAAAACAAACCCTTAATTTACAGCAAAAATGGAAATCCTGCGTTTGTAAATATTTATCCACGCAAGTACATATGGAACAGTACAATTTTATATCTCCTGATTTTATTTCCATTTGCATATCATGTTAAAATCTCTATGTATGTATACCTCTTATGTGTGCTCATGTATCTACGTATTTATATATTTTCCTCCCACTGCAGAGAAGGAACAAAAATTAGCTAATCTCCCCCAAACCTCATCAAATCACCACTATAGGGCTCATCCTCTTCCTCTTCCAAATATCCCCTACCTCCACTCTCTGAGTCATCCCAAACCTCTTTTACTACCACAAATTCCTAAACAACTCTTTCCAAACTCATCCCTCTATCCATCTTTTATCTAAGTCTCCCAACTAACGTGCTCGCTAACTCCTCCCAATCTTTTACTACTATGAACTCCCAAATAATCCTTTCTAATCGCTTCCCTCCTCTATCCATCCTTCATGCCAATCTACTCTATACCACTCGACTGTATGCCACTATACTCCACTCCATGCCACTGCACTCTATGCCACTATACTCTACTCCATTGCACTCTGTCACTTTCCTCTGCACCACTGTAAGCTATTGCACGCTACACCAATGCACTCTACGCCACTCTACTCTACACCACTGCACTGTACGCCACTCTGCTCCGCAGCACTGCACCCTTTGCCACTGAACTTTGTGCCACTCTTCTCTATGCACTTACTCTATGCCGCTGCACTCTACTCTGCACCACTCTATATCAGTCTACTGTACTCTACACCACTCTAATCTACTGTGCCCCACTGCACTCTGACACTACACTCTGCACCACTTCTTTCTATGCCTCTCTACTCTACTCTGCATCACTCTACTCTATGCCAGTGCACTCTACCCCACTCTTCTATGCAACACTGCACTCTATGCCACTATTCTATACCACTCCACTCTATGCCACTTCACTCTACTCTGAAACAATCTATTTTACGCCACTGCACTCTATACCACTGCACTTTATGCCACTCTACTCCACTCTGCACCACTCCACTCTACACCACTGCAATCAGCCCTGCACCACTCTACTCTACATCACTCTAATCTATGCCACTGCACTCTGCCCTGCACCACTCCACTCCACTCTACCCGGAAACAATCTGCCCTATGCCACTGCACTCTATGCCTCTGCACTCTACTCCACTCGGCAACCACTCCTATCTTCGTCACTGCACTCTTTGGTATGCCACTCTACTCTAAACCACTGCACTCTACACCAATTCACTCTCCAACATTTTATTCAAAACAAATGCACCCTATGCCACTGTACCTATGCCAACTACTTTGCACCACTGCACTTTTTGCCACTATACTCTACAACATTCTACTCTATGCCACTTCATGCTATGTCACTCTAAACCATTGCACTCTATGCCACTGCACTCTACGCCACTCTGTTTTATTCTGCACCACTGTACTCTGTCACTGCTCTCTGTCCCACTCTACTCTGCACCAATGCCACTGCACTCTATGCGACTGCACTCTGCATGACTGCACTCTATGCCCCTGCACTCTGTGCCACTGCACCACTCTACTCTTTGCCAATGCACTCTACACCACACTACTCTGCATCAATGCACTCCACGCTGCACCACTGGACTCTACCCTGCACCACTCCACTCCATGCCACTTCACTTTGTCACTCTACTTTGCAAAACTGCTCTCTCCGCTTCTGAACTCTGTGCCACTCTACTCTGCATCGCTTCACTCTACGCCACTGTACTATACACCAATCCACTCTAAGGCACTCTAATTGACTCTGCACTCTACGCCACTTCACTCCACTCCACTCTGAAACAATTTACTCTATGCCACTCTATTCCACTCTTCGCCACTCCATACTATGCAAACACAACTCTATTCTACCCTGCTGCACTTACACCAATACTCTTTATACCACTTTACTCAAAACCAATACACTTTATGCCACTGCACTCTATGCCGATCTACACTGCACCACTGCATTGTACACCTCTAAACTCTACGCCACTGCACTCCATGCCACTCCACACCATTGCACTCTGTCACTTTACTCTGCACCACTCTACGCCACTGCACTCTACACCAATGCACTCTCTGCCACTGTATACTCTCTGCAACTCTACTCTCTGCCACTTTCCTCGGCGCCACTGCACTCTACTCTGGCGCACTCTATTATGCACCACTGCACTCTTCGCCACTAAACTTTACACCACTCCAGTCTAGGGCACTCCACTCTGCACTACTTCATGCTACACCAGCCTACTCTGCAACACTGCACTCTATGCCAATGCACTCTACGCCACTACTCTATACCACTCCACTCTACCCTGCACCACTCCACTTTGCACCACTTCACCCTACTCTGAAACAATCTACTCTACGCCACTGCACTCTATGCCACTGCACTCTACACCACACTGCTCCACTCTACACCACTGCAATCAATGCTGCACCGCTCTACTCTATGCCTCTGCGTTCTACTCTGCACCACTCCACTCCACTCTAAAGCAATCTACTATAGGCCACTGCACTCTATGCCACTGCACACTACCCCACCTCACTCTACGTCACTGCACTCTACACAATTCTATTCTACTCTGCACCACTGTACTCTGTGCCACTCTATTGTACTCTGCACCACTCTACTCTGCCCCTCTCTACGACCCTGCACCACTCTACGACCCTGCACTCTCTGACATTCTACTTTGCATAACTGCACTCTATGTCACTGCACTCTACTCTGCACCACTCTACTCTGCATCACTCAACTCTGCGTCACTCTACTGCATTCTACGTTACTGAACTCTATTCGACTGTACTCTACACCTCTGCACTACTCCACTCTAACATGCATCACTACACTTAATGGCACTTCACTCCACACCACTCTACTCCACTCTGCGCTACTCCACTCTACATCATTGCACTCTACACCACTGCAATCTGTTCTGCACTGCTCTACTCTATTCCACTGCACTCAACGCTACTCTTCGTCACTACACTTTACGCCAATGCACTCTACACCACTTCACTCAAAACCAATGCACTCTAAGCCACTGCACTCTACGCCAATTTACTCTGCACCACTGTACTTTGCACCACTTCACTCTAGGCCACTCTACTCCACTCTACTACACTACACTTAGGGCTGGACTAGCCCTAGCAGGCATCGAGCGTTTCCCTGGGAGGCTGGAAGGGTGGGGGGCGGATTTTTAGCGGTGGGGACTAGTTTTCTCACTGGGGGACGGTTTTGCAGTGGTGCTCCAATATCGGCCCCCAGTAACAAAGGCAGCAGTGCACATTTGCGCACCCCCAAATTGCCAGGGCTGCTTTGGGTTCTCAGTCCGGCCCTGACTACACTCTACGACACTCCACTCCACGATACTCCACTCCACGATACTCCTCTCTTTGATGCTCTCTACTCCATTAAACCTTGCTCCACTGACACTCTACTCCACTCCATGCTACTCCACTCTACAGCACTCTACTCCACTCTATGCCATTCTATGACACTACTCCACTCTACGACGCTCTACGCAGCTCCCTCTATGCCACTCCATGCCACTTTACTCCTCTCTATTCTATGACTTACTACTTCACTCTATGACAGAGGTCTTCAAACTTTTTGATGCCGAGACCCCCTTGTAAAACATTTTTAGGCATAAGGACCCCCTTCTGACAAAAATTTCTAGAACCTTGTACCCTTCATCATCGACAACTATAAACACCCCCAATTCCTACAGCAAATCATTTTTACCGTGAGGAAATAATATTAAACAGTGTTTAGCAAACCAAAGATCAGTGAGCATGGGGGTGTAGTCACAGGTGTAGCTAAAAACAAAGGGCCTAATTTATGAGGAATTGGCGTATTTATGAAATATGGTGCATGCCTGTCCTTTTCCCTTGAGTTGGCGCACAAATTGCTCCTAGCACCAACACAGGCAGGATTGTTTTTGTACAGGAAGGGGCACTTTCCTTCACAAAAACAATCCAGAGAGGTGTTTTTCTCTTTCTATGTGAGCTGCAGAATGCAGCACACATGGAAAGAGGAAAAAACTAGGAGAAATGAAAACATCTCTCCTCGTTACACCTTCACTGGGGAGGCATCTGTTTTTGAAGCTCCCCAGGTTTGCGTGATTTTGTAAATATGGGGCAGCATCAAAATCCATGGGTGTTGCGTGGGAACCCCACACAAGGCCCATGGAGCACCTCCTTGACGCAGAGTATTTCAAAGCAGTGACTTGTGCTGCTATGTCTTACTCCATATCTATGAGGCCATGCAAAGCCATGCAGAGTGACTTTGCACCTCCTCATAGGTATGTGAAAATGCAAAAATTAAACAGCGCTGGCCCCCAAACAACCGGATTCCTTTTGCTAAAGTCAATAAAAATGCCCAGATCGAAGAAAAGAAGGTTACTCACAGGAAAGTAGATGAAAAAAAACATCTTCACTCATAAAATTCCAGGGATGAAGATATCGGTACCTGCTCCCTGCACAGGAAAATCGTCGCCATGAAAAGAAGAGCCTTCTGAGGTTTCTTTTAGTTGTAGTTTATTGTAAGTGACATCTCCAGCACAGAGCAGCATACATCTTCTTCAAGTGCTCTTCAACTGATATTATCAGAATTCTAAAAAAGAACACTATGCAATAGAACATGTACACATTCTATGACATCTCTACAGTATGGTTGAGAGGCTTGCGCCACTGGAGGGTCAATAAAGTGATGCTCCGGTGATGCAAGCCTCTCATAAATAAGCCCCAAAATATTCTGGTCCTTACTTATGAAGGCTTGCCACACTTTTACGCCACCATTGCATCACTTTGTGACGCTGTGGCGGCGTAAATAATGCACCATGTCGCGCCATATTTACAAAGTGACGCATCTAAGCAGATGTGTCACTCAGTAAAAATTAAAAGCAAGCACTTCCCAGCCCTGTTGTTAATGCTTTGCGCTTCCAGTCAAAAAAACAAATCTTTGTCATCACAAAGCTTGGAGTGATTTGATTAATTAAAGCCAGAACTGCTCCCAACCATCCTTTACACTTTTACATTTGCATTTCATTCAGAGAAGCAGCTGATAACAATCTAAATTAGCCTCCCAGGAGGGCTGTCTTTTTTCAAAAGAAAAGCACACGTTTTGAATTGCAGGGACAAGTGAAGCTGGGGAATGCGCGACCCCCTTGCCAAGACTCCAAGGCCCCCCTGGGGGTCGCGCCCCACAGATTGAAGACCTCTGCTCTATGACAATCTACTCCGCTCTGTGCCACTGTACTCTACAAGACTCTACTCCACTCGACGCAGCAACCTTTATGCCACTTCACTCTGCTCTATACCAATCAACGACACTATATGCCCCTCCACTCTACGGCACTCTACTCAACTCTGACACTGTACTCCACTCTACGCCACTCAACTCTACGCCCTTACACTCTACGACACTCTACTCCCTCCACGACACTCCACAACACTGTACACTACTCCATTTCACTCCACTTCACTCCTCTCCAAGCAACTGAACTCTACTGTACGCCACTCCACGCCACTCTACACCACTCCATAGCACTTCACTTTACGACACCCCACTAACTTTTAGCCATGCTGAACAGCAGCCACTTTGTTGTACAACGGTGCTAAAACATATTGGCAAAGCCAATAGCTCTTGCATATGCGAGACCTATTGGCTTTGCCAATGCTTGTCTTACTGCTGGTGTTCAGACCTGGCACGACCCGCCCCATGTAAATCCCTGCCATGTGGGATTCTCTGCCAGTACCTTCCTTCTGCTTAGAGCATTGGTTTTCAAACTGTGTCCGTTGACCCCTCCTGGGACAAAAAAACGTTTGTTCGGCCCCAACAAATTGCAAAACTGCTGATGTTTTTTTCTACAATTGATATGTAAAATATCAGATGTCCTCCACTGTGGCTGGCACCCCTTGGAGCATCTCTTCACTTTGGGACCGAATTGATGTACTGCACTGTTATTGTGCAAGGTCCTTTCCAGATTCTTGAGCGGAGATTTCAGGGTTCTCTTCAAAGTTATTATTTTTAATTTTACTGTACAGAATCGTGATTGACGTACCAGGCCTCAGGAGCATTTGGGCGCTGTACAAGAGTACTGTTGGCTCACTGGATTAATGCATCCACTATAGGGAGCTGTGTCTGATAACAATGTCACAGTTTTAAATCAAAAGACACACAAATGATGGACGTAATGCAGAACAAATCAAACATTCACCCCCAGTCAACAGATCTGGGTTAAATCCATTGTTCTTTTGCTTACCATGCCATTCCAGTTTGAACCCAGCCATATGCAAATCAGTCCATGGGAACAGTCCAGTCCGAACTGTCAAGCCAGGTCCTCCCTGGACTGGAAACAAGCATCCTAGAACCGGTTTCGGGGTTTCACCCCTCATCAGCCAGGATAGCTTGAATCCGGTGGCACAGTGAGCCCGGGACCCACATTTGGGCATGTTCAGAGCACTTAGGGCAAGAAAGCAAAAGACACACAATTGATGGACGGAATGCAGAACAATTCAAAACATTCACCCCCAGTCAAGAGATCTGGCTTAAATCTATCGTTCTTTTGCTCACTATGCCACCGCAGTTTAGACCCAGCCATATGTAAATCAGTCTTGACCCTGCTTGGCAGTTCGGGCTGGACTGTTCCCATTGGGCGCAGGGTCAAGACTGATTTGCATACTGGAATGCCATGGGGAGCAAAAAAACGATGGATTTAGGCCCAGATCTCTGTCCTGGGGTGAATATATGACATTGTTCTGCATTCTGTCAATCAATTGTTCTTTTTACCGTTTTAAATCCTTGCAGGCCTACTCACACTTTCATCTTTCTGAGGTCGATAACATCAGCACTATTATTGGATAACTATAAACATCTGTTACTCAGCTCCAAGATAGTAATCTGAGTGAACGTCAACTTTACACATGCACACTTTATCTACGTTATCAGGCTGCTTGTATCATGTGCAGTAAACATATCCTCAGGTTTGAAGGAATAATCTTTTTTTATATATAAATAGTCGAAGGATACTCTAGTACAGAGAGTAAACTGAAATGCTTCAGATCAAAGCAGTGGTGCTGGAAAGATTTTCAGGGGGTGGTTTTAACTAGTGAGTGACTTCACTGTCCAGCATTCTCCCCTTCTCCCAACATCAGGGATATTAAACAATTGTGGTACTGCACAAGTAATTCTAGAACTCGTCGTACCACTGTTGTGGAGGACAGCGGCGCACCTTTCCCCCAACCCCCACCCCCTGTCACCACACCCAATATTGCTGAAAGAACAGGGCGTAGTGGTGTATTTTAAAACACAATTTCCTGAAAATATAGAAGTGATATGAAAAGCTAATTTGTAGGGAGCACATTCACTATTGAGTGGTCTCTTGTTGAAGCTGGGAAAGTATTGCAAATCTCTGCAATGCAGGTAAACTACGCCCAGGCAGGGCTCTGAAACAATTCTTGGTGAATGCAGCCGTGTGGCCAGTTGAAGCTCTGGGGGCACTCCACGGATTCACTCAGGGCCCTGCTGAGTCCAAGATCCATTCTAAAGTCCCAGACTCTTTCAGAGCTGTGCTCCCGACAACACCCTGACTCCATTCATGCTAAGCTCTGAGGAATACACACAATATACTCCAGAGAACACTGAAAGCACACATCATGAGCTCTTCAGACTGCACAGAATCTTCTCTATAAATATTAGTCAAAACACGCACAGCGCCGCGAAGGATAGCGCCGGATTAATTCACCCACAGTTCTGCTTAATAAGGCGTAGGCTTGCTCACTCAGACCTCTGCACTTGCTTGATCTTGTCATGAATCCACATAACACACCCTATATCCCAACAGGGCAACAGCTGCAGCCCTACAATTGGTATTATGCGCTCCAGAGACATTGTGCGACCCACTGGAAGCTTGGAGGGGCCACAAAAGAAAGTCTGCACAATTGTGGAATACTACTTTAAGGGGTACCTTGGGGGGGTATTGAAAGATAATGGATGTTTGTTTTTACCCGGCTGAATGGGTTTGTATTATCGACCTCAGAAGGATGAAAGTCTGACCAGGCCCACTGGGATTTGAACGTGTCTCCATGGGGTCAAACAGAGATACCAGCAGCGGATGTATTAATTAGTCACTGAGCCACCAAATCTATGATGCCACTATATACAGACACCCACTTTAATGCACTTGTTGGCAGGACAATGCATACATGAAATTCATAAATAAGACGTTCCGAATGAGTACATATACATGGCAAGTGCACATGTAGCCTGTGGTAGACAAAAATATAAAAATACACACCTAAAGAGCGTCAGTCTCCCCAACCTCCTGATCCCTAATGCTGATATATTAAAGAAAGAGCAATAAAAGAGAGGCTTGTTCTAGCCAGTGTGCATCACACATAGTTACATTATATACCTTGGTCCATTTTGGCAATAATAGCCTCAGTATTCAGAGATAAACTGCTTTATTTGCTCTTCCAGCGAGGGTCATACTTTTCAAAATATTTCTAAACTTCAGAAAGCAAGAATCAATTGATTTTTTTCACATATATCTCACCTTTCTCTCCTTCCTGTGCTCTAGCCAGTGTCATTGATTGAAGTTCAACATCCTTGGACAATCATAAACATAGATCTGCTAAATCTAAAAATATCTTAAAACATTGCAGCAGTTTGTTAGAAAGCGCTCTTCCCTGACAACTGATTGTCCTGAATATAACACACTTCCAAATGTGTTATATTCTGCTTTCCATGACCTTCCACTCTCTCCATGACCTCAGGGGGCACGGCATGGCCTCCAGCACCCCTAGTTTCACCACCACTGGATCAGTGGCATAGGCATCTTCATAAGCTTGGAGCTGGCCTTGAGCTCAAGAGTAAACAGGAATGAACTGGGATTTGGGAACAGTTTGCAAAATAAGTAATTAACTTGTATGTGAACAGTTGCATCCTCCTAGCCAGCAGTAGCGGCCGGTGTGTCAATAGAGTGGCGAGGCAGGGGGTGGTGTGTTGGGGAACGGACGGACGACAAGACAAATTTTAAAAAAACACTTACCTGCTGCATTGTGCTCCTCTCCACTGCAGGCACAGGCTCCCAGAGTCCACTGCGGCCAGTCCCGACACAGCTTTCATACTGTTGAAAGCAGCATCAGGAGTGGCCTGAGCGCTGATGATTTGTGATCCCAGTCAGACTGGGAGCCTATGCCTGCTCTCTCCAACCCAGCAACGCAGTTTGGGTTGGAGAGGGCTTCGGTGCGCATGACGGTTTTGCCGGCCTGTGACAGCCGACCAGACGTCCTGCGTACTGAATAGCAGTGCAACCACTCCTCCACCAGCCTGTCATCCCGCTAGCTCCACCCTCAAGTTTCGGTTCCGAGAGCAAAAACAAGGGTTTATTATCATTTTATTTTTAAAAAGTTTGGTTGCTGGCAGGTGGGGCGACGTTCCTCCACCATAGCGGAGGAGCTGCCACGGCAAGCCAGGATACGTAAGGGCCCACAGACACGCTGCACCATTTATATGTCCCAAGAGGTCTCATATGTTACAGTGGGGGAGTTCACCAGATTTAACATAACTCCATATATGGACTTCAATCTTGCAGTGCTGGCAGCACCTAAACCACCCCACAACCATCCGCCTTCCTTCCAGTTTGGCTGGACACCACTTCACCAGAGATTTTTCCGTGGTGTTTCAAGATCTATTAAAATGTGTAATTGCAGGCTAAATTGTAATATGCCGACAGCTGGGGAGACAGACTTTACCACGCAGCCGAAACCAGGCAGTGCCTTTACAACAAACGTGTCTTTACCATGCGTGCCTTGCAAGTCGTTACAACGACTTGCTTTAGGGAAAGCGTTGTTGGACTGGTGTTGGATTTTAAGTCCAACATCTTCCCAACTGTTGTACAGACAGGAGCTGGAATAGGAAATTATACTATTAGAAAGTCCAGCGCTTTCCCAAGGCAAGCCGCTGTAACGGCTTGCGTGATAAAAGAACGTCGGGTAACGACGCGTTCATTGTCGTAACCACAGTGTAAAGGCATGCGTGTTAAATTCAGGCATGGTTCCATCATACAACTCGACAGATGCCACCAGTGGATATAAGGGTCCGATATACTTACAGAGTATGTATAACAATATTTGGGCCAGAAAGAGGGACGTCCTGCCTTTGCCATCTAAATGCACAATGAACCTTTTGTAAGGGTCAAGGAAAAAGAAATACCTCCAGTGGTCAATTTATATGCCCAGGGTGACCACCTCCGATCTTCACATGTTTCCAGTCCTAGACTTTCGTGTGATCACCTAATGCCTTCTGGGTAATGAACACCAGCTAAAAGCATCTATTAAATCCATATTCGCGGTTCCAAAATGTAACAGTCACAACTGGGGGAGGAAGATTTTTTCAAAGTTCTGGGACCCTTTTCTTCCTCTCCAGGTTAGCTCGGACCCTGATCTCTTTAAATTCAGCATACTGCAGTGTGTGTGTGTGTGTGTGTGTGTGTGTGTGTGTGTGTGTGTGTGTGTGTGTGTGTGTGTGTGTGTGTGTGTGTGTGTGTGTGTGTGTGTGTGTGTGTGTGTGTGTGTGTGTGTGTGTGTGTGTGTGTGTGTGTGTGTGTGTGTGTGTGTGTGTGTGTGTGTGTGTGTGTGTGTGTGGTGTGTGTCAGATTGAAAAAGTATTTTCATAGAAATTCAAGTCTCTTTGCTATGACCTTGAAATACCCTTGCGCTAATTTCCAAGCACATGATCAACATACAGGAGATGCAATTTCAGAAGATAGGAACCGTAACTAATTCCTCTTTTTCTGCACTACTTACAATTTATTCCTCCCAAGTAATAATTTATGTTTATACATATGCATCTTTCACTTTTATATCACAATGTCCTAGGATGTACAATATATACTTTTCTGTCCATTCAGTTTAAGGGTCCTGTGCACTATTGCTTTTAACTAAGAATGCTAAAATACTCTCAAATGGTGATAAACAGCAATTTAGGTGAAGTGCGATATAATGTAAGCGGATATATGCATCAGCTGTCTCAAAATAGACTAAATACACGTATTTTCGAAGTTATGATCCTAAAATATACATGTAAACAGATAAACTCACAGTGCTAAAGCAGGCCTCTGGCAAAACATAATCCTTTCCCTCATTTCCTAGTTCTGTTCTTGGAATATATCAGATACTCGAGGTAGGATATATCAGGACCTCCATCGCTGACAAAGTACACCCCTTGGCATGAGAGTGCACCCATTCCTTTGACAATATACCCATCGCTGTGACACATAGCTCCTGCCACCCTACACCCATCGCTGCCACCCTTTACCCATCACTGCTACAATGTTTGTGTTTCTGCCACTAAAGACCCATTCTGTCAGAGTACGTCAAAAGCATCACTATCTGGATATTTACATCATAGCCGGAAAATATACCCTACCTGCACTAATGCCCACCACAATTGTTGTCACCACATGACAGGCACTGGGGCAGAACTGAAACCCCAATAACACTGTGTAGTAGCAGTCCACGGAAACCTGCAAACCCAGTATAAAAAAAGCCTCTAATTTTCTTTCTACATTCTAATTGTGACATCACTACTCGCCTGTAAACCTGTAATAAAACAATTACACTGTTAGCCCTCTGTGACACGACATTACAATTGAGCTGTGACATCACAATGCCTCCTGCCAGAGGCAGCAGATTGCATGAAATGCAGGTCACTGAGTAGAACACTTAAGAGCCACTTAAACAAGTAAAAGGAGGGTCAGCTTTTTTGCTTTTCAATGCCCTGTCAGTCAGTAGCGTTGATGGTACAACACTTATTTAATTCACTGTTGGGTATCAATGCAAGGAATAAGGAAACTTTCTCAATGTTACCCACATATTTAAAAAAATATATAGGCATAGCTAGAGCCTCATTTTCTGGATTTGTTAGGGTACCCCAACCCACTAGGGCTCATCAGGAAGTGATAGAAGATAGGCGGTAACAAGGCTCCAAATGTCTATTGCCCGCGAGGGTCGTGGAAGTTCTTCAGCATACAGCTCCAGCTGATCTCCACAGTAGGCCATATCGCCGGCATACAGCTCCAGCTGATCTCCACAGTAGGCCATATCGCCGGCGTACAGCTCCAGCTGATCTCCACAGTAGGCCATATCGCCGGCGTACAGCTCCAGCTGATCTCCACAGTATGCCATATCGCCAGCGTACAGCTGATCTACACAGTATGCCATATCGCTGGCGTACAGCTCCAGCTGATCTCCACAGTAGGTCATATCACCAGCGTACAGCTCCAGCTGATCTCCACAGTAGGCCATATCGCCAGTGTACAGCTCCAGCTGATCTCCACAGTATGCCATATCGCTGGCGTACAGCTCCAGCTGACCTCCACAGTAGGCCCTATCGCCAGCGTACAGCTCCAGCTGATCTCCACAGTGGGCCATATCGCCAGCGTACAGATCCAGCTGATCTCCACAGTAGGCCCTATCGCCAGCGTACAGCTCCAGCTGATCTCCACAGTAGGCCCTGTCGCCAGCGTACAGCTCCAGCTGATCTCCACAGTAGGCCCTATCGCCAGCGTACAGCTCCAGCTGATCTCTACAGTTAATCCATATCGCTGGCGTACAGCTCCAGCTGACCTCCACAGTAGGCCCTATCGCCAGCGTACAGCTCCAGCTGATCTCCACAGTGGGCCATATCGCCAGCGTACACCTCCAGCTGATCTCCACAGTAGGCCCTATCGCCGGTGTACAGCTCCAGCTGATCTCCACAGTAGGCCCTATTGCCGGCGTACAGATCCAGCTGATCTCCACAGTAGGCCATATCGCCGGCATACATCTCCAGCGCATCTCCACAGTAGGCCATATCTCCAGCGTACAGCTCCAGCTGATCTCCACAGTAGGCCATATCGCCGGCGTACAGCTCCAGCTGTTCTCCACAGTAGGCCATATCGCCAGCGTACAGCTCCAGCTGATCTCCACAGTAGGCCCTATCACAGGCGTACAGCTCCAGCGCATCTCCACAGTAGGCCATATCGCCAGCGTACAGCTCCAGCTGATCTCCACAGTAGGCCCTATCGCCGGTGTACAGCTCCAGCTGATCTCCACAGTAGGCCCTATCACCGGCGTACAGCTCCAGCTGATCTCCACAGTAGGCCATATCGCCAGCGTACAGCTCCAGCTGATCTCCACAGTAGGCCCTATCGCCGGTGTACAGCTCCAGCTGATCTCCACAGTAGGCCATATCGCCAGCGTACAGCTCCAGCTGACCTCCTCAGTAGGCCCTATCGCCGGCGTACAGCTCCATCTGATCTCCACTGTAGGCCATATCGCCAGCGTACAGCTCCAGCTGATCTCCACAGTAGGCCCTATCGCCAGCGTACAGCTCCAGCTGATCTCCACAGTATGCCATATCGCCAGCGTACAGCTCCAGCTGATCTCCACTGTAGGCCATATCGCCAGCGTACAGATCCAGCTGATCTCCACAGTAGGCCATATCGCCAGCGTACAGCTCCAGCGCATCTCCACAGTAGGCCCTATCGCCAGCGTACAGCTCCAGCTGATCTCCACAGTATGCCATATCGCCGGCGTACAGCTCCAGCTGATCTCCACAGTAGGCCATATCGCCAGCGTACAGCTCCAGCTGATCTCCACTGTAGGCCATATCGCCAGCGTACAGATCCAGCTGATCTCCACAGTAGGCCATATCGCCAGCGTACAGCTCCAGCGCATCTCCACAGTAGGCCCTATCGCCAGCGTACAGCTCCAGCTGATCTCCACAGTATGCCATATCGCCGGCGTACAGCTCCAGCTGATCTCCACCTTAGGCCATATCGCCAGCGTACAGCTCCAGCTGATCTCCACAGTAGGCCCTATCACCGACGTACAGCTCCAGCGCAACTCCACAGTAGGCCATATCGCCAGCGTACAGCTCCAGCTGATCTCCACAGTAGGCCCTATCGCCGGTGTACAGCTCCAGCTGATCTCCACAGTAGGCCCTATCACCGGCGTACAGCTCCAGCTGATCTCCACAGTAGGCCATATCGCCAGCGTACAGCTCCAGCTGATCTCCACAGTAGGCCCTATCGCCGGTGTACAGCTCCAGCTGATCTCCACAGTATGCCATATCGCTGGCGTACAGATCCAGCTGATCTCCACAGTAGGCCATATCGCCGGCATACAGCTCAAGCGCATCTCCACAGTAGGCCATATCGCCAGCGTACAGCTGCAGCTGATCTCCACAGTATGCCATTTCGCCGGCGTACAGCTCCATCTGATCTCTACAGTAGGTCATATCACCAGCGTACAGCTCCAGCTGATCTCCACAGTAGGCCCTATCGCCGGTGTACAGCTCCAGCTGATCTCCACAGTATGCCATATCGCTGGCGTACAGCTCCAGCTGACCTCCACAGTAGGCCCTATCGCCAGCGTACAGCTCCAGCTGATCTCCACAGTATGCCATATCGCTGGCGAACAGCTCCATCTGATCTCCACAGTAGGCCATATCGCCAGCGTACAGCTCCAGCTGATCTCCACAGTAGGCCCTATCGCCAGCGTACAGCTCCAGCTGATCTCCACAGTATGCCATATCGCCAGCGTACAGCTCCAGCTGATCTCCACTGTAGGCCATATCGCCAGCGTACAGCTCCAGCTGATCTCCACAGTAGGCCCTATCGCCGGTGTACAGCTCCAGCTGATCTCCACAGTAGGCCATATCGCCAGCGTACAGCTCCAGCGCATCTCCACAGTAGGCCCTATCAGTTATGGAGCCAGCATTCACCTGCTGCAGGAGTTGATTTCGGTAATAAAAGATCCGCAGTTTTGTCGTGATTAAAAATTATTTTGTTCACTCAGTGGAGCAGATGTGTATATAGTTAACAGTGTGGAGCTATGTTTAATGGAGCCCTTTATGCATAATTCTTTATATGTATCATAATTTTAACTGATTGCGCAAAGAAGGCTGTATCTCTGCATTGTTGTCTTGATGGGTATTTTATCATTGCTACAGCAGTTTCTCTTTGCAGCTGAATTTGTTGAGAGTGGTAACCGATATCTGGTGTAAAACTGTAAGCAAGCTAGATGGCTCAGTGAATTAATGGGCCCACTGGCATTAGCTGCGATCTACATGTGATGCTTCTGGATCCTGTCAAGTCTAACTCAGCCTTCCATGCTCTTTGGTAACAGTAACATGTGTTATTTACAGAGCTTAGAAACCGCTGAACTGTGGCAAGAAATGCTATGACAAAAAGTATTTTCTCAAAGAGATTCATATTTGGCAAAGGAGGCATCACTGGAAGGGAATATATCGATGTAAAAAAACATAAGAGAGTACCAGATACCAAGTAAGTAAGTGAAAACGCTAATTTGGAAACAGAAGAGAGACACCGAACAAATTACACTTATTTAATAGGACTTTAAAATCCGTGTATGCCAGATAACCTTGAATAGTGTTTGTGAGTCTGAATCAAAGAAATGGGAAAATAAAGAACAAAGATTACAAAATGAAACAATTATTGGCTGCAATATCCTACCGTGAATCATAGAAATGTGTGCAGATCCACATTGGCATAAAATATTGTTAAATGTATCCATAGAATATTAGTAAGCATTTTAACATCATGGAATTTGTGGCAACAGAGCGAAGGTTGTCCTGGAAGGGTGGAGAAGTCTTCTGTTCTTTGTTTAACTTTGACCCAGTCCAGTTTTACCACTTCTCATTGCTATATCTATTAATGCAAAGTCGGTGGGCCACCTTTCGCTTTCAGACCTTTTTAGTCACCGTTCATTGCACCTCCGCCTATTACATGTATTTTTGTGCTTCCTGTTTGCACTTCTGTTGACATTGCATAATATAGGTTCTATGTTCCACAAGGGGCAGCGCTGTGGCACGGGGCAGCCCGACCAACTTCAGGGGCCCCCATTCAGCCTAAGGCCTATGAATTTATATCAGATATGGCAGTACTGGGGGCCTGTTGCCACATTTAGCAGGGGCATCATTTTGTATTACACCATTGGTTCCACATTAAACTAAGTGCACTGCTCATCAATACGCAATTGAAAACACACATTCACAAACCCATATATCTGGCTATGTTTAAAAAACACCTTTGCATGCCCATCAAAAGTTTCAGTTGCCACTTTCAAAATGGAGGTTGCAGAACATAGGCCATTACTTGACATCCCTTGTGTCAGTTCTTTGCTCTAGCTGGTTCCAGCACATTTCACTGCTGTAAGAGGCCTAACAGAATCCCACTATCGCCTCCTCAGTCTTAGGAAACCAACAAATTATGAACAGACCAGATGCCTTTCAATGCCTCTTTTTAATGAATGCCTTCAGGGGCAATAACATAACAATCTTGACCGTGCTCCTATACCGAGAGCATGGATTTAACATATACATTTTAATATTCACTGTTGCAAGCCTGATATTTTGTGCATCTTTTCTATGGCCGAAATAAACATTAAAGCCCTGAGCTTTGGTGTTGAGTCTGAGTGGGGATTCTGAACGCATGGAGTCTCTGAGTGCTTCTTCTGTGTTTTTGGAAGAATTTCCCCTAATATCGATAGGCTGTATCATCTCTTGACACAGATTGCATAGTAGGAAAGGGAAAGATGGTCAGTGTGTGCCTCTTGACAAAGGGCAAAAGGTGCCTCTGGTTGCACTGTCGGTGAGCAGACAGTATACAGAGTAAGTCCCTTTGCATCATTACTTTTTTCACAGTTTCTTTTAATTGAAAGAATACAGCCTAGCTCCAATGAGTATCACAGATGTCTGAGTACTTACCTTGTTGGGTGGAACTTCACCTCGTTGGGTAGGTCACCATGAGGCACCATGTGCAGAATGGGGCTGCTTCGGACATGTGATTCAGTCAGAAAAATGAGCAGTTTCTTAAGGGCTTTGTTTTGTTTCCCAGCCTCTTAGATGTCAGTGTGACCTCGAACTAAGTTGATGTGTAACTGAGTTTTTTTAATGTTAACCTGTCCCCCAGCAGACATTGACCACAAGGGAGCAAGCCCTTGTTGACCCGCTGAGCCCGCTTGAAACAGTACTGCCTTTCAATCGAATTTGTTGAAAGACATTGTGTCCCATGCATTCAATCAATCAATCAATCACGGCATTTATAGAGCGCGCTACTCACCCGGGAGGGTCTCAAGGCGCTGGGGGAGGGGGTAAGTTACTGCTCGAACAGCCAGGTCTTGAGCTGCTTCCTGAAGGCGAGATGGTCCTGGGTTCGCCGAAGGTGAGTGGGGAGGGAGTTCCAGGTCTTGGCCGCCAGGTAGGAGAAGGATCTTCCTCCGGCGGTGGTTCTGCGGATGCGTGGTACGGTGGCGAGGGCGTGGCTGGTTGATCGTAGCTGGCGTGTGGGCGTGTAGAAGGACATGCGGTCGTTGAGGTACTTTGGGCCCAGGTCGTGGAGGGCCTTGTGTGCGTGGGTGAGGAGTCTGAACGTGATTCTCTTGCTGACGGGGAGCCAGTGCAGGTCTTTCAGGTGTACGGTGATGTGGCTGTGTCGGGGGATGTCCAGGATGAGTCGTGCGGAGGCGTTCTGGATGCGCTGGAGTCTCTTTTGAAGTTTGGCTGTGGTTCCGGCGTAGAGGGTGTTCCCATAGTCCAGTCGGCTGGTGACGAGTGCCTGGGTGACGGTCTTCCTGGTTTCAGTGGGGATCCATCTGAAGATCTTGCGGAGCATGCGCAGGGTGTTGAAGCATGAAGATGAGACGGCGTTGACTTGTCTGGTCATCGATAGGGAGGAGTCCAGGATGAAGCCCAGGTTGCGTGCGTGGTCCGTTGGCTTGGGTGCGGTGCCCAGGGCCGGGGGCCACCAGGAGTCGTCCCAGGCGGAGGGTGATGAGCCCAGGATGAGGACTTCCGTCTTGTCTGAGTTCAGTTTAAGGCGGCTGTTCCTCATCCAGTCGGCGACGTCTCTCATCCCGTCGTGCAGGTTGGCTCTGGCGGTGGTGGGGTCGTTGGTGAGGGAGAGGATCAGCTGGGTGTCGTCGGCGTAGGAGATGATGTTGAGGTTGTGTCGGCGTGCGATGGCTGCGAGGGGGCTCATGTAGACGTTGAAGAGGGTCGGGCTGAGTGAGGATCCTTGTGGAACGCCGCAGATGACTTCGGTGGCTTCGGATCTGAACGGGGAGAGGCGGACTCTCTGGGTTCTTCCGGCGAGGAACGAGATGATCCATTCCAGTGCTTTCTCTCGGATTCCGATGTTGCTGAGGCGCTTCACTAGGGTGCGGTGGCAGACGGTGTCGAACGCCGCGGAGAGGTCCAGGAGGATGAGGGCAGCTGTTTCCCCGTTGTCGGTTAGGGTTCTGATGTCGTCGGTGGCTGCGATAAGGGCGGTCTCGGTGCTGTGGTTGGCCCGAAACCCGGACTGCGAGGGGTCGAGGATCCATTCGTCTCGAGGAAGGCGGCAAGCTGTCTGTTGACGGTCTTCTCGATGACTTTGGCCGGAAACGGAAGGAGCGAGATGGGGCGGTAGTTCTTGAGGTCGGTGGGGTCCGCCGTTGGTTTCTTCAGGAGGGCGGTAAGCTCGGCGTGCTTCCAGCTCTCCGGGAAGGTGGCGGTGTGGAAGGAGGAGTTGATGATGTCCCGGAGATGGGGTGCGATGGTGGCGTCGGCTTTGTTGAAGACGTGGTGTGGGCAGGGGTCGGTTGGTGATCCGGAGTGGATGGAGTTCATCGTGCGGGTGGTGTCTTCGGTGTTGATCGGGGTCCAGTTGCAGAGGGTGGTGGTGGCGGGCATTGGTTCGGCGGTAGGGTGCGTTGTTTGTGCGTCGAAGCTGTTGTGTATGTCGGTGATCTTGCGGTGGAAGAACGCGGAGAGTGAGTTGCAGAGGTCTTGCGAGGGGGTGATGTCGTTGTTTCCGGCGCTGGGGTTGGAGAACTCTTTGACGATGCTGAAAAGTTCCTTGCTGTCATGGGCGTTGTTGTCCAGTCGTTCTTTGAGTGCCGACTTCTTGGTGGCACGGATCAGCTGGTGGTGTTTGCGGGTGGCGTGCTTGAGGGCGGTCCTGTTGTCTGTGGTCTGGACGAGTCGCCAGGTTTTCTCGAGAGTGCGGCAGTTCTTCTTGGATTCCTTGAGTTCGTTGGTGAACCAAGGGGTTTTCTTGCTTCCGGGTCTGCTGGGAGGGTTTTTAGTGGTGCGAGGTCGTCGGCGCAGGCGGTCAGCCACTTGGCGAGGTTGCTGGCTGCTTCGTTTGGGTCCGTTGTGTCGGTGGGTGTGTTCTGGCTGAGGGAGGCGGTGAGCTGCTCGGCGGTGATCTTGCTCCAGCTCCGGCGGGGAGCCTGTTGCGGGTGGTGGTGGGTCGCAGTCTTTCTGAAGCTGAAGTGGACGCAGCTGTGGTCGGTCCAGTGGAGTCCGGTGGCGTGGCTGAAGGAGATGTGCTTGCTGGACGAGAAGACGGGGTCAAGCGTGTGGCCGGCGTAGTGGGTGGGCGTGTTCACCAGTTGCTTGAGTCCGAGGTTGGCGAGGTTGTCCAGCAGGGCGGTGGTGTTTCTGTCGTTGTTGTTCTCCAGGTGGAAGTTGAGGTCCCCTAGGAGGATGTAGTCGGCGGAGGGCATGGCGTGCGGGCTGATGAAGTCTGCGATGTCTTCGCTGAATAGTGTGCGTGGTCCCGGGGGTCTGTAGATGAGGGTGCCTCGGAGGGTGGTCTTGGGGTCCGTGTGTATCTGGAAGTGTAGGTGTTCGGCGGCGGTGAAGGTCTCGTCGGAGTTAGTCGAGATGCGGATGGTGTTCTTGTGTACGATGGCGATGCCTCCTCCCGTCTGGTTGACGCGGTCCTTCCGGGTGATCTTGTATCCATCCGGGATGGCTATGGCGATGTCAGGCGCTGAGGAGGCGTTCATCCAGGTTTCGGTGAGGAAGGCGATGTCCGGTGCTGTTGCGTCGAGCAGGTCCCAGAGTTCCACGGCGTGCCTGTGGACGGAGCGGGTGTTCAGCAGGATGCATTTCAGGTGGTTGCTGCTGTTGCTCGACTTGGCGGAGGTGGTGCACGTCAGGGGGCAGGTGAACCGGCAGGTTTGGCAGGTGAAGGGTCCGTGGGTGCGTCTCGGTGAGGCTCGGTAGCAGGCAGGGTTCCGGCCGGCATTGAGTGCGGTGAGTGTGGCGGCGTCGTAGGTCCGTCGAGTGGTGTTGCATCGGTGGGATCCAGGGGTTCTGGCGCTGGGCGCGGTCCAGTCGCGGACGGGCGCAGACGGGCTTGCCTTAGGCGCGCCTTCGGCGCGCCAGCGGCGCGCCCGCTGCGCACGTCCGCTGCGCGGCCGTGCAGCGGCCGCCATTTATGGGGAGGTGGGAGGGAGGAGCAGCTGGGATGCGGGAGGCAGGGGCAGCGAATGGGCAGTCAGGGGGCGGGGCCGCAGGGACGCAGCGGCGGGAATGGCGATAGGCAGCGAGGGGCACAGAAGGAAAACCGGGGGGAGAGCAGGTAAATCACGGGCACAACAACAGTGGGGCAGCGAGGGGCACAGAAGGAAAAACGGGGGGAGAGCAGGTAAATCACGGGCACAACAACAGTGGGGCAGCGAGGGGCACAGAAGGAAAAACGGGGGGGAGAGCAGGTAAATCACGGGCACAACAACAGTGGGGCAGCGAGGGGCACAGAAGGAAAACCGGGGGGAGAGCAGGTAAATCACGGGCACAACAACAGTGGGGCAGCGAGGGGCACAGAAGGAAAAACGGGGGGAGAGCAGGTAAATCACGGGCACAACAACAGTGGGGCAGCGAGGGGCACAGAAGGAAAAACGGGGGGAGAGCAGGTAAATCACGGGCACAACAACAGTGGGGCAGCGAGGGGCACAGAAGGAAAAACGGGGGAGAGCAGGTAAATCACGGGCACAACAACAGTGGGGCAGCGAGGGGCACAGAAGGAAAAACGGGGGGAGAGCAGGTAAATCACGGGCACAACAACAGTGGGGCAGCGAGGGGCACAGAAGGAAAACGGGGGGAGAGCAGGTAAATCACGGGCACAACAACAGTGGGGCAGCGAGGGGCACAGAAGGAAAAACGGGGGGAGAGCAGGTAAATCACGGGCACAACAACAGTGGGGCAGCGAGGGGCACAGAAGGAAAAACGGGGGGAGAGCAGGTAAATCACGGGCACAACAACAGTGGGGCAGCGAGGGCACAGAAGGAAAAACGGGGGGAGAGCAGGTAAATCACGGGCACAACAACAGTGGGGCAGCGAGGGGCACAGAAGGAAAAACGGGGGGAGAGCAGGTAAATCACGGGCACAACAACAGTGGGGCAGCGAGGGGCACAGAAGGAAAAACGGGGGGGAGAGCAGGTAAATCACGGGCACAACAACAGTGGGGCAGCGAGGGGCACAGAAGGAAAACCGGGGGAGAGCAGGTAAATCACGGGCACAACAACAGTGGGGCAGCGAGGGGCACAGAAGGAAAAACGGGGGGAGAGCAGGTAAATCACGGGCACAACAACAGTGGGGCAGCGAGGGGCACAGAAGGAAAAACGGGGGGAGAGCAGGTAAATCACGGGCACAACAACAGTGGGGCAGCGAGGGGCACAGAAGGAAAACGGGGGGGAGAGCAGGTAAATCACGGGCACAACAACAGTGGGGCAGCGAGGGGCACAGAAGGAAAAACGGGGGGAGAGCAGGTAAATCACGGGCACAACAACAGTGGGGCAGCGAGGGGCACAGAAGGAAAAACGGGGGAGAGCAGGTAAATCACGGGCACAACAACAGTGGGGCAGCGAGGGGCACAGAAGGAAAAACGGGGGGAGAGCAGGTAAATCACGGGCACAACAACAGTGGGGCAGCGAGGGGCACAGAAGGAAAAACGGGGGGAGAGCAGGTAAATCACGGGCACAACAACAGTGGGGCAGCGAGGGGCACAGAAGGAAAAACGGGGGGAGAGCAGGTAAATCACGGGCACAACAACAGTGGGGCAGCGAGGGGCACAGAAGGAAAAACGGGGGGAGAGCAGGTAAATCACGGGCACAACAACAGTGGGGCAGCGAGGGGCACAGAAGGAAAAACGGGGGGAGAGCAGGTAAATCACGGGCACAACAACAGTGGGGCAGCGAGGGGCACAGAAGGAAAAACGGGGGGAGAGCAGGTAAATCACGGGCACAACAACAGTGGGGCAGCGAGGGGCACAGAAGGAAAAACGGGGGGAGAGCAGGTAAATCACGGGCACAACAACAGTGGGGCAGCGAGGGGCACAGAAGGAAAAACGGGGGGAGAGCAGGTAAATCACGGGCACAACAACAGTGGGGCAGCGAGGGGCACAGAAGGAAAACGGGGGGGAGAGCAGGTAAATCACGGGCACAACAACAGTGGGGCAGCGAGGGGCACAGAAGGTTGACGGCTTTTGCAAAGGATGAAGGAATGACTGACTGAAAGATGGAGGTCTCTGCTTTGCAGCTGTTTCCAGGGCTGACACTTAGCTAGCCTGTTCATAGGTAGCATGGCTGACATAATGCCATTAAGCCTCATCTTGTTAAGAATACAGGCGTGTTTGATAAGTGAACCTTTTTGGTCCATCTTTCTGCATTAATGTTGTGTGCGCTCAAAGCTTTTTTTCACTCCCTGGTGTGAGAGGTGTTCAATAGATCTAGCCTTCAAGGTAAATTATTGGCCAATCTCTAATTTGGCTTTTTAGTGTGGTGCTCGTACACACCAACTGCTCATAAAGTGCAACAGGCGGTTTGTGTCTGCTTTTTCCACCACTGAGTCACTTCTCTATTACAGAAGGGCCACATAATTACACTCTATTCAGTGCAACATAAATACACTCCACATAATAACACTGTGTCACATAATTACACTTCACATAATTACACTCTACTCAATGCAACATAAATACACTCCACATAATACCACTCAGTGCCACATAATTGCAAGCCACATAATTACACTCTACTCAATGCAACATAAATACACTCTACATAAAACCACTCAGTACCACATAATTACAAGCCACATAATTACACTCTACTCAATGCAACATAAATACACTCCACATAATACAACTCAGTGCCACATAATTACACGCCACCTAATTGCACTCTACTCAATGCAACATAAATACACTCCACATAAATGCACTCTATGCCACATACCACCAATCAACATAAATGCACTCCACACCATGACACAATTTCACTAAGCATAATTTCACTCAATACCACAGTTCCAGGCCACACAATTCAACTCCACACATTTCCAATACACACCACATAATTACACACCAGACAACATATTTCAACTCCACAACTCCACAATCCACAACGTATCTCCAATCCACACCATTTAGTGGCACCACCTGAGCACCAAACATCACTCACCACCACCATTTTGCATCAGCGCACCACCTAAGCATCACCTAAACATCACCTAAGCATTACGTCAGTCTGCCCTCGGTATCTGGCATCTGTTGATTCTCCCCTGGTGTCCGTCCGCTGCTCGTGTTCTAATTAAATTACTGTTTTCCAACCTGCACTCCCCCGTTATTTATGTCCCGCTCCCCCATAACAAAAAAATTTATAACAAACAAGCATGAGAACAGGCAGGAAGAAGTTGCCAGCAGTGCAAATACAAAAAAACTAGAAGACATTTTTTATGTTAAAATCTTTTTTTAATCAGGTTGTTCAGTTGTATATAATGTCGTCTTGGTTTGTATATAGGTAACAAAAATGCTTAACACTTTTTATTATAACTTTTTAACATGATGCACAGCAGCCACAATGCTCTACAACATAGCCAAAAGTTCTTGCTAAACACATAAGGTCCCGAAGGCGAGACCTATTGGCTATGCCAATGCTTGTGTTACTGGGGGCCGGTTTTGCAGCAGTGCTATAATATCGCCCCCTGTAACAAAAGCAGCAGCAGAGTTTCCCACAAGCAGCCCCCCGTCCCCCAAAAGCTGGTCCGACTAAATTGCCTGGGCTGGTTTACGCTCTCAGTCCGGCCATGTATCCAAGGCTTTAAGTGGGCCGGGTCTTGCCCGTGCTCAGCACCTGCAGTTCTAAAAAGCAGGTGCTAAGACGGGTCCCTATCGGGCTCCCCATTTTGCCCTCACCCTCGTCAAAAAAATAATCTTAACTCTGCAGCAGTGCCACCCTTCACTGCCTTTGATGTAACTTCGAAGAGACTTGTTATAGTTCTTTCACAGTCTCATCATTTCAGAACTGAAGTATTTTCAATGTTATATACAACGAAGCCATAGTTACTGCTTTTTTTATCTTATGCAACTAACAACCATTGGCAAAGCTAACAGTACTGACTTGTTGTAGGCAGTAGCGGCCCGTGGTGGGAGTGCCGCCGGGCGGTGACGTGGGGGAGGGGCAGGGTGTGGGGTAGTAAACTACGGAATTCGGCCGAATAGAGGTAAGTAAACATATAAATAAATAAAACGAATTTCGTTGCGCGCGTTGCAGCGCCAAATGCGATGCAGCGCGCGCAACGAAATTCGTTTTCTTTATTTAATATGTTTACTTACCTCTATTCGGCCGAATTCCGTAGTTTACTACCCATCACCTTGCCCCTCCCCCGCCCCACGTCACCGCCCAGCAGCACTCCCACCACGGGCCGCTACTGGTTGTAGGTATGATGATACTTGCTGTATGATATATCTGGATGCAATAACCGAAGTAGCAGAATACCAGTTGGGCAGCACACTATGCTAACATAGATTTTTAGCTTATGTGTTTTAAGCCACGCCCTTAATTACATCGGACACGACCCTTTGAGAGACCCCCCAGTTTTTTCATCCCACTTAACGCCCTGACTGTATCCAATAGTTTGGCATGTTGCCTCAGCTTTTTCCAGCACCTCAGTGGCGTAACGAAACTTGAGGGGGCACCCCTGCAAAGTACATGGAGGCCCCCCAACCCACCACTTTGCTTCACCGCCAAAAGTTCCAGCTTATCAAATGAACACTAACCGGTCCCGGACCCAGTCAGTGTACTGTGATTAGGGGGCCCAGGATGAGTAGTTAGGAATGAGTTCTAGAGTTTGTTGCCCTCCCCCCCTAACATCGTGGCAGGAGATGTCTTGGTCAGGGTGTGGTTAGTTGTTCAGTAGTTCTTGTAGGAATTGATACATTGCCCAATCTACATGCTCGTCCCCCAGTTCTGCAATCCGATGTATTTATCAAGCATTTTCATAAATCTTTCTACTTCCCCATTTGCCGGGGGCTCCCGGGGTGTGATCTTTTAGTGCTTCACCAGGGGCGGTACGTCCATTAGGGCGCTGGGGCGTTGCCCCACAAGCCGCCCACGCCCGCAGCTCCCTCAGTGTCTCTGAACTTAAGTAAACTCTGTTTACTTAAGTTCAGAGACGCGAGGGAGAACTGACAATCATGTCAGTCAGCATGACGTCGGACCGCCCACCCCTTCAGAGTCTGAAGGGGTGGGCGGTCCGACGTCATGTTGACTGACATGATTGTCAGACCGTCACCAGGGGCATGCAGGCAGGCAGCAGCACAATGCACAAGTGCGCATGACTGGGGAAGGTCGGCGAATTTTTCCGCCGTGCCCAGTCATGCGCACTAGTGTCTGCACAGGCTGGCGCATGCCCATTAGGAGAGCGAGGGTTGAGCAAAGGCTCAAACCTCGGTCTCCTAATGGGCAGACGGGTGAGCGGTGAGCAGCCCTGCTAAGCCAGGATTGGCTGAGAGGGGTTGCCAGCAGTGACACGGCTGTTCCAGGACCTGTAGGCGCCAACAGGACCCCGGAGCAGAGGCAGCGCGGACCCTGTCAGGTAAGTTTTTTAAATTTAAATTAAATCCACCCCCGCGGCCCCCCCCCCATTGACCTCCCCCTGCGATTATTGCGTGCCGCGACTGGCTGCAGCACTATGTGGATTACCTTTGTACCTTACCTTGAGCCCAAGACTTTCCTCATGCTGGCCAAAGCACAATCCACTACAATACTCCAAAACTTATAACCCTCAACAATGTTTATAATTTCTTTAGTCAGTGGGCTGAGTTTTTTTACGAATATTTACCTGCTTCAAGACGTTCCTTTACACCATTGCAAAGAAGGAAAGTCTAGTGCTTACCTTCTACACCGTCATCCACTGCACAGAAGACCTCTCGGGCTCGGCTGCTGGTCTCCAAAAGGCGCTGCATTGACTAGCAGTGAACCATGGGCATGGTTGTCTTTCATAGAGAGGTCCGACCCCTGATAATGGTGGGATCCACAGATCCAGCGTGGGATCCAGGAATCCTGCAGCATCTGCAAGTGGCATGGAACTTGTGCCCTCCCAGGCTGGCTGGACAAGCACCAACAAGTCTTTTGGTCCAATGTCCAAAGTGCTCAAGACCATAAGTTGTGATCCCGGCCCCCAACCTCCGAGGATGCAGGATCTTACATATATTCTTCACTGGTTTCTGCCCTGGTGGGCAAGAGAGGAAGTGGGCAATATTGACAATCATCCTGTCCGGGCGCTTCCTTTCCCCAGCTGGATGGATTTGTGGTGCATTGTGTCATAACTCCTTTGGTTTGCTCTTAGCAGCTTGCTTTAGTCTCCTGATTCCAGTGCATACTGCTCCTTTGTTACAGCAGTGTCTGCTCGCTATTTGCTAGTTCTTGCATTGTCATTCCAGTGCTCTGCTTGGAGATGTACGGTCAGGATTCACGTCAGTTACATCGTACTCCTCTAATTCAGGCCTGATGGTCCAGGTCGTAATCTGGTAGCGCCAGGATACCAGTTTGGTGACAGCTGCGCTTTATAAATAAATAAATCTGCTGATCCTGTCTAGTGTTTATAAAAAAAGGCTATCTACGTCATTTTGAGAAGCTATCTTAAATCCCCCAGGGTCACCTATAGTGAGGGGTACTGGTAAGTCAGGGGGAGCAGAATGAATGGAGTATTATTAGTGAAACTCTTGTTGTCAGAAATTTTGCATCTGCGTCCCCTGTTAATTCCTCATTTTTCATCCGGTATTTCACCTTCTTTTAGTAAATGGAGCTATCCAACGTTAATATAAAAACATGGAAAAACAATAAATAATCACTAAATCTTTGTCCAAAAAAGCCAAAAAACAATTAAACCATCGCTCACACCACGTAACAGTGACAACAACACCATATTTTTGTGTTGACCTGGACCATGAAGAAGAAATGGTTATTAAATTTCTTTTTCGTCCTTCACAATATACAGTGCATAATGAATAATTCAAAAGATCAAACTCTTCCCAGTGTGTACAGGGTGGTTCCAAAGTGAAAATGTAGAGCAGTTTACTCCCTGTATAAAACTGAAAGGAACATTGCGATTGGTGGAGTAGATCGTGAAGACTGAGGGGTTTCCAGGCCAGATCTCCGGCCTGGGAGGCAAGTGGCCAATCCTTGCAGGACATGTTTCTGGTGTTCCGCGTGCAGGGCATGCAATCACTGAGATTCATTAGTCTTTGATTTTCTAAATGTCAACAGTTAGGACTAATGGTGATTTTTAATGTCTGAATGTGGGGGTACACGCCCTTGTGCCTCATAAGCTGTCAGTAATGAGCTTGACTGTGATAGTGTGAAGTCTGTGTGCATGTGCTTTGCCGGTTCGAGAGGCCAACTGCTACAGGGTGTTTTACGCATGCAGTGCCAGCTTTGGTTTACATGCAGCAGTCTCGCTCCATGCCTTGTGTGTGTGTGTCACCTGCAAAGGCCGTAGTGAAGGAGGCACACTGCCCACTCCTGCCTATGTGTGCAGCAACATTTCAGTGGACACAGCGGGAGTCAGGAACATGAGGCTCATTTGCAGGCAGTGTGGCCTCTCACATCCTGTTTGGCACAGTCGTGTCTCACAGTGCCCTTCCATTTCTGGAAGCAGTTTTAAGATCTTAGAGTTTCTCATTGCTCAAATGGGTATCATTTCTGATATTTATATGTTTCCCTTGGCTTGATTTTGCTTGTGAGAAAGTGTCACTCATAGTTGAGGAATGTCACTCATAATTACACTGAAATTATGAAAATTGTCACGCATAAGCCATCTGAAACCTTGGCAGCTATGTTTATATGTGCTGGTCCCCCGGCTGGGCTGCGAAGATATCTGCCTAGGTTGGTGTTGTTTATCTGTATTTTTTTCTGTGCATACTTTGAGGCTTGAGCCATGCCAGGTGTTTATGAGGGGCTTTGATTGAGCATGCAGGCGCTAAGGCTAAAGCCAAACAAAGTGCCTGTCAGTGGGTTGGCCTCTCTGCAGAGCACACAGAACAATGTTTGTGTATTCCATTTGCAACTGAAATTCTGTGGAAATGTGTGTGAAGGGAGTACACTGATGTCAAAATATTTGCAAGGCAAAAGTAAGAGAAATTAAGGTGCTTATATTTGAGGGAGTGCAGTGCATGTTGGGGGCGGTCAAGTGACAGATGTGAGGAAGGGCATTCGGGGAAGAGTGAAAAGAGGATGCTGAAGAGGAAAGAGAGGGGGTTGAAGATGTGCAGATGGACAAGATATGCAGAGAAAAAGAGGATACATATCTAACATAAAGCACACATAATTGAAGGCCAAAACTCCTTTCACAGGCCTCAATGTTATTTAATTCACAGACTCACTATTTCAGAAGTTCAGAATTTAAACATTTTCAATGTTAATTATTTATAAGAAATCATTGTTGTTACTCATTTATCTTAAACAGCTAACACCCAGTGACAAAGCCAATCATACTGACAGGCTTTAGGCGTATGTCAGTTGCTGTGCCATTTATCTGGATAAAATTACATCTCAGAGAGAAACCAAAATACCGGTCTGATGGCACACTATGGGAATCACAGAAATGTATTTGGCATGTTCCTTTATAGGAGGCACCCACTTTTTTCATCTCACTTAAAGACCTGTCTGCACATATTTCTATATGACTGGTTACAGCCAGCAGCTGTGGGTGCTTCCCGAAGTCTGGTTAGAGCATATTTTTCCAAAGTTAATGCTGCATGCAGTGCAAGACACTGGGCAAGCATACATTTTAAAGGGCTAAAGTTGTCATGCAGAACAATTTACATATTACAGTAACTGTTGAACAAATTAATGCAAGAAGATACGGGGCAGTTTTTAATGTGTTTAATATTTCAAGACTATACGTTCCCACTGCTTAATAAGCCTTGCTTTATCGCTGCATTCATTTGCTTTAAAATGCACCATTTGCCAATCTTTTTAAATTTCTTTCTCAGGAGAGGGACTCTCCCTTGACCCCAGGTTTGTCCATTGAACTTGTTCACATCACTAACTAGTGTTTTCTATTGGAAAGGGTAGAGCCAAAGCAGTCTTGCTTAGTACCCTAGCCCTCTTCAGAAGTCAGACTTGCTTGGCAACCCAGAAATTCTCTGAAATAATGTATGACTTTTCTTTTATGAATGCCTAGAAGAACTGAATTTTTAGTCCATTTATCACAGAAATAGTGCTGAAAATCGCACCAAAAAGATGCCAATTTTTTAAAAATTTCTTCACGGGGGGAGAACCCCCCCGAACCCCACTTATTGCCGTCGGGCTCGCTCGCTGCGCTCGCATATGTTGATTCGTTCTGCATACGCCTCACCAGTTTCAAATTCCACCAGCCGCCACTGTGCTTCACATCAAGGGACTGGAAGCCCGAGGCTATTTCTTGCCCTTGGAATGGCGGGCCTCTGTCAGTCTTGACTTCTAGGGGAAAATCTTGTGGGGCAAATATTTTTTCAAGTTTTGGGATCACATCATCGGATGACGTGGAACTGACTACCTCGGGGTACTTACTAAAGACATCTATCGCAACAAGGTGGTGGAGGCCTCCAGCTACAGTGGAGAAGTCTGCACTTAGCTGGGTCTAGAGTGCTTCAGGGCTGTCTTCAGAGGTGACCGGCGCCAGAGGGTCAGGCTGCCCCATCGCTTGACACAGCAAACACCCAGCTACCGTCTTCTCTACAAGCATATGTAGATCTGGGACCCAGACTTTCTGCCTGCGCTGCATTTTGGTCTTGACAACACCTTGACGAGTGTGAATGACAGTGCACAAAAGATTGGGTTTCAGTTGTGTCGGGACAACAATGCATTTGCCTCTCAGTATCATCCCTTCTTCTGCCAGTGACAACTCACCACAAACGTGGTACACTGCTTGAATCTCTTTTCCAGCTTCATATGTTTTGTTTGGCTGTTCTTTCAGGACGTGTCACCAGCTGTCGCTGATGATAGCTTTTTGGATTAGACATTCTTCTGCTTAGATTTCTTGACATAGTTCAGCCACTATTAGAGGTGTTGGCCTTGAACAATCAACTGAGAGGCACACATACTCTTCGGTTTCTATAGCCATCTATTTCTTCAGTAGTGGCAAGACAGAGAGTTCACTGGGTAGTACTGGCCAGGCTAATATACACCTTCAAATAAATACTTTTGGAGTTGTAATATCCATTTTTCAATTCAAGGCTTGGACTTCAACCCTTGGAAAACAGGTACCAGATGTTTGTGATTGGTGTACACTCAAAATTAACTTCCATGCAGATATAAGTGGGAAATGTCAGCATCCTCACAGCACTGCAATGGCCTCTCGTTTGATCTGGGAGTATCTCTGTTCTGTGTTGGTGAGAGCCCAACTAGGGAGAGCCCGTAGGCAGCAGGGGCCCATACGTCATTGTGTTGTTGCTGCATCAGGACATCCCCATGTCCTGCACTGTCGCCCACACCCAATCAGTCTGCTTCGAGGGGGTCATAATATTTAATCATGGTTTCGGCCAACAGGGCGGCCTTGGTGTCGTCAAAAGCTTGCTGCTTTTCCAGCCCCCATACCCATGGTGACTCTGTCTTGTTGAGGTCACGCAGTGACTTCATCAACTTTGCGAACTTACATATGAACCAAGCACAGTAAGTGACCATGCCTATAAATCTTCTGACTTCAGATATGTTGGTGGGAGGGCAGACATTTTGAATGTCTATGTTCTTCAGGATGGGTGACACTTCCTTGTCAGAGAATCGGTATGCAAAAAACGTAATTTTTTTTGGGGGGGGGGCAAAACTCACATTTCTCCTGATGCAGCATTAGTCCACATTGTTTGATCCTCTCCAGTACAGCTCAGGGGTTGTGTTGATCAATGGTTGTGACGAAGACTAAAATGTTGTCACGCACATTTAGTACTCCATGCAGTCCTGTCAGCACTTCATGTTTACAGTTTTGGAAGACTTCAGCAGCACTCAAGATGCCGAAATTTAGTTGGCAATAGCGTTAGAGCCCTACCTGTGTTAAAAACATTGTGATGTATCTGAATTTTTTGCGGAACCTAATTTTGTATCATCCAGATTTCAGACTGATCTTCAAAACCATTTGGATCCATCGATTTCAGTAATAATATCATCAACCGTCGGTGTTAAATGTCATTCTCCCGTGATTGTCTTGTTTGGCATCTACAGGCTGCTCTCCAGGCTGCTTCGGCTTGTGTGCCACTACATTGGGGGATATCCTTGTGGTTGCCCTGTCTACCTTTTCAATGATCCCTGCAGTCTCTAAGTGTTCTAGCTCACATTCTACTTGGACTTGCATGTGGAAAGGGATTCTCCGACAGCAAAGTGCAATGGGTTGTACAGTGGGATCAATATGAAGACTTACAACTTTTTCCTCCGGCCCGACCAGTTTCAGCAACTCTGCAGACCCATAGCTGATCAACGTGGTCCCCTTGGCTCAGGTGACAATGAATCATGCTAGGATACAGTCGTCATGGTGGACAACCCCGGCAGTGGAAACACCCACAAGGTCAACGGGAGAGTGTTGCCATAGGTGTAGATCTTTGTAGTTGTGAGTTTCAGTTTGGGTGATGGACGTATGTGTTGGTAGTCCCCTGCTGGCATCATGCACACCGTGGCGCCAGTGTTGATCAAACAGTTCATCCGACGCCCTTGAATTCGTAGGCGACATTGTGGCAGCTTTCTAAAGGTGGTTTGTGTGTGGTTATCTAGTGCTCAAAAAAGATGGACTTTCTCCTGGTCAGACAAGACGGTGCCATCGGAGCCCTCTACTACCTCCTTCTGGCCGTCATCGGAGTCTAGGTGCCGCACAGCGGGCTTACCCATCCTTCTTTGGTGTTCCATCCATCTTTGCTCTCATCATGCGCCTCAATCTGCAGACCTCAGCAAAATGCTTTGTTTTCTTACACGCAGAGCAGGTCTTGCCTTTTGCTGGACACATAAGTCCTCGATGTGCTACACTGCCGCAGTATCCACGTGATTTGTTTGTGTTTTCTGCTGCTGCCGTACTATGGCGCATGTTTCTCTCTTAAAGTCGATTGTTTAGGTTTCTGACTCGAGCTGCACGCCAACAGCGTGATTCTGGGTAACGAATGAGCGAGATACATTGCAGGGTTGCATGCAATGTTCACTTAATCTGCCAGGGTGAATCGGGAATATTCCACTTAATATGGCTCATCGGACATTACAACTGACTTTGCAAGATGCAGAAAGTGGAGATGGCCACTGGGGCTAAGCGCGTAGTGCGAGACTGGCTCTCGCACCCTTCTCACCTCAACTAACTGCTAGGGTCAAGCACCGGAAGACCTGCAGAGTTGACTGCATTCGTTGAAGGGCACTGCCTGGGTCCAGGAGCAGCAGCGCAGTGCTGGGAGCTCCAGCCTCCTCACCACGTTGTTGTGCTATGCACGCCTCAGTCGTGGGCACATTGTTACTAGGGGTGGGTGATAAATTCCGCTTCGCTGGCAGAGTTGGAGGAGCTTTGGCGACTCCGCATTACCCATGTAATGCGGATTTCTGGCCAAATCCCGGCAACTGCTGCGTGGCAAAGTTTTTTCTCACACGGGGCTCACCAGCGGTAAGTTGGCAAGCGAGAATTGGTGTCCCCTAGCACAATTTTCGAGCACTAGGGGGGCACCCAGCGAAATTTTCTCACTGTGGCCGGTCGCGACAGTTTGAGGTGAGAAAGCTACCGCTCGAGTCAAAAATCGACTCGAGCGGCAGCAAAGAAGCACTACCCTCTGGTGCCCTACATGGTGCCATTCGCGCTGATTTTACAGCGTGGAACAGGTTTCCGGCACTAAAAATCAGCACAAGCAGCGTCATGTGCTGATTTCTGCCCATTCTTGAACTCTGCGAAATCTCCCAGAGTTTCCAAGTCACTCCGCTGAACTCCGCAGAGTGAAACTCCGTGAGTTCCGCCCACCCGTATTGTTATACGGGCATAAGGAAATCACAAACACGTAGTGTGGTTGGTGCGCTCCATCTGCCTTTTGAGGCAGCACAAATTATTTATAAAGAAAGTTACACGCTGCGTGGGCAATACCATTTACCGTAAGGTCGCGTGAGGAGTCACAAGTGGACCAACAACATAAAACTCAGTCTCCCTAAGAGGATATGGTAAGCCTTGACTTGGACTTCAGGCTCCCTGTCCCTGAATTTAAACCTCACTGATGAGGCCCATTGAGGCCGAAACATACCTGGGCCTATCTATTAGTCTTCTGTAAAGGCTGTGCATGTGTACATTTCCCCCTTCCTCCTTCTGAATGCCCTTGCTGCAAGAAGGTCTCATAAGCCCTGCTGACTGCTGGTCTTGGGGGCTGCGTAGAGTGTTCCAGAGCTGCTTCTGATAGTGAGGTGTGTTTTCTCGTTTCTCCCACAATAAAGGTGTCTTTCGTTGTGTTTCTTTGTATCAGGGCACTAGAAGAATTGAGTGGACTAATTAATCATCAACTGGGGTGTGCGCCTGCCTGCTTCAAAGTGAACAGGTGGGTTCAGGCCCCTCTCACTCAGTGTTACTTCTCTCTTGTCTTCAAACAGAGGTGGTGCCGGAGGTGTGGACCACAGCCTGCCCTGGGAACCAGATCCGCCAGACTAGTGGCCAGAGCTGTGGCTGCCGCCTGGGCCAGCAGCTGGAGGGGGAGGTCTGCCACTGCCCAGCAGGCTTCCAGCTTCACCAGGACACCCTAGAGTGCACAGGTGAGGAAGCTCCCACTCCTTTTACAGATCTTGCTTATCCTTGCGACAGCCATCCCTAAGTTATCGCCCTGAAGATGAGCAGATCACCATGTAATGAATATTAATGTGTTCCTGCCGTTTCAAGGTTGATTCTGTGACTGCTACTTCCTCTGTTTTCAATGTAGCTTGAATTGCTCTAGGTTACCTCTTTCAGGTACCTGACAGCTATTTTCCTTTGTTTCCTGTCTTGGTGTTTGACTGCTCTTGGGCCTACTAGTTCACTGTGTTTGTAGGAATGACTGCACGTTTCTTCTGTAATCTGAACACTCAGTGTGTGACTGCTCTTGGGCACCTCTTTCCATTTGTTTCATGGCTTGGCATGTGACTTCTTTTGGTCACATCTTTCTGTTTGTTTCTTCTTTGTGTGTAAATACACGTAGTCACCACTTGTATATCCGCTCTTTGTGCCATCTTTCCTTTTGTTGGGTGGATCTGTGACTGCTCTGTTCCCTCTTTCTTTTGATTTGTAGGCTGGGTGTGACCTCTGTTCCTGTATTTGCTGTTATGACTGCTGCTGGTCATTTCTTTCTATTTCTTTGTTGGCTGGTGATGCTACCACTCTTGACTTAATCTCTTGTTTCCCTTTTTTTTCTTCATGGAGATGTGATTTCTCCAAGTCAACATGTTATGTTGGTCCCTTGGCTGAGTCTCTGAACTGCTCCAGTGGCTTTTGTCTCATTATCTGCTTCTCTGTTGTAGATGTGGATGAGTGTGCCGTGGTCCCACACCCCTGCGGACTGCACTCCAACTGCTCCAACACCCCGGGCTCATACCGGTGCCAGTGTCAGCGTGGTTTCCTCCAGAGACTGAACAGCTGCGAAGGTGAGAACTCCTGTCTATATCATCTTGAAAAGATCTTATGTCTTTCTATGGCATGAATGATAACACTGCTTACAGTCAGGACTAAAATGTAGACAGATTATGAAGTCAACTTGTTACAGTTACGTAGTGTGCATGGGGTGTGTGGTACATCATCCTTTGTGATTGTTAATGGCTGTGAGAAGCTGGCTTAGTATATGGTGCACACGTATGTAAGTGTAGCACCTTGCACCAATCCAGACAACCTTTATGGTGATTTTTGTGGTCTAACACAACCTTAGAAAGCTCTCTAAGTGGTAGCGGTGGAGAGCAGCCTTCATGCTTAGTCCAGAAGGAGTGTAAAGCACCTTGTTTTACCAGAACATAATCTTATAGGCATTGATTAAGTAAAAAAGAACCACACAGTGTATTTATAGAAATATGTATTTATTATAAGACACTCACTAACACATACAGATATCTCCTAGCCGGAGATATGCACAATGCACACAATACTTTTTCAATAGAAACAGGTAGGTAGCATGTAATACACAGTGGTCACCAGGGGGAGACCAAACCATATACTAAAATAGTGGTATGCGAACCATAACTCGAGTCAAGACTATACCCAGAAGACATAGAAGTGCCGGGGACCCAAGGAACCACCCAAGGTAAGTAACCAGGAGCCCCACATAGGCCGTGTGCAGAGTGGGAACACGACCGCGGGATCAATGCAAGTCTATGGGTAAGTGACAGTTGCAATTTTAAGGAAGAAGGACCCTTCCCAGTGGACCCTGAAGAAACCCCGTGGAAGACAGAAGGTTGGAGAGCCACCCCACCCGTGGATACCCTAGGAACCAGGATACCTACACCAGGGAAGCCTGATGTATAGGTGTGAAGTGGCGTCGGAAACCGCCGTCGAACCCAATGGAGGACTTCAGGAAGATGCCGCTGCTGGGGAAGTGTCCGGTGGAACCCAAAGGTGAATTCAAGTTGAGAAGTACCTGCAAGTAGAGGGGACAGAGTCTATGCCACTCAGGAGTGACGGAAGACGAATGCCCACCGATGTCGAGTACTGCAGGAGAGATGACGGTGACCTTGGAGCTGCAGCTGTGAGGACTAGGCAATGCTGTGTAAGACCAGAAGCTGTTCACGAGCTGTCCCACATCAGATGTCGAGAGTTGAGGGGTCTGTATCTGTCGGGAGCACCAACAAGCCTTGGCAACTGCAAACAACATGGAAAGCAAAGAAGGTACAGTGTCGGGACCAGCAAGGTCCAGGTGACTCACCACAAGCAGGGGAGTCAGGGCAGGCCCCAGGCAATCAGGGGAGCCCAAAGAATTCAAAGATGGCCCTCAAGAGGACCCACAGGCCAGAGGCACTGGAGTCGCAAGACGACCTCGAGCTGCTCACCAAAGATGCAGGCCCACGGGGCAAGTGCTGTGGTGAGGACAAAGATCTTGGTCACGGAGATGCTTGAGGTTGGGGCTACTTGGAACCCCAAGATCTTGGTGCGAGGAAGCCAAAAAGCCTTTGCACCTGCAAGTCGACGTGGTGCACCGGGGTTCGGTTCCTGTGGCTCCGACGAGGGATACTGGCCTCAAACTTGGTGAGAGGACAGGGCAGGCCTCGAGGGATGTAGAGAACCTGTGTTGCTGAACCTTTCGGAGTCAGTGGGAGCCCAGGATCAGCAGACCGGTCAGCTTACTTGAGGTGCCAGCAGATGCAGGGAAGTGACTCCTTCACTTCAAGGGAGATTCCTTCAGGTCTTGGATGCCCACAGGCCTTGGAAGGTTCCTGTATGGTGCACAGGCACGGACGTTGCAGCAGACAGGCATGGCGACGAGATCAGGAGCAGCAGGAGTCTTCCCAGTTGCATCCTTGATGCCCAGAGCAAAGTCCAGAGTGCCCAGACGGTCGAGGTAGAAGTGGTGTCTTGAAATGAATCTTGTCCCACGACGCATCTAGGGACCCACCTTCAGGTAAGTTCTTAATTACCCTAAGGAAAGTGTTGGGACGATTCAGGCTTCCCTCCCAGGGGAGGGGTCGGACAGTGAGGAGGATACTCCCATGTCCTTTGTCCAGTTCTGTGCCAGAGCGGGAGCCAACGACTCCCTGAGCTGGTTTGAACTGGACTATGCAAGGAGGCACCAAATGTGCCCCTCATGCAGACTTGGTGGCGCAAGCAAGAGCTCCCACCCTGCCCCAATCCCCTAAATCATGTCTGGGAGGTGGTCACACCTCCCTGTGACAGGATGCCTATTGTTCTGCCTTCCCCTGCTCAAGCTTGGCTCCGAAGCAGGAGGGCAGAATCGTGTCTCTGGTCGGCAGCTGCCCTGTTGTGCTGTCCGGGTCTAGAAGACTGGTACCGGGAGCACTGAGGGCCTCCCAAAGGAGCTTTACAGTGCATGGAATCATGGGGGTATGATCCCGACATGTTTGATACCAAACATGATAGGGTACGTTACAGCCAGTTTCGAGATGGTCAACAAGTAATGACGCAGTGCTCCTCCATATGTTAGTTGGCTGTCTCACTTACAACCTGGGAGAATGAACTCCGTAGACTGTAGGGGTGTGCTACTCATGCAGGGGCACCCACACTCTTAGAACCGAGCACCCTGCCTTCAGGATTGAAAGGCCTGCCTTAGGGGTGGCTTATAGGTTTTAAGTGCAGTGACCTTAGATATAGGGAAACCTATATCTTTCGTAAGTGGTGCTAGCAGCAGATTACACAGGCTGCAATGGCAGGCCTGTGGTTACAAATTGAGTGGTGTCCCATGGGTGGCATAATACATGCTTTAGCCCATGGGGGACCCCTGGTGTACCTATGCCCTGGGTACCTTAGTACCATATGCTAGGGACTGACAAGTGTACACCAGTGTCCAATCTGGGATGTACCTAAGTACTTACCATACCAATTTAGGGGAGAAAGCACAGAGACTGGGGTCCTTATTAGCAGGATCCCAGTCAGACTAGTCAGAAACAGCATTACATCAAGCAAAAAGTGGGGGTAACCATAAGGGCAGATCCTACTTTCCTACAATGGCTGTGCTGATGCATTGTAAACAAGTGGACGTAATTCCAGGATTGACCCCAGAATTAATGTGGCCTCTAAAAGGAAAGCCACTGCTTCACAGAGACACACAGCTTGTCATAATGACTTTTCTGGTTAGGTCTGACATCTGTCTGAAAGACCCATTGTTACCCATTCTTCAAACTATACCCAGAGTGCGAGCTGGCACCACCTAGATAGTATTTTCTTTCCACCTTATGCTATTGGCTGTTTAGTGTATGATTCCGCCTCCCAGGAAATGTGACCAATGGAATGCATAAGGGACTACTTTACATCTGAAAAGTACACATATGGCACTGATTGTCACATTCTGTTTTCGATATTCCAAATGCCTTCCATACAGAAGGCGATCCTTTTTTTAATACTTTTCCCCCAGTATTGGCAAATCCAATAGATCTCACTTTAGTGTGCGAAACAGCAGCATTTGTTTAGCGCCTTCTGTTGTAATAATGGCATTGAGGCATTGTCTTGACCTGGGCGTTCTTTTGGCATGGTTGTGGCATTTCCAATGATTGATTGTTGACGTTTCTTTTGTTTTTGTTTAGATATGGCCACCAGGGATTAAGAGTATAATTTAGTAATAGTTTGTGTTGTTTAATATGAAATTTAATTCGTTTGATCATAAAGTTGCAAGTGGTGCTTTATTACCACACCTGGAAGTGTGGTAATATCACAATATTTTCTGGGCTGATGACCTCCTACAAAATGGAAGTAGAATATATGCCTGGAAAAGACACAGAATTTGGTGTAGACATGAGGAAATCAGTGTGGTAACATAGATTTCGCCTGGAAATCCCCATTCCGTAAGTGTATTACTGTGGATCAGTTTGTGATCCCCAATAATACACTACCAGGTATTATTGACACTTTTCGATAACGATAATATTGGTTGGGATCTTATCGCCCGGAAATACTGAGCAGGCCACCATGAGGTCCTTCGCTGTGTGCATGTACGGATGTGCCAAAGGTCTTCGCCTATTACCATTGGGGCCCATGTTTAGTTGCCCATTGCTTGGACTATGCAGTTTGTTTTCTAGACAGCACTGCTAGCCAGGAAGATACCATACCATGTGTATTTGTAAAGAACACATTCACTCAGAAGGGTATCTTGGCGCTGAATAATGGATGTTTATTGTCACCCAACTGAATGGTACACATTTTATCAACCCCAGAAGGATGAAAGGCTGAATGGACCTGCCAAGATTTGAACCTGTGACCATGAGGTCAAACACAGACCCCTACATTAGACGCATTAGTCCACTAAGCCACTAGACAAGGCATGTTAGTAGCTGTCATTTAATCCTGGGCGTTTCAGGGTTATTTAAGGCTTTCTCTCAAAGGGGTTAATGTTGGAATTTCTTTAATAATTGTGCTTTTTTAGGGCTGAATTAAAATGCAAATCTGGAAATAGAATGTATTTTCGAGGGACATGTCCTATGACCCATGTGTTAAGATAATCTGGGGGTACATTGCTTGAATGTTTGTGGCTCAAGATCCTCCAGGGAAACCGGTTCCTCCATCAGACCCATTCTCTAATAATTGCTATCCTTCCACAAGAAGGACAATGTCTGTAGGTTGATGCAGTTTGTGAGTGAGTGCAGTAACCATCTGTCTGAAATAACTCTATGTCCACTGTCCCATCTTTAGATGTCGATGAATGTGAACTGTCCCGGATCACGGGCCTGCAGGCATGCCTTCTGCACGCCACCTGCAAGAACACGCCTGGTTCCTTCACCTGCTCCTGCGTTACGGGCTTCGTGCTGGCGCTGGACGGGAAGTCCTGTGTGGGTGAGTGGTGGTAAAGAGTAAGGTGCCCGCAGCTTCATACCAAATGTTGACCAAAGAAGTATGTTTACCCAGCAACAAGTAACAACTTGTTTCCTTTTGAGGTAGTTCTCAATCTGCCTTCCAACGGTGTGCCTCAGGGCTCCTGATCTGACACCATGGGTGTCAATTTACTTTAATCACATAGGTAGCATATACGCCGTCACACATATTGACCCATCATCACAACACAGAGTTGCCTCCTTGTCCCACCCTTACTCTAACAGGAGCCTTCTAGGCATGTCAGAAGATTTTGCGGGGCCTAGGTCATAAAAGTCAAGCAGGGCCACATAGCAAAAACACCTGTTTCAGTATTAAAAAAATAATGCTAGCTATATTGGTTTTTTAGGTCTCGCCTAGCGTTGCAGCGCATGCGCTACTCGCTCGGCGAGATTTATTGTTAACGAGGACTTTCAGAAGAGGGCTTGAAGCCCCGACCCTCATTTCCATTGGCTGGCGTCACCGTTTATGCTAAACGGTGGCCTGCCATTGGAAATGAGGGTTTTTTGTTCACGCCCTTTGGCCTCCGATCGGACTCGGTCTCCCGGTTTGCTGCTGTCGCAAAGCACTTTCTTATCCTTATGGGGCCATGTGTTTCTAATTAGAAACACATGGCCCCATAAAGACAAGAGATCGATGCTTCACCACAATGAAAGGAACAACGTTACACGTTCATGGAGGGTTAAGCAGAATGTGGTTAGCAGCCCCCTCTCCATTCTGTATGCTTCCTGTTCAGAAATTGGCATTTGTTGGCGCTTGGGTTGTATTTTCGCAGTTCTTCGTTGCTTGACCGCGAAAAGGTAACACTGTGGCACACAACTGGTGGGATTTAAACATTGTAGCACACTGCTCTTAAGGTTACTTGTGTGTCTGCACACCTCACTGATGAATACAAGATGACACTACCTCTGTTGGAGTTACGCAGCGGCGGAGACCTCATTTGGTGATTTCAGCTCGGTGTATAGCATCTGTTACAAGTCGCAGCTCTGTCATTTCGGAGTCTCGCACTACACACAGCTCTGTTTGAGTTTTTTTTTCTTTTAAAGAGGGAGTTGGGGGGGAGTTCACCCGCTAAAATGGCCTCCCCGCGTGTGGAATTCCTGCCGCCTTTGTGCCTTGGTGGGGGCGGGGGTCATCACAAGGCCGGCGCGGTGGGCACTGTGGCGACAGAGGGGAAATATTTCCGAGGGCAGGGACGTGTGTGTGGTGTGTGTGGATGTGCTTAGGAATACAAGTCAATAGAATATGCCGGCAGACACAAATAATGATGAACTTTTCGCGTCTGCACACTGTCTCCAGTCTGGCGCTGGCTGTTGTTTTTCCCCTAAGCAGGCCCTGGCCCTGAGTCTGCTGGGTATTAGGTTGTAAAGAAAGACAGAAGGAATGGAAGTGGAGTGAGGGAGGGCGGTGGGGGCCTTCATGAAATATTTGCTACATGGAACTGCCCTGTGGGGATTAAGGGTGCTTTACTACTGCTAGCTCGTCCATTTTTTAAGAGGAGGGGGACACATTTGCATTCAATATTCTTTCAAAAAGTATATGCAGCCCTGAAACTTTTCTCCAACCCCCTTTCCCACCCCCGTTTCAACACACTTGCGTACGATGAAGATCTATACCTGACATATAAAAAGTATTTCCAAAACATTTTTCAACCAAATTTTACGCGACTAAAAACAACTATTCAACTAAAAAAAACACTTAATCAAACTCCCAGCTTTAAGTGGGCGTGGCAAAAAATGTGTAATGCTGAAGCCGCGTTTAAGACAGGAGCACGTGCGCAGCTGTTTTGAACAGTGTATTTTTCATTTGGAAGTTGGAACGTAGCTTAAGCCACCCGCGTTTTATTTTAGAACTAGAATGCCAACTTTCTAATTTCATTATTGAAGGGCGAGGGCACTGTGGGCGACATGTTGCTATGCTATACGGAGAGAGGGCTTCATCACATTCTTATTGAACAAGCATCATCTGCAATGCAATTTACGCGAGTTTGAATTATTGGCATTGTAAATGGCAATGCCTTTTATTTAGGTTTTGTTTTTTAAAACATAAATAAAAGGCATTGTCATTTACAATGCTAATACCTTAAACTATCGCAAATACAAGACCCATTGCATTCCAAATGCTTGTACTTTTGGTCGGTGGCTGCATAACTTACAAGTTCACTTGTTTTGACAGCTTGTAAGTGAACGAGGTGCACGGTCTCGTTGTACGTTTCTTGCAAACTACTACATTAGGACCACGCATTGCAGTTATTGTGTGTTTTTAGCAGGTGTAGAAAGTATCGGTGCTTTTATATTTGTATGTTACGGCGTTGTGATCGGTTGCACGTTACTGCTGGTAGTGTCTTTAACAGAGAGCAGCTAAAAAAAAGCATCTCTGTGTTTACCTGATAGCTGATAGGTTTTTACCATATTGAATCGCACTTACACGTCTCTCAGTTATCCTCAAGGATCCCCGGTTACTCGTTGCATTTTCTTCCACTTCTCAAAATAAATGAGCATCACCGGGGTCTCTAGATGGGAGAGGGGGCAGGTGTGGCTCATTTGCTTCCACATTAAACAGCGGTAGTTGTTGACCCAAGCTCTGGCTTGGATCAACCACCACAGCTGTTCAACGTGGCGACATAGAAAATAAATACACTGCACCCAAATACCTTTCACTGTTAAGCAGTGTTTATTTAAGTTGTTTAAATCTGTGACGCACTTACTCTAATATATATAATTACAAATTTAGCTTTAAGCGTTTAACCATACGTTGTATACAAAAGGTAACGGTTTGGAAACCGAGATGGACAGAGCTCAAAGCTACAACAGCAGCATAACACAAGCATTTGCAATGCAATAGGTCTCGCATTTACGCGAGTTTAAGCTATTGGCATTGTAATGACAATGCCTTTTATTTGTTTTAGAAACGAAAACAAAAATAAAAGGCATTGTCATTTGCAATGTCAATAGCTCAAACTCGCGTAAATGCGAGACCTATTGCATTGCAAATGCTTGTTTTTAGTGGATCTGAAGCTGTGCTCATCCCTTGATGATATGTCCATTATTGAAAGGACAGAGAGTGACCACAACCCATTGTGCCTTACCCTGGGATCTCTAAATGTTATGATGGCGACCAACTTAGACCCTCTGTCAGCAGGGATCTTCATCGAACAAATGATATGCGGCGGGCCAAGTGGTCCGGGGTCGTTGAAAATGTGGACATATTGCACGCCACAAAAGAGGACATTTCGTCCTCTTTAGCTAAAATGAGCACATGGCCATCCTGCACTGGGGACCACGAGCCATTTATAGATTTTGCATGATGGGCTATTTACGAAAATAAAATCCTATTTTCTTATCCCTTCCGCAGGAAATCGTAGAGGACCGTCTGTGCAGAAAAGCTGATTTAATAAAGAATGCAGGCTATCACGTAATTCACTGATAGTGGCCATAAAAGCCAAAGATACATTTCGCATCCACCAAGCAAGGAAATTTGATATATCTTTTCATGTTTTGGGAAGCGTATATGGGATGATGAGCGATGGCAAGATCTCAAACGGGCTTGTTCTGCAAAAGATTCTGTGACTTTTTGGTCCTTAGTAAAGTGGGGCAGAGGTGGTCAACCACCCTCCCCTCACAACTTTATCGCCCCTGAAACTTAGGTGGACCATTTTGCATCTCTATTTTTCGGGACAGAGGAGCTTCATTATTTGGCAAAATTCTTATTCTTCCGCCTCAACAGAACTCTCATTTGTGAAAACAGATGTGCTAGCTGCACTGGAAGCAGTATCAAGTGGTAGAGCACCTGGTCTGGATAGTATACCTGCAGACTTATTTCTGCAGGATAGGGGCAACTGGTCAAGGTACATCTTAGCCCTGGCAAACGCCATAGCCCACTGTGCTTGGATACAGGATTCCTGGCAGGGAGCCGAATTAATTCCTGTATATAAAAAAGGCGACAAATCCCTCCCAGGCAATTATAGGCCTATCAGCCTAATAGACTCAGTGCAAAAAATCTTCACCCGCCTTGTACTATCCAAGATACAGGAATGGATTTTAGACAATAATATAATTTCACCTCTTCAGGCAGGATTCCGTGAGCGAGTCAGTACAATCGACCAGGTCTTTCGTTTTCAGCTTATCTATTGGCGGACGGTAGTCATCGGTAAGGGCAGCTTGTATACTGCCTTTGTCGACCTTAAGTTTGCCTTCGACCTGGTCTATCGCAAAAAGTTGTGGCTGGTCTTACATGATCTGGGTATCCCTCAAGACCTTCTGTCTTTGACAATGCGACTGCATGAAAATAACTACAATAAGGTCCATTGGGGCACCCAGGGCGAACTCACTTATCGATTTCCCATTGGAAAAGGGGTTTCCAGGGGTGCCTCTTGGCCTCGAAGCTATTTCTACTGTTTCTAAATAGCATCGTCCATTTCCTCTCTTGCCACCCTACTGATGCCTCGTCATTGGCTGGCTCAAAAATTCACAGTTTAATGTTTGCGGCTGATACGCTATTAATTTCCAAAGGGAATTATGCAGGAGGCGGGGTCTCGAAATTAAGACCGAAAAGGTAAAGTACATGTCGTTCAAGCAATATAAATTATTTAAGAGCAGTGTTATGATAGGTGATAATTTCCTTGAGTGAACTGAGGTTTTCAGCTATTTGGGCGTAACATTGGCCTCGAACATGTCATGGAAACCGCAAGTAGAAAAAATGGCCCTAAACATCGTCAGATCACTGGTGTATTAGTCAAAGAGTTTAATAATTCCTTCACCAAGCCAATTAGCCCAGTTCGGCAGACTTACGATGCTAAGGTTCTGGGCTCAGTTCTGTATGGTGCGGAACTATGGGGGTTTTCGAACATTACCATTGTCACTAGCGCAGAGAACAAGTTCCTGAGGATCGCTGCACGTCTCCCGCAAAGTGCACCTCTCAAACCTTTGACGTTAGATCCAGGTCGGAAGACATTGGCCAACAGAGCAAGACTTCGCCCAATACTTTATTGCTGAAGACTGTGGTCTTCACCAGAGCTGACATAGTATGTTGAAGTTTTAAGAGATGTTATGGAAGCTGACCAATCCTGCAAGATCAATTGGCTCCAAAACGTGAAAAAGACATTGTTGGATATAGGCCTGAAGGAGCTATGAGATAATCCATCAGGTCCCCCGTTATTGCCAGCAGAAACTGTGAAAGAACAATATTGGCCAGCAAACCACTTAGCCGAGATATGTGCGGTGGATAGCACAACTTTGACGGGAACGTTTCTAGACATTAAATCTAGTTGCACTTTGGAACCTTATTGGGAGATTATTTCCATCCATTTGGACAAGAAATTATATTTCCAATTGAGGGTAGGATCTCTCCCTCTAAAATCTTACACATAAAATTGGAACTCCGCACCTGATATGTGTCCCACTTGCACTAATCGTAAGGAAACTATTCCCCATGTCTTGTTTGCCTGTCCAGCTTACATAGGCCCTCGTAAGAAATGGCTTACACCTACCTATGTGTCTTTAGGGATGAGAATCTTAATCTTAATGACTGATTCCCGGCCCCTGTTACCATGTTCGGTTGCCAAGTTTTTGGGTTGGATGTGGGCCTCAAGACATAAGAAGATTGCTGAGCGCACCCCAAGTGATCACATTGGCACATAACCAATTGTCAGCAGTGTCTTTGTGGGTTACATTTCCTTGTCCATGTAGTATGTATTCATCAAACATGTATTTCCTGGCCTGCAGTCTGCCTTACTATGCTAAGCAGATGCTATTACATGCTGTATCTAGTATTAATTACCATTGTAGGCTGCGATGCTTAGGCTCTCATTCATGGATGGTGTTATGGTTATTGTACATTTTATCATTTACATTTTTATTGGATGTGCATTTTAATTGCTTTTATGACAATACATCGAAATGAAGCTTATTGAAATGAAATGTTAAAAAAATATATATATTCTTCACGGGACAGAGAAACCACAGCTGTCCCAGCACCTGGTGCCACCTAGTTGGGTAGCTGTTTGCTGACGTCATTAATAATCATTGCAGCTTGATTCAAAATCTATAAATAAGTGATGAAGCATGAGCAGAAGGTCCTAAGAAGCTGCAAGCCTGGGGGGAAATTACCCCTGCCCCCCTCTTATGATGGCCTTGTGTGTGCTGTGGAGTTGCAAAGTTCCCAGTTTACACTGATGCTGCCATGGGGCTGGCCACACTGGACATGGGGCTATTCCCAGGTGTACAAGGGCATGTCTGGCAGTGAGGCCTCTGCTGTCCCTATCTCACACCCTGCTGCTCTTTACTCTGGAGCTTCCAGGTCGAAGTGGATGAGATCAGCACTCCAATAATCTTTTTCCTAGAATTCAAATCAGCGCCCACAATTTGTGAATAGAAAAGGCGTCCCCGCATGGCAGCGTGTTCCTGCAGGGCGGCTCGTGGTCTCTCTGGAAAGCGCAGCTTGTGCTCCGTTGGAACAATGAACACCAGAGAATCACATCTTTCAGACACACTTGGCTTCCGGTGCAAGTGTTATCAAAGGATGGTGGGGCTGTGAGGCAGTTCTTACCCAGGCCCTAGGAGGCTGCCATTCTTCTGGGCAGTCTGCCTTGTTAGCAGGTCTTGTTGTACTAGATTTGGCAAATATTTGGCGATTGACATTTTGATGCGCGCATCAGCGCCTAAAAGGCTACCTCTGCTATCTCCATGACTACTTAAAATCATCATTGGTTGCCTCCAGGGATGTGGCCTCGCCATTTCCAAAACTGTTACTTGCTTTACCTGCAAAATCAAGGTAAACTGCAGAATGCCCATGTGTTCTGTGATACCTTAATCCAGGTGGGATTTATTTTGCTAACAGTGTGCACTCTGGGACTTGTAGTTTTTTTTGTTATACCTATTGTTCTGTAATGGAGATATTTAGAGTGTCCTGTCTGCCCTTCACAGTCCACCAGCCCCCGCTCTGCTGTGATTTACACTTTCCTGCCGCAAGACCTCAGGCAGGATTTTTGAACTAGCAGTGTGCATTCTGGGACTTGTAGTTTTTTTTTGTTATAGTAGCTATAGTTCTATAGTGGAGGTATTTAGAATGGCCTTTCTGTCCTGCACACTCCATCATCCCTGGCCTGGCTGCGATTTACACTTTTCCTGTGGGGGGACCACACACGCTTGGTATATGGATGCTCAAACCTAGATGTAGTTTGCATGCTATAACTTCACTCGGAAAAAGTTATACTTAAACACCCTCATAGTCCGAGCCTGTTGACAGACCACATTGTAAACTCACACCTATGACACCAGGTCACTAGCACACAATTTTCCTCATTCTGGGTTTTATCATATCAGTGCATTCTGGGAATTGTAGTCTTGGTTCATTTTAATCGTGCCTGTACATTTGATAACAATGACAGGTGAAAGCAAAGTCCTGGAATGGAAAAGTGGTGCCCGGTGACATGGAGACATCTGGTCACCCTACTCCTTCTGCCTCCAGCCCAGCAAGTGCTGCTCAACCCCTTCACAAATGTTGTCGCGTCTGTATAAGTTTGAATGATATTTGATAATGATATATGTGTTTTAGAAAACAGAAACAAGTCTCCCCAGGACTAACGTTCCCTTTCTTGGTTGTCCTATTGAAGATATCGACGAGTGTTCCTACGAGGAGCTGTGTCGCCGGGAGCTGGGGAACACCTGTGTGAACACTGTCGGCAGCTACGAGTGCAGCTGCCAGCCCGGCTTCAGGGCGCTGAACCTCTCCTGTGTGGGTAAGCACCATTTCTGAGAGCAACAGTGTCTTACTGAAGTGTGAACAACTGGGCCACCGTATTCTGAGACTCTCCAGTGGGGCTGAAGCTTTTCTCCATAGTATAATCAGGAAAACATAAGTTAGCAGACGGAGTTCATTTACAGTTATGGAAGTCAGGGTGTTTGGGAAAAATATTGGGAAACAATTTTGTTTAGACAAAATATTGTGTCAAGAATATCGAGAATAAACATTTTTTGAAGGTAAGTTTCTATGGGTAAGGAAAGTTTTACTATAGATAACTCCACATCTATGTACCTTGACGATATATAAATATCGTCAAGGTACGTAGATGTGGAGTTGAGAATTGTAAATCTATACTTACCTATTTGCACTTACCTTCTCAATATTTTGGTCCTCAATATTTTTGGTGCGATATTCAGTCCACACACAATTTTTGTTACTGATATTCTGTCAGTGATCCCAAGTCAAGAATGCTCATGTAACAAAGTAGTGGCACCCTACATTATCCATAGCTGGGAAGTTTCCCAAGTACATGTGTGATGTGCCAGTTCAGATTTTTTCCTTTGAATTCTGGGACTTGTAGTCCTGTTTTATAAAGGAATAAAGAAGACTACAAGTTCCAGAACTCAAAGAAAAATCCTGGACAGGAGCAGCACATCACGCATGGACCTGGGTAACTTGACATGGTTGCATTATCTTGCCTGAATCCTCATGGCACCTCTAAGTGAAGCTTTAATTTTCCCAGAATGCTTTATTGTAAGCTCGCCTACTAGGTGGAGAATGGCCTGTCTGCTGCAAAATGTATTGTTAGCTTACTGTGGGCTCAGAGCCTGCTCATTGCTTGCCATTGGTTGGCTTTATCATCACTCTCATTTGCTTGCTTCTTATTCGTCAGCGTGTGTGGGCTTTATTTCCTCCTCTTGTGTTTGTCCCTATCATGGAGCATGGACGCATTACTTGTGTTCCTCCATTGCTTGCTTCCCAAGCATTACTTTTTTCTTTTTGTTTAAGCACTGTACGAGAGTACATGTGTTTTCTATCCGTGTCCCTTGTGCACTTCTCTCTGCCCCGCCACCATGCTCCATGTTCCTCTCTCTCACCCATGTGCTTCGCCCCACCATCTCCACGTTGCTTTATCCAGTGGCGGCTCCTCCGCTAAGGCAGAGGAGCATCACCTTACTGCTCAAAAGGAAAAATAAAATGATAACGTATCGTTATTATCATTTTATTTTTCCTATTGCAGTCAGTGGAGGGGCGGGGCTGACCAGAGAAGGGAGAGGAATGGTTTGCATTCCCTAAGTGTGCATGACTGTTTGGTCGGCCCTCTTGGGTCGGCCAAACAGTCATGCGCACTTTGCATGTTTCCCACCAGGCTGCATTACACAGCCTTGTGAGGAACATACACAGGCTCCCTGTCCCCGTCTGAACGCCGAACCACGGCGCTCAGACCAATCACAACGCTGCATTGCAGCATTGTGATTGGCTCAGGGGAGCCTGTGTGCCCGGTTGCTTCTAGCTGCTGGCCGGGACTGGAGACAGGAAGAGGGCGGAGGAGAGGCGGCGGCCGGCCGTTCCAGGTAAGTCTTTTATTTCTTTTTTTTAATCCTCCTCCCGCCCACCACCCCCATCTGGTAGCAGCCGCTACTGGCTTTATCTCGCCCATTTGCTTTTCTCCTACCCACGTCTTTTGTGTTAGTTCTGCCCTCCACCCATGTCTTTTATTTTACTTCTGCCCTCCACCCATGTCCTCCATGTTGCTTCCCCCTCCCTATTGCTTCCCACTAATGTTGCCCCCGTGTTGCTTTCCACCACCTGCTTTAAAAAAAGAAATTAGTTACCAAGCCAACTTGGATTAGTAACAAAATGAAAAAAAAGCTGCTGTACCCTTTTGTAGGTACGTGTGTGAGTGGTCCGAATGCCTACAAAATGACAAGGCCGGCCGCGTCAAGGGCTTTTAAATAAATTCTTTAGCCATGCTGCACAGCATGGAGGATGCTGTGCAGCTTGTCGAAAACCACTGACAAAACCAGTAGGTCCCAAAGAATTTGACAATGCTTGTTTCAGCCAGGGGTCATGATACAAACTTTCTGTGTTCTGTTGTGGATGGCAACTCCTTATTTAAAGGAGAGATGAATGACACTTTATAGATTTGTCTTCATGACTATTTCACAGGTGTGACCATCCTGCACCAGCCCTCCTGCAATGCATCATGGGAGATGTAGTTTAATCTGTTACTTTTACTCACATTTCAGTTGTTGTAGTAATTAAGTCCTTGCTCAGCCAGTGCTGAAAAATCCTGATTCGTATTTTGTGGTTCTTTGCCACTCATCAGAGCAGCCTATCCCTTCATTTTGGGGTGCTGACTAGCTGCACGTAGGTGTAGTACCACTGGCTAAGACACCCAACTTGCTGGCTCGGAGCTAAGTTTAATAGATAAAAACTCTTGCTCAGGAATCATTTTAGACTTGCATTCTTATTTAACAAGCATTTGCAATGCAATAGGTCTCGCATTAATGAGAGTTTAAGCTATTGGCAATGCAATACCTTAAACTCTCGCAAATGCGAGACCTATTGCATTGCAAATATTTGTTTTACTAGCGCCCATGCAGCGCTTTCACATTTATGGAGGCGGTGTACCCTTTCTTTAGACAAGCCGCGTCTAAAGAAAGGGGCGTGTCCTACATTAAAGTGAAACTGCCGCATGGGGACTTAGACCAAAAAAAAGCATCTGTTTTGTCAAGTTGACAGATGTTTTTTTTGTGGTAAAAGCGCCTATGCCGTGCTTTTACTTTAATGTCAGCCGCGTTCCTTGCTTTAGACGCGGTTTGTGTAAAGAAAGGGGCGCGGCCTCCATAAATGTGAAAGCGCCGCATAGGCGCTAGTTAATAAAATAAACTAATAAATAAATAAGTGTGGCCGCTAAATGCGAACCGCGCTGCTAAAATAAATAAATAAATAAACACACCCCCTATAGTTAAAGCGGACCGCCCTTAGTAAAATTTAAATAAAAGCACGCCGCTGCTGCGAGGTAGTGGGTGGAATAGGGGAAAAACATTAAATAAAATAGTGCTCATCGACCTTTAAAGCAGACTACGTAACAACACCAGTAAAAGGTCCAGTCGTAATGGAAGGTAACAAATGCAGACAAGGCGGCATCAAGGAGGGACTAACAAGCCTAATAACGGCTCAGAAGCCAGCGTTTACAAAGGACAATGACACAAGCCAATTAAAAATATGGGAGAGTGGGCGGGGCTTCAAAGCCATACTCCAATACTGCATGCCTCGCAGCAGCACATGCGCTGCCCAGGCTCGACCTAAAAAGGACAGTGGCAAGCTCAACCGATGCTGTACCAACCACAGACGGTAAAAAGGTGATTTAAGAGCACCAATGATGCAGTAAGAACCACAGAGGGCTAAAGGGAAAGTTGTGAGCACCAACGATGCTCTACCAACCACAGATGGTAAAAGGGACAGTCAAGAGCCCCAATGATGCTGCACCAACCACAGACGGTAAAAGGGACAGTTGTGAGCATCAATGATGCTGTACCAACCACAGACAGTAAAAGGGACAGTCGCGAGCGCCAATGAAAGCATGCATGTGCAACCCATGGCAAGTCAACCACATGACCCCCAACCCGGAGGAGTCTAGCACCCACAGATGGTAAAAGGGACAGTTGTGAGCGCTAGCGATGCTGTAGCATCCACAGATGGTAAAAGGGACAGTAAAGATCCTGAATGATGCTTCACCAGACACAGGCGGTAAAAGGGACATTCGCGAGTGGTATCGATGCTGTACCAATCACAGACGGTAAAAGGGACAGACGAGAGCGCCAATGAAAGCATGGATGTGCAACCAATGGCAAGTCAACCACATGACCCCCACCCTGGAGGAGTCTAACATTCAACCCAGCAACTTGTAAACGCAAAACACTGTGAACAGCAGGAACACATGTCCAGAAATCCAAGCACCGGCTGATCCAACACTGGTGGGCAGCTCTCTTCTACTTGTGAGTCATTAGAAACATGATGAGCTTCATCCACCAGAAACACGTGCCCCACAATGCAAGCACTGGCTGCTCCAACACTGGTGGGCAGCACTCTTCTACTTGTGAGTCACTCACACACCATGAGCTGCGTCTACCATAAATGCAAGCACTGGCTGCTCCAACACTCGTGGCCAGAACTCTTGCAATTGTGATTGATCAGAAACACTATGAGCTGCACCTACCTGAAACACGTGTCCAGAAATGCAAGCACTGGCTGCTCCAACACTGGTGGCCAGCACTCTTCCGCCTGTGAGTCATTAGAAACACCATGAACTGCATCTACCAGAATGCAATGGGAGAACTACAGCTGACGTGCTGGCAGTTTGCTCACTTCTTTCCTGTTCCATCATCTTCCACATCCACCTCCCACCTCTTGCCCTCCACCTCTGCACCTCTTGCCCTCCACCTCCCCTCCTCTCTCCCTCCACCTCCCCACCTCTCGCCGTCCACCTCCCACCCAGCGCCTGTTGTGATTCCATGAATGTGATTACATTCCTGTTTAGTGCTCCCTAAACGCCGTCCTTGCTTCGGTAAACTACTTGTTGTGTCTCGGAATCCCCCCTATGGTTTAAAACGTCGAGGTGCCCTCCGGGCGATATATAGGCGCTATATAAAGACCCCCTCCAAAAAAATATAAAATATTTGCAATTGGTGCCGAGATAAAGTATGCCAAATACAAGGCTGACATTTGTGGTGTTTTGCAGAAGTGGGGGCTGTCTGTGCTGGGTGAAGCTGGGGGTTCCGGGGTGGGTCGAGGTGTGACATTTTAATGTTGTGGATAGATTTGGTCGTTTTTTGCCATGGTGGGTAAGAAAATAATGCGGAGATGTAGGCACGCGGGTGTAAAAGAGATCTTTGGTAGAACCTCGTGGTGGGTGGAGTTGTTACCTGCTGTGTATAATTCATGCACTCCGGACTCTCTTGTCCTCGACGGCTGTTATCTATTCTGGAGGAGGGGGGCTGTTGTTGAGTTTTAATGGCATGCTTGGAATTTGGGGAGTATTCTGATGCGTTCCGGGAATGAAGCGCCTGGTGACGCACACATCCATTGTGTGAGGTGTGCGCTGTAAACACTTCCCGTTGCTTCTTTGAGGGCCAAAGCTCCGAGATCAGCTCCAGGGAGTCTGTTGGGGCATCACCAGGGTGGGTCCCTTGGGGGGGGCTGTCAGTAAATAGCAGACAATCTCTGAAAGTGCGCACAATAAACTAGTGCCCTGTGATTAGGTCCACGCACACACACAAACGTTGTTTAACGCTGTTTATCTAAATCCCCTGCCCAGCAGGGAGACCCCAAAGTAATAAGTGAATTAAAGTGGGCGGCGTTACCCCCCCTCGCACATCCTCGGGCTCTGGGAGCACAAGCCTGATTGCACCAGTTAGGAATTTCCCAATCATCCCCCACCCTCCCCACTGGGCGGAATCTGTGCCCCTCTGGGAGGCCCGAGGGGGTCCAAGGAGCTTTGAGATACACAGCAAGGGGCTGGGAGCAAACAGGCTTTGTGGGCAGATCCTCCCCCCAGGCACCCATATGTATTTACCCCACGGCACAGGACTGCAGGGGAGACAGGGCATGGGGGGAAGAAGGGCGGATGTGGAGATTCAGGCAGGCCAGGACCCCCGAGTCAGAAACATGGCAAAGCCTGACATGTGACTGACTCCTCCCTAGCCCCACCGGCCTTTTAGGGGCACTCGCCTGTAGAAGCCTGACACAACTGGCTCTGCCTTGGCCCTAACTTTATGTATCTGCCAGTCTCCTATGTGGCTGGAGGCCAGCTCATGTTAGCCGAGGGCTGCCCGAAGATCCCTGTGCATTAAGGCCAGCCGGAAGTGTTCCAGATGTGCGTAAGCACTGGCTGGTGTTGAGACCTCAGTCAGGGAGGGGAAAGCTCGTGCCCTCTCACCCAGTTCTCCCCTTCTGGCCGTGTGTGTTTTTTACGAACTGTTTTGGGATGTTTCCTGCCGGATCCCAGCCTGCCCTCGTGCGAGGGCATTAATGCCAGCTGTAATGTAGGCCCGTCCCGCAAGGGGGGGGGCTGCATGAGAATGGCTGTAACCAGACCCGGAGGAATGCCTGGAATCCCATTCATGGGGCTTTGAGGCACTTCAGCCGACGCCCCTCCTCTTATGATGGGAGAGGGTGGGCAGGGGGAGTCCTTTATGCAACCGCACCAAGCGCAGATGCGGAGACACTACGGGCAGAAGAGCACCCCCCTCCCCAAGCAGGGCTCTAACATTTGCCCATATCCATGCCCCTGTACTAACACATACATCGGTCCCATCTCTGCCTTCCTGTCTCACATCACATCACCGAAAGAACATATCATATAAAATGACATGTAGTCACAAGACATCACATGATTAGCATGCAGAAATCATTTGCCTGCATTACAAAGTGTAACAAGCCGCTACGCAAGCCATGCACACCTTGGAAAGACGCCCAAACATGCGGGAGTCCTACCAAAAGAAGCCTGTTAAGACAGGACGAGCGTTCTCAGAGCGCCCAATGAGAGAGCCGGACTGGCACGTGCAAGGCAGCGTGACGAAGCTTCTGATAAGAAACTTCGTCACGACAGCCGTAATGCAGGCGACCGAGTCCTTGGGGGCCGTCCAAAAAGGCGAAAGGGCGGCAACTGAAAACTCTCCTTTTCAATGGGAAGCCAGCGTTTAACATAAACGCTGACGCTAGTGAGGGGCGGGGCTTCGAGTCCCCTTCTTGAAACTTGCTGGATAACTATAGCTCTCGCAGGCGAGGAGCGCATGCGCGCTCCAACGCCAGGCGAGACCTAAAAAGCAGCCCGTGTCAGAGTGCACAGGGGTGAGTGTCCAGCTTCTCATGCAGACAGAAGAATAAGGGTTTCTTACAGCCTGTTTGCCAATCAAAGCCCTTTAAGGGGCTGATCCAGGCCAGATTTTCAGGTTTGCATTTTAAGATTAATTTACTGATAATGAATCTAACTGGGGTTCATTTATATAGTCATTGATTATCCTGAATAGTTAGCAGGGATCCGGCCCTTCTGGACATACATTGGACATGCCTGATGTGCAGGGCACCCTCCGAAGCAGCCGGTGACACTGGCCACTGAACAGGAACCAGATCAGCATTTGTGAAGGGCAGGGAGGAGGAAGAGATCTCTAAAATCAGAGACACAGAGAATAGCAAGGAAGGAAATTATAAGTGCAAACGCTCAAATAGAGAGTAACACTGCTGAACAGGCGAAGCAATGGGGCAAACATTCTTTAAATGTGTTAGATTATATGTCAAAATATGAGGAAAAATATTGTGGGGCCGAAATATCGAGGCATATATACCGAAACCCAAAATATCATGAATGCAAGTGCATACAGGTAAGGATATATTTACCACTCTCAATGTACCACCTTGAAGATATGTACATCCTCATGGTACATGTAAGTGAAGTCAAGCACAGTAAACTCATATTTACCTATATGCACTTACTTACCTCAACAATATTCTTTTGTTCTCAATAGTTAGGGTTTGATACTTTGACCCCACAATATTGTGTCGTCTATATTCTGGTGTAAAACCTGTTAGTTATAAAATGTTGTGCTGGTTCGTGAAGCTGTAGGGCAAAAACAAATGGAAGACAACAGTGAAAAAGGTTAAACCGCTGAACTGAAACTTTTCATCGGTGTTAGAGCAAGAAATAAAGAACACGTGACCTGCAGACGACTGAATGACGGAGAGTCTCGCTGAAGCTTGCGAGCCTGTGGTTAAAAAGGCAATGAGACCAGATGGGATTGCTGTATTGTTCTTTCAGGGTACTCAAATTGTCGATTTTAGGAATTTGAAATGTGTGTAATATTTCTATAAGAATATATTTCTTGGAAATAAAGTATTTCTGAATCTGAATCAGATGGGACATCTCCAAGTATAAACAAGCATTGGCATAGCCAATAGGTCTCGCCTTTGGGACCTTATAAGTGTTTAGCAATGCAGCACACAGCCGCTTAATAGCGATTTCAACGTCGAGGCGGTTTTTTACACTGTATGTATGTGTATAAATATATATTTGTATTTATTTTACAAAACTTAATGGTGTTTATTGTTCGGGTGATCAGGTGACTCCGTGTCACCGGACACCACTTTTCCATGCTTGGACTTTGCATTCACATAACATTATCTGATGGGTTGGTTCAATTGGCTCAATTAAAATGAACTATGACTACAACTCCCAGAATGCACTTATATATAAAAGCAAAGTCTAAGGAGAGAAAGGTGATGTCCCGCTGACATAGAGGCATCTCCGGTCACTCAATTCATTGTGCTTAAGGAGGTTGAAAGGCTGAGCGAACCACTGCGACTCCAATCTAAGACCACCCAGTTAACATACTTTGTAACGTCTAAGGATTCAGGAACATCTATCCTGCACATGACACTTAGTAAAAAAAGTGTGCAGGTGCCACAAACTTAAGGAATACCTAATAAAGCGGAAGCCAGACAGATTTGGAAGCAGGTGCAGGGCATGACACATACAAAAGAGAACTCTGACCTCGACTATACAACGTGCTGAGAAATGCGGGTCCAAGGGGCAAGTTAAACACGACCTACATACACCGTACCTCAACGCTTCATGAAAATGTGGGATTCTGGCGACGCCTCAGGTGAAACAACGGGTATGGAGTGTCAGATTTCACAGAGTGCATTCACGTATACTGCCGTTGTCACACCTCTGCAAGCTAGTGCCCCAGGCCAAGGTGGGGTCTTCACACTGCCTCTCCAGTTTCGGAAGTCCTTGTTTTGGAAGCACAGTCCAGGTTTCTACTTTACATTCAGGACTTGTAGTCCATCGTTTACCACAATGAAATGAAGACTGCAAGTACCAAAATGCAACCCGAAGCTGGGCTGGGTAGGCTGCTTACTTATAGACCCAGGAAAGGTGACAGTTCCTGCACTCCTCTGTGAGAGGATAACATGTGGGCACTGCCGTTCCCATGCTGTTTGTTGTAATTCCTCGCCCCCTGATGCACCTGCCTTTGCTCGCCGTTTAGCCAGGGCCGGTATTGACAGTCAGTTGAGCTGCCGTGAATGAAAGGGCTCGCTGTGTGTCTGTGGGTCGGGGCTGTGCGTGCGCTCCCAGCTGCTCTGAGCGTGATCTGACCGGGCACGGCCTGCGGCCACCACTGCGGACCCGGAGCACAGAACCAGCCCGGGGCAGAGGGCAGGGCGCTGCCGAATAACACCGATGAAAGGCGGCTCATAAAACACCAAATCTGAGCTCCCCTCCAGAACCGCAAAACCGATCATAGTCCTATCCTCCCAGCGGCTGTCCTTGTGCGTTGGACGCATGCAGCCTGGTAGACACAAGCATACATACATCCTGAAGTCATATACACAACCGGCCGACACATACACCCGACCAACACAAGCATACAGCCCGGCAGACGACATACGTCCAGACAACAAGGAGCATTGCTAATGCAAGTAAGTTGTTTGAGCAGAGCGCTCACTCCGATGTTTGCTTTCTCCTCTCAGGCATAGTTTATGAAGACACAATGACAAACAAACACTTACTGTTCTAGCGGCTCTGTGAAGTCTGAAGACCGGTTGCGAGGTTACACTCCAAGACCGAAGGAGGCCCAGTGCCGGCTCTTCTCCCTCCAGCAGAGCCCAGGAAGAAATACTTTCGTACGACTGGAGCCCTCCGGGCTTTAAAAGTAGCGGCAAAAAAACCCAGAAAATACGCCCAAAGCAGAGAATGCGGCGCGCCAGTCCGAGCTGGGTTCCTGCTGCCACCGGTCACTTTGAGGATGTTGCTTGAGCTGCACTGGATATTTTCTGAGCTCTACTTCCTGGTGTGATACCTACAATGGGCATTTGCATACAGTTAGTGCCCCGGGAGGCACGTCTGTCTGTGAAGATTAGATGGACACTCTACTGACGAGTTTTAATAATTAGTGCTGCAGGCGTGCCCGCTCTCGCTGCAAGTAGAAATTCCAGGAAACGCGCGGCTGCAAAAGTGAACGCGACCGCCATCTGTTTACAATTAACACGACCGCGAGACAGGCAAATGGAAACAAGCGCGGACGCGATAATTCGAAACAGATGGCGCCGCTGCTCGCCCCTGCTCGTAACCGCAAGCCGTAGGCCGTGGGCGGATACATTTCCTGGGAAAGGTGGGACATGCACCCGCCTTTGCCTAATTGCGAGCTGTCTTTTTTAGAAAGACGCACGCAAAGCCCAATAGAAAAAATACTAAAAAAAAAACACACGCACGAGCGTGTGAAAAGTCCTGAGTGATTACAAGAGGTCGTTTTCCTAGTGCAGCGCATGTGCGCTGCGCTAGGCTCGACCTAAAAATGACCTTGAACTATGGCCTCCGCGCACTATCCACCTAGTGTAATCCGTCAGTGCCACTGCAAAGAGTCCAGAGCACCAACAACAAGTAGATGGACTGTAGTTAGCAGCTGCTATGTGGCTGCTATTCACAGTACACTCGCCCGCAGGTCAGTAGTGTGGGACACATGTGAACCTCTTCCAAAGGGCTGGGCAGTCAAACGCTTAAAAAGCGCCTGCAGCAGGGTCCCCTGCAGAGTGGTTTCCGAAGGGACAGACATATCTCACCTTTGATTAGATCACCCTGGGGATAGGCCGGTTCCGCCCCCCACCCTGAGTAGCAGATGTTTATTGTTACCCTACTAAATGGTACTGATTTTATCGACCTCAGAAGGGTAAAAGGCCGAGTGCACCCTCCAGGATTTAAAGCTGTGCCCATGACGGCAAACGCAGGTCCCTGCAGTGGATGGATTAGTCCACTGAGCCCCCAGGTCCAACTCCTTTTATTGTCTTCAGGCCTATTGGAGATCATGGTTGAGGTCCTTGTAGAAATGTACATTCACCCCCAGTCCATGGAAAGAGTGGAGGGGCGGGAGGAGCAGCCTGGGCCCCTGAATAGCAACGGAGGGGCAGCCAGAGTGAGCTGGGGGAGAGGTGCTGCAGCCCCAGCCCCACCCACCTAGCCAAAGATGAGGGCCCGATGAGGAGTCCGGGGGGGAAGGGGGGCGGTGCGGGAGAGGCAGCCCTCTCTGGGGCACTCTTAAATATCTACGAGACATCTACACCCACTTTTCATTTACAAAAACTAAAAATGTGTTTATATCTCGTAACAGACTGCCAATGAATAAATGACCTGTTGGCTTTGTGCTGTCCGTTCATTTGACATTTTCTTTGGACACACATTGCAGTGGTGTCCTCCACAGCTGTTTACTGTACCCTGCAGGAGCGCCAGGGAAATTAAGCAAGTTGGAAAGTTGTCATCAGAATTCCTACCCAACCTATGCTAACCCTGTAACAGCCGTTGCGATTGTTTATCTGTATAAAAAAAGAAAAAAAAAGAAGAAAAAAAAAAAGAATTCCTTCTGCAGGAGAATGATCGCCTCGTGGTAGCATTCAGAACCAGACTTGGTTTTCGTAAAGAATACTTCCTAGCAGGCCCGGTTCTAGCGTGTGGGCCAGGCCCACCCAAACATGAGCCTGGCCCACCCAAACATGAGCCTTGGCCCTCCCAAACATGAGCCTTGGCCCTCCCAAACATGAGCCTTGGCCCTCCCAAACATGAGCCTGGCCCTCCCAAACATGAGCCTGGCCCACCCAAACATGAGCCTTGGCCCTCCCAAACATGAGCCTTGGCCCTCCCAAACATGAGCCTTGGCCCTCCCAAACATGAGCCTGGCCCTCCCAAACATGAGCCTGGCCCACCCAAACATGAGCCTTGGCCCTCCCAAACATGAGCCTTGGCCCTCCCAAACATGAGCCTTGGCCCTCCCAAACATGAGCCTTGGCCCACCCAAACATGAGCCTGGCCCACCCAAACATGAGCCTTGGCCCTCGCAGTGAGGGCATGAAGGCAGGCGCGCAACGCCATTGCGCTCAAAGGGCTTAAACCTCCCACCCACCCCCACCCCGTCGGGAAGCTGTCTCAGCCGGGCTGACACAACCCGGCTGAGACAGCTTCCCGGGCGCACACACACACAGACAGTTTTTGAGATTATCGCAGCCGCTCCCGAGTACTTCACACCCCTTCATCTCCACATGGCGAAAGGCGACACATCCTTTCTTTGACAACGGTAACCTTTGCCTACTGTCCTGCTGCGTTGATATTTCTTTTTCTATGCAGCGCAGGAGAAAAGAAGTTTGTTTATTCTGATTCACCTTTCCTAACCCCTGCCAGCTGCTTATCACATCAGGCTGTGACCCAAAGTTTGACTAATGGAGTAGGTAAGAGAATGTGTTACTTGTTTTTCTTTTTAAAATCTGCGCAGGCCCAGCAGGACACATACATCGTGAGAGCTTCATTTAAACAGTTATCATTATCATGGCCGATGCAGGACAACAATAAGACAATACAAAATGCCCAGATAACGCTGGTGATTAAAGATCCTGCTGGAGAGCAATCATTTGTCTGTTAGTAGTTTTTAAATGCAGATGAACTGTATTTTATGTGGAAGCTCAGTGGGTTACTGCCTTTGTCACAGAGATCCTTGTGTTACTTGCAGTTCAGAAGTTACAATCCTAACATAGACAGTGACCAATGAACTGTCATCAAAGAGCTGCATGCAAACCTGAATGGTATAGTTAGAACTTCGCTTTTTTTGTTTTGTGATATAGTTAGAACTTCCTCAGTCTTTCATTATTCTAATGTTGCTAAAATGAGTATGTTTGGGCAGATATACATTTTTATCAGTAAAGCCAACCCCCAACCACTGGGGTACTCTTTAAATCCTGAGTTTGTGGTTCTCCAGACCAAACCCTCTTAAAATATACTGCCCACCAGTATGGATGACACGTGATTCCTACACCTTGTAATCCTCATTGGCTTATGTGACATTCCCTGTAGACTGATTTACATACTTGTATGATTTGTTGTCTCTGTATAATGTGTGCTTGGTGTAAAGTACTGACAAACACTACACTGATATGAGTAGCGCTATACAACAAATGAAATGCATATGAGAGAGGGGCTACGTAAAGATGAGGGGCACTGTTGGAGGGTGGTAGTGAGGGAGTCTGAGGAGGAGGTCATGAGGGGGAGGGGCTACAGAGAGATGAGGGGCACTGGTGGAGGGTGGCAGTGAGGGAATCCGGGGAGGAGGTCATGAGGGGGAGGGGCTATGGGGAGATGAGGGGCACTTGTGGCCTGTGGCAGTGAGGGAATCCGAGGAGGAGGTCAATGGGGGGGGCCAGGGAGGGAGGATGGGCACTGGTGGAAGGTGGTAGTAAAGGTATTTACGGAGAAAGAGGTTATTGGTGCGGTGCCAAAAAAGACTTTCGCATCAGCGATAAAGCCGCCCTGTCATGGCCTTTCTGTTTTTGTTTATTTAATTAGCAGTCGGGTCATAAGGGCTACTGTGGAAGATACTTTAAAGTGCGTGCTAATTATAGTTACTGCTATATTCAATGTTTTAAGTTTGAAGGTGATTTTGCTAACGTTTTTACCGTGAAAAATGAAAGTGGAGCCCGATGGTGCCTGATATGGGGCTGGGGCCCAAAGTCAGCTGTAAGATAAGGTGCACTGGAGAGGAGTAGTGGATAATCAAGCCTGTAAGGGAGTGCGTTACAGAGTCCGGGGTCAGGTGGAGGTAGTAATGAAGAGGGATTCTCCCTGAAGGCTCGCACAGAGGGAGCCCGAGAAGTGTCACTTGCCTAATACTCCCACCTCAGAAACCTCCTCTTCCCATCAAAGGAACATTACATGGAAAAACACTTTTTGAGAGTGATAATATTTAGAAAGAGATTTGGAAAAGAGTGCGTTTTACTGGGCCTTGTAAGACTAAGAAGAGATAAAGGAGGGCCCTGAAGCAGGCCTGCCTAGACATATATGCAACAAATCGAGCCCGCAGTGGCCCACCCAAATGCACCCTTGGCCCACCCAAATAAAAATTCCTGGAGCCGGGCCTGCTTCCTAGTCTCTTCTCCACTTAACGTTCTCGAGCCCGTCATGCTCTCAGTTTTGGCGCACGCCTGCCACATGCGGCCTATAGGCGCTGGGGCCAGAGGACAGTGGGTCATAACCGGAAGCAGATTCAGCAGCCACGCTTTACAATTTACACAAAAAGTTCGATGGCTGCCTTGTATGTGCACACGCAGTGCTTAGTTTGTTAAAAAAAAATTTTTTAAAGTCTCAGAGTCAAAGTTTTTCTCACAACTCCCTGCAACTGGTACCCCCCAATGCCCCTAGTGCTGCTGAATGTCAGTGTTAGCGCTACGTACTATCGATCACACTCAAACAAGTGTGACCATTAGGGCTGTTTCAGGTCACTTCAAGGTGTAAGGATGGCCTGGACCTTCTGGATGCCTTATAGCGCGCTGCGGAGGCCAATATCGGTTGTTCAAGGCCTCAGGAGAGTGCATATAACGAGGGAGAGGGCCTTTAATAACCGGCACAGCCTGAGGTAGATGGGCTATAAGGCTTTTAGAATATTCCAATCACAAAGGGTAGCTTGTTCTAAATTAAAAAGGGAGAAACAGAAATACAAACATTGGATGGCTGGAGCAGAAGGCTTATATCAGGCATTATTAGCCCTGAGCAACTTCATTGTCTGCAATGGAGCTCCAACATTCTAATGTTCTAATATAGCCTTATAGCCTGCCGTAGCGGGCTATACCGTCTATTAAAGGCCCGCTCCCGCGTTAAAGGCCCGAGCCGAAGGACTTTAACAAGGGACCGGGACTTTAATAGCCGGTATAGCCCTGCTACGAAGGGCTATAAGGCTTTTAGAACATTCTTAGAACATTATGCCACTAGAGGACAGAATGTTCTAACAAATAAAACAAAGGCTTCTCGAAGCTCGAGGGGATTTAAATCCCCTCGAGCTCCGAGAGGCCTTTGTAAAACATTGGAATGTTGCTCTGTGGGCCTTTACCGGCCCGTAGAAGCAGGGAGCACTCCATTGTCTACAATGGAGCTCCCAACATTCCAATGTTCTAATATATTTTATAAATATACTGATTTGATAAACATTTGCCATAAGTGCCCTGCTAAAAAATGGACAGACAGTGTCATCATCTGGTGACCTGTTATAAATAAGTGCTTGTGTTTAGAAATAAGTGAAGGTGCTGAGTACTGGCAAACACCGGTACAAATTAAGCACGGTATTATGTATTGGGTTCATAATGCGGAAACCTACTTACAAAAGAGCTATAGAGCACTCAACAGAATAAAGACTTAAGCATTACACGTGGATTTGCTAGTAGACAAGAAAATCAATTCTAAACCTATTGCTGGTTTAGTGAAATTGACCAACTAGAGAAATAACTTGGTTCTTAAGAGGCTTGGTGATTTATATAGCACAAACCCGATCCAAAGGTATCAGAGCGCTTTACACGAGCACCAGTTGCATTACAGACGGACACATTCATTTTAGGCAGGGGGAGATTAAGTTATTTGCCTAGAATCACAGGATGATTGAGTCTCCCGCCAGACTCAATCCTGGTTCCCTAGAGCTAAAGCGGCCGACTTTGAAGCTGCGGAACCAGGTTTGAGTCTGGCGAGAGGCTCAAGTATCCTGTGTCTGAGGCCCCACAGTGTGGATGAAACAAGGAACTACCAGGGGTTTGTCTGAAGAGCATCGAAGCCTACCCCATGGTGAGAGCCCTGGAGGTGGAAACACTGGGCTCCCTACAGTGTCCACTGGAGTGGGCCAAAGGCAGCCCCTCCTATGCAGACCTCTGTCCATCACTGATCATCACTCAGTGTTCAGGATCCACAACAGCTGATAAAGGGTTCTCTATTCCCACTCCATGTTCACAAGCCACAGGTACCATCTTCCCCTGACAGTCACAAAGTAGATGTCTCTGCAAATGACCTATGAGCAGGGCCACTGGAATTCTGCAGCCGCGGCGTTTTCCTCATAGTTATGGATTTGTTAAATTATCCATCATTTGCCGCACAATCTGAAGATTTTAACAAAATATGTTTTGTTTGTAGCTCAAATGGATCAAAAGTTAGTACAAATGTGGTGACAAATGTCCTAGAGCAGTGGAAATCTCTTTGCAAAGGTTGACTGGTCATGTTTCATTTGGTTATTGCTGTATTTGAGTGTTAAACCGGTACTAATAGAGTGAAATCTTTGCTGAAACAGAGTTAATATGTGTAAAAATGACAAAATAATCAAATAATACAAAATGTACAGTATTACCCCACATTATATGCTTTTTCTTGATGCATAATTTAGTCAACCCTGCCAAACTATTTTTTCCTTCCCTGCCATGTTCCAATGGCCATGCCTATGAGCAGTTATTGCCTCTAAACTTCGTCGTTCCTGGAGTGTAACCGTGTAGTGCAATAAAGTTATGTTGTTATGTTATTTTGTTGGTATTTCAGATTTTCCCCTGAAGAAGGGACTCCAAGTCCCGAAATGCATTGGGCACACATTTCGCATGTGGCTCTGCAATAAATGATGGATTGTCACAAATTTGATGTTTGTATATAAAGTGTTCATAGAATTGAATTTGAACATTGTCCTTTGTCAAAAGGTTTTGATATAAATAACATGTGAATCCTTGGTTGCAGTGAATGTGATTCATAAGTTTAAACATGTAATATTATTAAATTGTGTATAAACTTTCTGCTAGTAGTGCACGTCTTGTCTAAGTTGTTTTGCAAAGACTTTGCCATCTTTTCATTTAGACATCACGGGTTAGGCAGCACATAGAAGGCGTAGCACACTGATCGTTCTCTCTTCTCCCCAAGTGCCAAAAGAGTCCTATAATTAGGTGTGCACAATCTACTGTTCATTGACTTGATGCTTGGGACATTCCTTGTTGTCCGGTGCTCTGTAGCGGATTGCTAGGGTGGACACGCTGCGGACCAAATTGCCCACATGCAGAGCTGCTGCATGCGGTGTGTGGTTCATGCACCCTCCAGTTGTTGGAGCAGATGGTGGCTCACAGGTGGACGGGATGCATTGGCTAGCCTAATCTTCTGAAAGAGATGGCAATCCTCTCTGGTGGCCCAGACATGTTGGCCACTGACTGTTGCTTTTTCCAAATCAGCTGCTTTCACCATCCAGGTCCGTAGCACCCAGTCCTTGTCGCTGCCCATGAGACCCCCTGCTACAAGATCAACTGGACGTAGTGTCTAAGTGCCCAACACTTGGATTTTCCTTAAAACCCGCCTCAGCTCTGGGGGGTCCTTTCCCAGGTGGGGGTCCTAGTGGGAACATGCTGTGGAAGCGCTGCTGCAGCACCTACACTTCACAGACCCTTGCTCTGCAGACTGGCTCTCTCTAGTTACTCTAGCTCATCCATTAAGGGTTGCGCCTATATATTTCTCAAAGCAACACAGTCATCATGATTTGGAAGCCTGGGGTCATTACCTGGAGTAGGGGCACTTGTGTAGCATGTGGCCTGCGGTGAAGTATGTGTGCTGCCTATAGGCTACAGGTTTATGTTCTTGTAGGACTGATCCTCTTTTCATAAATTTGAAAGACAAGTCTCTTGGCTGATGCCCAGATATCCTAGAAGGGAGTTTGTGCTATATATAAATACATGTAGTATTTATTTATATATTGAGTATTTCACAGTCACACGTTATGTTATGTGTGTTTGCAAAGTGCACTATCACCCGTGAGGTTATGCTAGCGCTGAGCAGGTGTGTGCGCCTAGCCCTACCTATAGTAGGTTGGTCAATTGAAAAGCCAGGTCTTCAGTTTCTTGCAAAATTTAAGAAGGGAGGAGAGGCTCTGATGTGGAGTCAGATGCCAGGTAGGTCGCTCCCCCGCCACACAGCTCCGCCTGTGTTGTCCTGCCCGCTGCTGCTGCTGGTAAGCTCGCCCTCTGCTTGTTGCCTCGGTGCCCGTTTTGCCTTCTGTTCCCCTCGTTGCCCCCATTTTCTGTGTCCATTTTGCCTTCTGTTTCCCCTCGTTGCCCCCATTTCCCTGTGCCCACTTTGCCTTCTGTTCCCCTCGTTGCCCCCATTTTCTGTGTCCATCTTGCCTTCTGTTTCCCCTCGTTGCCCCCATTTCCCTGTGCCCATTTTGCCTTCTGTTCCCCTCGTTGCCCCCATTTTCTGTGTCCATTTTGCCTTCTGTTTCCCCTCGTTGCCCCCATTTCCCTGTGCCCATTTTGCCTTCTGTACCCCTCGTTGCCCCCTTTTTCTGTGTCCTTTTTTGACCTTCTGTACCCCTCGTTGCCTCTCTCCACTCCCGCCGCTGCGTCCCCTGCGGCCCCGCCCCCCTGACTGCCCATTCGCTGCCCCTGCCTCCTGCCTCCCAGCTGCTCCTCCCTCCCACCTCCCCATATATGGCGGCCGCTGCGCGGTGAGGAGAGCGACCCTTGACCTTGCCAGGTAGGTCGCTCCCCCGCCACACAGCTCCGCCTGTGTTGTCCTGCCCGCTGCTGCTGCTGGTAAGCTCGCCCCTCTGCTTGTTGCCTCGGTGACCGTTTTGCCTTCTGTTCCCCTCGTTGCCCCCATTTTCTGTGTCCATTTTGCCTTCTGTTTCCCCTCGTTGCCCCCATTTCCCTGTGCCCACTTTGCCTTCTGTTCCCCTCGTTGCCCCCATTTTCTGTGTCCATCTTGCCTTCTGTTTCCCCTCGTTGCCCCCATTTCCCTGTGCCCATTTTGCCTTCTGTTCCCCTCGTTGCCCCCATTTTCTGTGTCCATTTTGCCTTCTGTTTCCCTCGTTGCCCCCATTTCCCTGTGCCCATTTTGCCTTCTGTACCCCTCGTTGCCCCCTTTTTCTGTGTCCTTTTTTGACCTTCTGTACCCCTCGTTGCCTCTCTCCACTCCCCGCCGCTGCGTCCCCTGCGACCCCGCCCCCCTGACTGCCCATTCGCTGCCCCTGCCTCCCGCCTCCCAGCTGCTCCTCCCTCCCACCACCCCATATATGGCGGCCGCTGCGCGGTGAGGAGAGCGACCCTTGACCTTGCCAGGTAGGTCGCTCCCCCGCCACACAGCTCCGCCTGTGTTGTCCTGCCCGCTGCTGCTGCTGGTAAGCTCGCTCCTCTGCTTGTTGCCTCGGTGCCCGTTTTGCCTTCTGTTCCCCTCGTTGCCCCCATTTTCTGTGTCCATTTTGCCTTCTGTTTCCCCTCGTTGCCCCCATTTCCCTGTGCCCACTTTGCCTTCTGTTCCCCTCGTTGCCCCCATTTTCTGTGTCCATCTTGCCTTCTGTTTCCCCTCGTTGCCCCCATTTCCCTGTGCCCATTTTGCCTTCTGTTCCCCTCGTTGCCCCCATTTTCTGTGTCCATTTTGCCTTCTGTTTCCCCTCGTTGACCCCATTTCCCTGTGCCCATTTTGCCTTCTGTACCCTTCGTTGCCCCCTTTTTCTGTGTCCTTTTTTGACCTTTTGTACCCCTCGTTGCCTCTCTCCACTCCCGCCGCTGCGTCCCCGCCCCCCGACTGCCCATTCGCTGCCCCTGCCTCCCGCCTCCCAGCTGCTCCTCCCTCCCACCTCCCCATATATGGCGGCCGCTGCGCGGTGAGGAGAGCGACCTTTGACCTTGCCAGGTAGGTCGCTCCCCCGCCACACAGCTCCGCCTGTGTTGTCCTGCCCGCTGCTGCTGCTGGTAAGCTCGCCCCTCTGCTTGTTGCCTCGGTGCCCGTTTTGCCTTCTGTTCCCCTCGTTGCCCCCATTTTCTGTGTCCATTTTGCCTTCTGTTTCCCCTCGTTGCCCCCATTTCCCTGTGCCCATTTTGCCTTCTGTTCCCCTCGTTGCCCCCATTTTCTGTGTCCATTTTGCCTTCTGTTTCCCCTCGTTGCCCCCATTTCCCTGTGCCCACTTTGCCTTCTGTTCCCTCGTTGCCCCCTTTTTCTGTGTCCATCTTGCCTTCTGTTTCCCCTCGTTGCCCCCATTTCCCTGTGCCCATTTTGCCTTCTGTTCCCCTCGTTGCCCCCATTTTCTGTGTCCATTTTGCCTTCTGTTTCCCCTTGTTGCCCCCATTTCCCAGTGCCCATTTTGCCTTCTGTACCCTCGTTGCCCCCTTTTTCTGTGTCCTTTTTGACCTTCTGTACCCTCGTTGCCTCTCTCCACTCCCGCCGCCGCGTCCCTGCGGCCCCGCCCCCTGACTGCCCATTCGCTGCCCCTGCCTCCCGCCTCCCAGCTGCTCCTCCCTCCCACCTCCCCATATATGGCGGCCACTGCGCGGTGAGGAGAGCGACCCTTGACCTTGCCAGGTAGGTCGCTCCCCCGCCACACAGCTCCACCTGTGTTGTCCTGCCCGCTGCTGCTGCTGGTAAGCTCGCCCCTCTGCTTGTTGCCTCGGTGCCCGTTTTGCCTTCTGTTCCCCTCGTTGCCCCCATTTTCTGTGTCCATTTTGCCTTCTGTTTCCCCTCGTTGCCCCCATTTCCCTGTGCCCACTTTGCCTTCTGTTCCCCTCGTTGCCCCCATTTTCTGTGTCCATCTTGCCTTCTGTTTCCCCTCGTTGCCCCCATTTCCCTGTGCCCATTTTGCCTTCTGTTCCCCTCGTTGCCCCCATTTTCTGTGTCCATTTTGCCTTCTGTTTCCCCTCGTTGCCCCCATTTCCCTGTGCCCATTTTGCCTTCTGTACCCCTCGTTGCCCCCTTTTTCTGTGTCCTTTTTTGACCTTCTGTACCCCTCGTTGCCTCTCTCCACTCCCGCCGCTGCGTCCCCTGCGGCCCCGCCCCCCTGACTGCCCATTCGCTGCCCCTGCCTCCCGCCTCCCAGCTGCTCCTCCCTCCCACCTCCCCATATATGGCGGCCGCTGTGCGGCCGCGCGCAGCGGGCGAGTCGCTGGCACGCCGAAGGCGCGCCTAAGGCAAGCCCGTCTGCACCTGGACCGCGCCCAGTGCCAGAACCCCTGGGCCGTGCGCCCCCGCTCTAGCCTTGAGGACCGACGCCGATACGATGCCACCACACTCCACGCTCTCAACCCCGGACGGACACACAACTGCTTCAAGGCCGCCCCGAAACGCACTCATGGTCCCTTCACCTGCCGGAACTGCAGCTACACCAGCCTCAGAGCCACCGAAGCGCCCGCCAAGAAGGACCTCAACCACCTCCGATGCATCCTACTGAACACCCGCTCCGCCCGCAAACACGCCGTCGAGCTCTGGGACCTGCTCGACACATCATCACCAGACGTCGCCTTCCTGACAGAGACCTGGATGAACGACTCCTCCGCACCCGACATCGCCATAGCTATCCCAGACGGCTATAAGATCACCTGCAGAGACCGCATCAACGGAGTAGGAGGAGGAATCGCCATCGTCCACAAGAACACCATCAGGGTCTCGACCAGCACCGACGACATTCTCTGCACCGCCGAACACATGCACTTCCAGATCCACACGGACCCCAACACCACCCTTAGAGGCACCCTCGTCTACAGACCCCCTGGGCCCCGACCCCAGTTCAGCGACTCCATCGCCGACTTCATCAGCACGCACGCCCTGACCTCTACCAACTACATCCTCCTCAGAGACCTGAACTTTCACCTGGAGAACAACAACGACAGCAACTCCACCACCCTGATCGACAACCTCGCCAACCTCGGACTGAGACAGCTCGTCACAACACCGACCCATTCCGCCAGCCACACGCTCGACCCCGTCTTCTCCTCAAGCTCCCATGTCTATTTCAGCCACACCACGGAACTCCTCTGGACCGACCACCGCTGCATCCACTTCACCTTCCAGAAACCCACCACACACCACCGCACCCAACAGATCCCACGCCGCTGCTGGAGCAAAGTCACCGAAGACCAACTACGGGCAAACCTCGCTCTCAGCCCTCCCTCCGACCCATCCAACACCGACGACGCTGCCTGCAACCTCAGACGATGGATAGACGACTGTGCCAACACCCTCGCCCCGCTGAAAAAACTCACCTACAGTGACACCACCAAAAGAGCCAGCTGGTTCACCCCGGAACTCCTAGCTTCCAAGCGTAGCTGCCGGAAACTAGAGAAGAAATGGCACAGTGATAAGACACCGGACAGCCACGCAGCCCACAAAGACGCCATCCGTAACCACCACCACCTCATCAGGTCCGCCAAGAGAATCTCCTTCAAAGACCGCCTCGACAACAACGCACACAACAGCAAGGAGCTCTTCAACATCTGTAGGAAAGTGGCTCTGTATATACTGTACCTAAGTAAGGTTCAGGGTGTACAGAGTCCACAGTCCCCAGAGGGTTGACAGAGGCTAAAGTTAGATATAACCTTACTCTCCAAAGTGGTAGCTTGGTCGAGCAGTAAGGCAGTATCAGAGGACAGTGTAAAGCATTTGTTGTACACACTCAGTCAGCAAATGAAGCCACACACTCAAGAACTGAACTCTAGGCCAATGGTTTGTATATAAAAAAATATATGCTTGTTTTATTTTAGAACCAACAATAGGATCAAAATATACTTTCTCAGTATGAGATGCTTTGGTTATTCACCTTACAGATAGGCAATAGACTTTGTTGATAGTGGTTATCACAGTTGGTGCAAGAGGCAACACAGGGTCAAATTCAATGCAACATTGAGCTCAATGGAAAATTATACTTAATTACAATTGATTACTTTGCAGAGCACTTTTCTAACCACAGGACTGGATCCTGGATTCAGTCCTGGGACACTTCCTGTAAACAGGTAAGAAAAAGCGTTTTGGTTATTGTAGTGATTTTTGAAGAATATTACTATATTTCAAAAGCTGACACTTAGAAACTTTTCTGGGTAAAATTACCAATGTTATCCTATGAAAGGAAATACAGTGTGCAAGCAAAGTATGTTTACGTTACTTTTGTAATCCAGTGCTGGACTCCTAGGTTCAGCACTGGGACATTTACTTAAAACAGGTAAGTAATTACGTTTTTGTAGTTTGTTCGATTTTTAAAGAATATTTGTAAAATACAGAAATCGACACTTAGAAGAAATTTCACAGAAAACCAGTCAATGGATCCCTATGAAAGAAAAGTGAGTTAACGGTAAGTAACGTTGCGATTACTTTTTAGGGCCAGTGTTGGGCACTCGGGTCCAGCACTGAGGCCCCTCCTAATACTAGGTGAGTATTTTCGTTTTCGTGACTCGGTTGATTTTTGGTGAATATTCTAAAGTTTCAGAACTCCACACTTAGAAGAAATTTCGCAGAAAACCAGTCAATGGAACCCTATGGAAGAAAAGTGAGTTATCGGATTTCGGGTAAGTACTTGACTGGCAGGGTTAAGGTTCTGGGTAAGACTCAGGGGTCCCCCAGGATCAGGTAAGTACAGTTTTTACACCCTCAGCGGCACAGGGGCGGCCGGGTGCAGAGTGAGAAGGCCCAATGTTATCCTATGGCAGGCGGGGGCCCCGGGTTGGTGGCTGCTGGCAAGCAGGCCACGCGACTGTGGGAGCTGGGCTCCTGGTCACTTGCTCAGGGCAAGTAGGGAAGTAGGTTAGGATAGAGGTTGCACTTCCAGGGGCACTCGGGCGGCTGGGTGCAGGGTGCTTTTGAGCCGTCGGGCGCTCAATGTTAAACAATAGAGGTCGTGAAAGGTGAAGAAAGGCTGCAGGCTCGGGGACGGTGATTCTTCAGGGACGACCAACACTTCAGGAGGTAAGTTGGGGTCTTGGAGGATAGGTTGACACCCAGGAGTTGGGCACAGGGGGCCGTGGGGCGCCGGGTGCAGGGGTGTCTTTTGAGGTCGGGAAATCTTACCCCCTGCTGGTCGCGGTTGGAGGGGTCCCTTGTCCTGAGGCTGCAGGCGTCGTCTGGGTCGTCGAGGAGGGTCCTTGGCCACTGGATTCCAGGTCAGAATCGCCGGGGGACGTCCTCGAGGTCTTTGGTCACTCAGGCACAGGCTGGACTCGGCGGGTGCAGAGTGTGCAGGTTTCGCGGCTCCGTGCCAGGGCCGGGTCTTTGGTAGGTTTTCTTTTGAGCAGTACCACTGCTCGTGGGAGTCCCTGGGTCGAAGGCTGTAGCACAGAAGTCAGGTCCTCCGGGGTTTGTGAGGTTGCTGAGGCCGGGATTCCGCAGGAGCAGGTTCAGAGGTCGACAGGCCGGTAGGGCTGGGGCCAAGTCAGTTGTTGTCGCCTCCTTTTTAGCAGCTGCACGGCTGGTCTTCTTGCTTCGTCTTCTCTTCTTGTTTTCGGATTTGGGAACTCCGGAAGGAAGGTTCAGGGAGCCCCTAAATACTAAATTTAGGGGTGGTTACAGGTAGGTAAGGGCAGGGACCAATGGGTCCCTTCCCTGGGGTGGGTACACCCCCTATTCTGTTCCTCTCCAGTGGGAGGGGGCAGGAGCCTGTCCCTGGTTGGTCAGGTCCCCCCATCCTCAAGATGGCGGGGACTCGAGTTTGTGCTTCACCTCGCCTCCCCCACCTTAGGGGTGGAGTTGGCAGAGGTGGGCACAACCCATTTCCTGCTTCTGGTTTTCCCGCCGGTTCTCCCGCCAGGAGTGGGGGTAGAACCAGTGGGGACCAGTTTGCTGGAAGCAGCAAATGGTCTGGGGAAACTCCAAAGGCGGCAGGCCTTTGAAGCTCCCCCTGCCCATCCTGGGGGAGGAGGCTTTGGCACCTCGTCCCGGGATGTGCATTGTTTCAGGCCCCTGAGAGCAGAGGCTCTCGACCCAGGGGTCCAGAAACATGTCTGGTGGTGGCAGCCTGGGCAGCCACTCAGTCCGGACACTGGAGGTCGGGTTGGTTTCAGGGGGCATCTCTAAGATGCCCTCTGGAGTGAGTTTTACATTAAATCCCACACTGGCATCAGTGGGGGTTTAATGTGCTGAGAAGTTTGATACCAAACTTCTTAGTCTTCAGTGGGGCCATTATGGTGCTGTGGAGTTCGTAATGACAGACTCCCAGCACCATATACTCTTAATGGCAGCACTGCACTTACAATGCCCAAGAATGGACTTGGGCACTGTAGGGGCACAGGGCTCATGCCTCTATGCCCTCACCACTGGCATAGTGCACCCAGCTAGAGGGGTGGCTGACCTAGGCCAGGGCAGTGGCTGGTAGGCATGGCACACAGGGATGTGAGCCATGTCGACTCTTCACTTTTGTTCTGCACCAAGACACGCAGCCTGCAAAGGCAGTGTGTGTGTGTAAAGGTGCAGGGTCCCTAAGGGTGGCACAACAAGTGCTGCAGCCCTTAGGGGCCTTCCCTGGTCACAGTGCCCTGGGTACCCATGGTACCATTTACCAGGGGCTGACCTGTGGCCAGGGATGTCAATTGGGTGTAGGTATCAATGCAATTTTAGGGAAGGAACACAGGCCCTGGGTACCTGGTTGGCAGGAGCCCAGGGCACACTCAGTCAAAGTACATCAGCCATTCAGCAAAAAGTGGGGGCATACCATGTAAGAAAGATGGCACTTTCTCACACAACTCCCCCCAAACGAAAGATGATGAGACTAACCTTGCCCTATGGAGTCTTCATTGTCTAAGTGGAAGAACCTGGAAAGGCCATCTGCATTGGCATGGGCAGTGCCAGGTCTGTGTTCCACTTCAAAGTCCATTCCCTGTAGGGAGATGGACCACCTCAACAGTTTTGGGTTTTCTCCTTTCATTTGCATTAGCCACCTGAGAGGTCTGTGGTCAGTTTGAACTAGGAAGTGAGTTCCAAACAGGTAGGGCCTCAGCTTCTTCAGGGACCAGACCACAGCAAAGGCCTCCCTCTCAATGGCACTCCAACGCTGCTCCCTGGGGAGAAGCCTTCTGCTTATAAAAGCAACAGGTTGGTCTTGGCCTTCATCATTGGTCTGGGATAGGACCGCTCCTATCCCTAGCTCAGAGGCATCAGTCTGCACAATGAACTGCTTGGCATAATCTGGTGCTTTTAGAATTGGTGCTGAGCACATTGCTTCTTTCAGAGTGTCAAAAGCCTTTTGGCAACAGACTGTCCAGTTTACTTTCTTTGGCATCTTCTTGGAGGTGAGTTCTGTGAGGGGAGTCACAATGGACCCATATCCCTTCACAAACCTCCTGTAGTACCCAGTCAAGCCAAGGAATGCCCTGACTTGGGTCTGAGTTGTTGGAGCTACCCAGTCCAGGATAGCCTGGATCTTGGGCTGTAAGGGTTGTACCTGGCCTCCACCAACCAGGTGGCCCAAGTACACCACAGTGCCCTGCCCTATCTGGCATTTGGATGCCTTGATAGTTAGGCCTGCAGTTTGCAGGGCCTTTAAAACCTTCCCAAGGTGGACCAGGTGATCCTGCCAGGTGGAACTGAAGACAGCAATATCATCAAGATAAGCTGCACTAAAGGACTCCAACCCAGCAAGGACTTGATTCACCAACCTCTGGAAGGTGGCAGGGGCATTCTTTAAACCAAAGGGCATAACAGTGAACTGAAAATGCCCATCAGGTGTGGAGAATGCTGTTTTCTGTTTGGCTCCTGGGGCCATGCCAATCTGCCAGTACCCTGCAGTTAAGTCAAAGGTACTCAGGTATTTGGCTGCACCCAATCTGTCTATCAGTTCATCAGCTCTTGGGATAGGGTGTGCATCTGTCTTGGTGACAGAGTTGAGACCCCTATAGTCCACACAAAACCTCATCTCTCTCTTTTCACCCTTTTGATGAGGTTTGGGGACCAGAACCACTGGGCTAGCCCAGGGGCTCTCAGAGGGCTCAATAACCCCTAGCTCCAGCATCTTGCTGACTTCAGCTCTGATGCTTTCCTTAACTTGGTCTGACTGACGATAGATCTTGTTTTTGACAGGTGCACTGTCACCAGTGTCCACATCATGGGTACACCAGTTTGTCAGACCAGGGGTCAAGGAAAAGAGCCCAGCATACTGCTGCAAGACTTGCTGGCAGTCAGTCTGCTGTTGGGCAGTGAGGGTGTCTGAAAAGACAACTCCATCTACTGACCCATCTTTTGGGCTGTGGGAGAGGAGATCAGGGAGAGGTTCACTCTCAGCTTCCTGTTCCTCATCTGTCACCATCAGCATGGTGATGTCAGCCCTGTCATTGTAGAGTTTTAGGCGGTTCACATGGATAACCCTTTTGGGTGTCCTGCTGGTGCCCAGGTCAACCAGGTAGGTGACCTCACTCTTTTTCTCTAGGATAGGGTAAGGGCCACTCCATCTGTCCTGGAGGGCCCTTGGTGCCACTGGCTCCAAAACCCATACCTGTTGCCCAGGTTGGAATTCAACCAGTGCAGCTTTTTGGTCATACCAGTGCTTCTGAAGCTCCTGGCTGGCCTCAAGGTTCTTGGATGCCTTTTCCATGTACTCAGCCATTCTGGACCTTAGGCCAAGCACATAGTCCACTATATCTTGTTTGGGTTCTTGGAGAGGTCTCTCCCAGCCCTCCTTTACAAGACAGAGTGGTCCCCTCACAGGATGGCCAAACAGAAGTTCAAAGGGTGAGAAACCTACCCCCTTCTGTGGCACTTCTCTGTAAGCGAAAAGCAGGCATGGTAGTAGGACATCCCATCTCCTTTTGAGTTTTTCAGGGAGCCCCATGATCATGCCTTTCAATGTCTTGTTGAACCTCTCAACAAGGCCATTGGTTTGTGGATGGTAGGGTGTAGTAAACTTGTACTGCACCCCACACTCCTTCCACATGTGGGTCAGGTAAGCAGACATGAAGTTGGAACCTCTGTCTGAAACCACCTCCTTAGGAAACCCTACCCTGGTGAAGACACCAATGAGGGCTTTGGCTACTGCAGGAGCTGTAGTAGTCCTAAGGGGAATAGCCTCAGGATACCTAGTGGCATGATCCACTACCACCAGTATGAATTTGTTCCCTGAGGCTGTGGGAGGTTCCAGTGGACCCACTATGTCCACACCTACCCTTTCAAAGGGAACCCCCACCACAGGTAGTGGTATCAGGGGGGCCTTTGGATGGCCACCTGTCTTGCCACTGGCTTGACAGGTAACACAGGAGCTGACAAACTCCTTCACCTTTTGGTGCATCTGGGGCCAGTAAAAGTGGCTAACTAGCCTTTCCCAAGTTTTGGTTTGGCCCAGATGTCCAGCTAGGGGGATGTCATGAGCCAAAGTTAGGAGGAACTCCCTGTACTTCTGGGGCACTACCACTCTCCTGGTGGTTCCAGGGTTGGGGTCTTTTGCCTCAGTGTACAGTAATCCCTCTTCCCAATAGACTCTGTGGGTACCACTGACATCTCCCTTGGCTTCTGAAACAGCTTGCTGCCTCAGGCTTTCAAGAGTGGGACAGTCTTGCTGTCCCTGGCACAGCTCTTCCCTAGAGGGTCCCCCTGGGCCCAAGAGTTCAACCTGGTAAGGGTCAAGCTCTAGGGGCTCAGTTCCCTCTGGGGCTTCCAGGTTCTCTCCCTGAGGAGAGGGGTCCTGCTCTTGTGACTGTGTAGAAGCTGGTCCGCCAGTCTTCTTTCCTTTTCTCTTGGTAGGCTGGGCCATCATTCCAGGCTCCAACACTATTTCTTCACCCTGCCTTTTGCTCTGTGCTCTTGTTTTTACACACACCAATTCAGGGATGCCCAGCATGGCTGCATGGGCCTTTAGCTCTACCTCTGCCCAGGCTGAGGTTTCCAGATCATTTCCTAGCAGACATGCAGCTGGTAACTTCGGAGAGACCACTACCTGCTTCAGGCCAGTAACCCCCCCAGCCTAATGTCACCAGGGCCATGGGATGACTAGTGGTGACACTGTCAGCATTGGTGACTGGGTAAGTTTTCCCAATCAAGTATTGCTCAGGGGAAACCAGTGTGTCCCTCACCATAGTGACACTGGCACCTGTATCCCTCAGAGCCTCTACTCTAGTTCCATTCACCCAGGGGTATTGCAAATACTTCTTTAAGTTGGGTGGCCACACAGCTACAGTGGCAAATTCCACTTCCCCTAGGGAGACCAGACTTGCCTCAGTGGGTTCCCAGATTTGCTCAGGGTACACTTCTGATCCCATCTGTAAACTTGCTGCCCCAGGAGTAGCTGTACTGGGTGCCTTAGGGGCTTTGTTGTGGGGGCAAGTTTTGTCTACAGTGAGGTGTCCTGACTTCTTACAGTTATTACACCAGGCCTTCAAGGGATCAAAGTTCTTCCCCCTATAGGGTTGAGGCACATAGGGAGTAGTTTGGGACCCACCCCCTGAACAGGTTTTTGGGGCCCTTTGGAAGACTCAGACTTTTTATCTTGGGGATTCTCACCACCTTTCCCCTGGGGGGGTTTGGTGACCACCTTCTTTTGGTCACCCCCAGTGGTTGTCCTTGTCACCCTAGTCTTGACCCAGTGGTCTGCCTTCTTTCCCAATTCTTGGGGAGAAATTAGACCTAGGTCTACCAAATGCTGATGCAACTTTTCATTTGTGCAATTACTTAGTATGTGTTCCTTCATAAACAAATTGTAAAGTCCAGAAAAATCATGCACATTATGTCCAGCTAACCAGCCATCCAGTGTCTTTACTGAGTAGTCCACGAAGTCAATCCAGGACTGGGTCTGGGTTTTGTGAGCCCCCTGAATCTAATTCTATACTCCTCAGTAGTGAGCCCAAATCCCTCAATCAGAGTACTCTTCATGAGGTCATAGGACCCTGCCTCTGGCCCAGAGAGGGTCAGAAGCCTGTCTCTGCAGTTACCAGAGAACAGTTCCCACAGGAGTGCCCCCCACAGAGGTTTCTTTACTCTTCTTATTTCACAAGCCCTCTCAAAGGCTGTGAACCATTTGGTGATGTCATCACCTTCCTCAAACTTAGGGACAATCCCTTTGGGGATTTTAGGTTCAGAAGTTTCCTCCCTATCCTTATTTTTAGTATTGCTGCCACCATTGATGGGTGCTAAACCCATCTCCTGTCTTTCCTTCTCTAGAGCCAGGAGTCTGGTCTCTAGGTCCAGTCGTTTGGCCAACCTGGCTAACAAGTTGTCCTCCTCACTGAGGCTATCCTCAGTGTCCTCTCTGGGACCAGGACCACCTAGGTGGCCCCTAGGTCCCCAGAGGTCTATTCTTGGAGTTAAGGGTGCAGGGACCCTATCTTCCCTAGGAAGTGATGGAGGTGGGTTACCATCCCCATCCTCCTCATTCCTTTCCTCCTCTGTTGGGTCATCACCATGCTCAGAGGGGTGGGCTTTAGCATACTCAGCCAGGAGCTCCTGGAGCCCTTGTTTGGTTGGATGCTGGCCCATTGGTATATCTTTAAGTTTGCATAAGGACCTTATCTCTTTGAAAGACAAATGAAGATAAGGGGTGAGGTCGAGCTCCTCAACCAGTTCCTGTATGTCATTATTATCTTCACTAGTAGCTGGGTTCTTGTCTTGAGACATTTTTTTAAAAAAAATTCTAACCCCTCTAACCTTGGCTATAGTGACTTTTTATTTTCTAAGATGCTACAGGGACTTAAGCAAGGCCCTAACAAGACTTTTAGTAATTTGGTAAAAAAAATGCCAATTAAAAAAATCAGAATTCTAAAGGCAATTTAAGAGTTCTGTCGTGTGATCAGATGGTAACCAAGTAGTCCAACAAATGCAAGTTTGTATCCCACCGCTGATCCACCAATGTAGGAAAGTGGCTCTGTATATACTGTACCTAAGTAAGGTTCAGGGTGTACAGAGTCCACAGTCCCCAGAGGGTTGACAGAGGCTAAAGTTAGATATAACCTTACTCTCCAAAGTGGTAGCTTGGTCGAGCAGTAAGGCAGTATCAGAGGACAGTGTAAAGCATTTGTTGTACACACTCAGTCAGCAAATGAAGCCACACACTCAAGAACTGAACTCTAGGCCAATGGTTTGTATATAAAAAAATATATGCTTGTTTTATTTTAGAACCAACAATAGGATCAAAATATACTTTCTCAGTATGAGATGCTTTGGTTATTCACCTTACAGATAGGCAATAGACTTTGTTGATAGTGGTTATCACAGTTGGTGCAAGAGGCAACACAGGGTCAAATTCAATGCAACATTGAGCTCAATGGAAAATTATACTTAATTACAATTGATTACTTTGCAGAGCACTTTTCTAACCACAGGACTGGATCCTGGATTCAGTCCTGGGACACTTCCTGTAAACAGGTAAGAAAAAGCGTTTTGGTTATTGTAGTGATTTTTGAAGAATATTACTATATTTCAAAAGCTGACACTTAGAAACTTTTCTGGGTAAAATTACCAATGTTATCCTATGAAAGGAAATACAGTGTGCAAGCAAAGTATGTTTACGTTACTTTTGTAATCCAGTGCTGGACTCCTAGGTTCAGCACTGGGACATTTACTTAAAACAGGTAAGTAATTACGTTTTTGTAGTTTGTTCGATTTTTAAAGAATATTTGTAAAATACAGAAATCGACACTTAGAAGAAATTTCACAGAAAACCAGTCAATGGATCCCTATGAAAGAAAAGTGAGTTAACGGTAAGTAACGTTGCGATTACTTTTTAGGGCCAGTGTTGGGCACTCGGGTCCAGCACTGAGGCCCCTCCTAATACTAGGTGAGTATTTTCGTTTTCGTGACTCGGTTGATTTTTGGTGAATATTCTAAAGTTTCAGAACTCCACACTTAGAAGAAATTTCGCAGAAAACCAGTCAATGGAACCCTATGGAAGAAAAGTGAGTTATCGGATTTCGGGTAAGTACTTGACTGGCAGGGTTAAGGTTCTGGGTAAGACTCAGGGGTCCCCCAGGATCAGGTAAGTACAGTTTTTACACCCTCAGCGGCACAGGGGCGGCCGGGTGCAGAGTGAGAAGGCCCAATGTTATCCTATGGCAGGCGGGGGGCCCCGGGTTGGTGGCTGCTGGCAAGCAGGCCACGCGACTGTGGGAGCTGGGCTCCTGGTCACTTGCTCAGGGCAAGTAGGGAAGTAGGTTAGGATAGAGGTTGCACTTCCAGGGGCACTCGGGCGGCTGGGTGCAGGGTGCTTTTGAGCCGTCGGGCGCTCAATGTTAAACAATAGAGGTCGTGAAAGGTGAAGAAAGGCTGCAGGCTCGGGGACGGTGATTCTTCAGGGACGACCAACACTTCAGGAGGTAAGTTGGGGTCTTGGAGGATAGGTTGACACCCAGGAGTTGGGCACAGGGGGCCGTGGGGCGCCGGGTGCAGGGGTGTCTTTTGAGGTCGGGAAATCTTACCCCCTGCTGGTCGCGGTTGGAGGGGTCCCTTGTCCTGAGGCTGCAGGCGTCGTCTGGGTCGTCGAGGAGGGTCCTTGGCCACTGGATTCCAGGTCAGAATCGCCGGGGGGACGTCCTCGAGGTCTTTGGTCACTCAGGCACAGGCTGGACTCGGCGGGTGCAGAGTGTGCAGGTTTCGCGGCTCCGTGCCAGGGCCGGGTCTTTGGTAGGTTTTCTTTTGAGCAGTACCACTGCTCGTGGGAGTCCCTGGGTCGAAGGCTGTAGCACAGAAGTCAGGTCCTCCGGGGTTTGTGAGGTTGCTGAGGCCGGGATTCCGCAGGAGCAGGTTCAGAGGTCGACAGGCCGGTAGGGCTGGGGCCAAGTCAGTTGTTGTCGCCTCCTTTTTAGCAGCTGCACGGCTGGTCTTCTTGCTTCGTCTTCTCTTCTTGTTTTCGGATTTGGGAACTCCGGAAGGAAGGTTCAGGGAGCCCCTAAATACTAAATTTAGGGGTGGTTACAGGTAGGTAAGGGCAGGGACCAATGGGTCCCTTCCCTGGGGTGGGTACACCCCCTATTCTGTTCCTCTCCAGTGGGAGGGGGCAGGAGCCTGTCCCTGGTTGGTCAGGTCCCCCCATCCTCAAGATGGCGGGGACTCGAGTTTGTGCTTCACCTCGCCTCCCCCACCTTAGGGGTGGAGTTGGCAGAGGTGGGCACAACCCATTTCCTGCTTCTGGTTTTCCCGCCGGTTCTCCCGCCAGGAGTGGGGGTAGAACCAGTGGGGACCAGTTTGCTGGAAGCAGCAAATGGTCTGGGGAAACTCCAAAGGCGGCAGGCCTTTGAAGCTCCCCTGCCCATCCTGGGGGAGGAGGCTTTGGCACCTCGTCCCGGGATGTGCATTGTTTCAGGCCCCTGAGAGCAGAGGCTCTCGACCCAGGGGTCCAGAAACATGTCTGGTGGTGGCAGCCTGGGCAGCCACTCAGTCCGGACACTGGAGGTCGGGTTGGTTTCAGGGGGCATCTCTAAGATGCCCTCTGGAGTGAGTTTTACATTAAATCCCACACTGGCATCAGTGGGGGTTTAATGTGCTGAGAAGTTTGATACCAAACTTCTTAGTCTTCAGTGGGGCCATTATGGTGCTGTGGAGTTCGTAATGACAGACTCCCAGCACCATATACTCTTAATGGCAGCACTGCACTTACAATGCCCAAGAATGGACTTGGGCACTGTAGGGGCACAGGGCTCATGCCTCTATGCCCTCACCACTGGCATAGTGCACCCAGCTAGAGGGGTGGCTGACCTAGGCCAGGGCAGTGGCTGGTAGGCATGGCACACAGGGATGTGAGCCATGTCGACTCTTCACTTTTGTTCTGCACCAAGACACGCAGCCTGCAAAGGCAGTGTGTGTGTGTAAAGGTGCAGGGTCCCTAAGGGTGGCACAACAAGTGCTGCAGCCCTTAGGGGCCTTCCCTGGTCACAGTGCCCTGGGTACCCATGGTACCATTTACCAGGGGCTGACCTGTGGCCAGGGATGTCAATTGGGTGTAGGTATCAATGCAATTTTAGGGAAGGAACACAGGCCCTGGGTACCTGGTTGGCAGGAGCCCAGGGCACACTCAGTCAAAGTACATCAGCCATTCAGCAAAAAGTGGGGGCATACCATGTAAGAAAGATGGCACTTTCTCACAACATCGTGAAGGAACTCTCCAACCCCAGCTCCAACACGAACGACATCCCGCCGTCGCAAGCCCTGTGCGATTCCCTCGCCACCTTCTTCCACCGCAAGATCGCCGACATCCACGACAGCTTCAACACCCAGACAGCCCCAACTAAGATCGATGCACCAGACCCGCCGCACACCATCGACCACGACCCCTTGCCAGCCTGGGCCAGCGTGAACATCGATGACACCATCAAGACCATGAGCACAATACACTCCGGCTCCCCGTCAGACCCTTTCCCGCACCACATCTTCAACAAAGCCAGCAGCTCCATCGCACCCCACCTGTGCAACGTTATCAATCTCTCCTTCGAGACCGCGACCTTCCCAGAGAGCTGGAAACACGCAGAGATCAACGCCCTACTCAAAAAACCCAAGGCGGACCCGAGAGACCTCAAGAACTTCCGGCCCATCTCCTTGCTTCCGTTCCCAGCCAAGGTCATCGAGAAGATCGTCAACAAACAGCTAACCCGATACCTCGAAGAAAACAGCATCCTGGACCCATCCCAGTCAGGGTTCTGCAGCAACCACAGCACTGAGACTGCCCTCATCGCCGCCACCGACGACATCAGGACCCTGCTGGACAACGGTGAGACCGCAGCCCTCATCCTGCTGGACCTCTCCGCCGCCTTCGACACTGTCTGCCACCGCACTCTACGCGCACGCCTCCACGACGCAGGGATCCGAGACAAGGCCCTGGAATGGGCCACCTCCTTCCTCGCTGGCAGAACCCAGAGAGTCCGCCTCCCACCATTCCGATCCGAAGCCTCCGAGATCATCTGCGGCGTACCCCAGGGATCATCCCTCAGCCCAACACTGTTCAAAATCTACATGGCCCCGCTCGCACGCATCGCCAGACAGCACGACCTCAACATAATCTCCTACGCCAACGACACTCAACTGATCCTCTCCCTCACCAAGGACCCCCTCGCCGCCAAATCCAACCTCCATGAAGGAATGAAGGCCGTCGCAGATTGGATGAAGATCAGCCGACTAAAGCTGAACACGGACAAGACAGAGGTCCTCATCCTCGGCTCCAACCCCTCAGCCTGGGACGACTCCTGGTGGCCAACGACACTGGGAGCAGCCCCGACACCCACCGACCACGCACGCAACCTGGGAGTCATCCTCGACTCAACGCTCTCCATGGCCAAGCAAGTCAACGCAGTCTCCTCCTCCTGCTTCAACACCCTCCGCATGCTTCGCAAGATCTACAGGTGGATCCCGACAGATACAAGAAGAACAGTCACCCAGGCCCTCGTCAGTAGCAGACTTGACTATGGGAACGCCCTCTACGCGGGAGCCCCGGCCAAGCTCATCAAGTGACTGCAACGCATACAAAACGCCTCCGCACGCCTGATCCTCGACGTACCACGCCACAGCCACATCACCCCCCACCTGAGGAACCTGCACTGGCTCCCCGTCGACAGGAGAATCTCCTTCAAACTCATCCACGCACACAAGGCACTCCACAAGACTGGCCCAGCCTACCTCAACAGACGACTATTCTTCTACGTCCCCAACCGCCAGCTCCGCTCCGCCGATCTCTCCCTCGCCACCGTCCCTCGCATTCGAAGAACAACCACCGGCGGCAGATCCTTCTCCCACCTCGCCGCCAAGACCTGGAACACCCTTCCACTAAGCCTACGACAGACCCAAGACCTGCTGACCTTCAGGAGGCTACTCAAGACCTGGCTGTTCGACCAGTAGCAGCACCCCCCCCCCTTTTTTTCTCCCCAGCGCCTTAAGACCCTCGCGGGTAAGTAGTGCGCTCTACAAATTCTGTGATTGATTGATTGGTTCCACACTTTAGGAGCAATGTATGTGGATGCCCGCCCTTCTGATCTGGTTCTATGTATGAGTGAGATGTGTGATAGTAGGAGTCCTGTGGAGTGGAGGTGTCTGGGTGGCTAATGGAAGGAGATGCAACCATTCAGGAAGGTGGGGTCTGATTTGTGTTGTACCATGAATATGTGTGTGAGGAGTCCATCTTGCTGGTGAGCAGGGTGTGAGTGACAGTTTTTTTGGTGTTGCTTGGCATTGATTTGAATATTTTCCTCAGTATCTTCAGGATATGGAAGCAAGATGCAGTGATGCTGTTCACTTGTGCATTCATGCCCAGTTTGCTGCTGATGGTTATTCCTAGGTTCTTGGTGTGGGTGCTGGGTGTGGGTGTGTGTCCGAGTTTAGCCGGCCACCAGTTGAAGTCCCATGGTGGGGTGTTCTTGCTGAAGATCACTACTTCTGTCTTGTCGGTGTTGAGCTTGAGACAGTTGGCTTTTATCCAGTTAGCGACTTCGGTCATGCAGGCGGTGAACTTGTTTCTTGTGTTGGTGGTATTCTACACATTACTGAGTGGTGCTTGAGGTGTGAACCTGTCATTGTATAGGCCCCAGTGAGACATAATTGTCATGCAAAAGCGTTGTACTTGTGAAGGGCTTTGCTCCTCATCTCAGAAATATAATTTCCTGGTGTTCTTACCTTGGATTGGTTGGTTTTTACACTTTTGATTGGTACTCTTACTTGTGACTGCTCAGTGCTTATGCCTATGATTGGCTTGTGCTCATACCTGTGATTAATCGCTGCTCTTACCTGTGATTAGTCGCTGCTCATACCTGTGATTGGCTTGTGCTCATACCTGTGATTAGTCGCTGCTCATACCTGTGATTGGCTTCTGCTCATACCTGTGATTAATCGCTGCTCTTACCTGTGATTGGTCGCTGCTCATACCTGTGATTGGTCGGTGCTCACACCTGTGATTGGTCGCTGCTGACGTTGAACCTCTTCTCTCTCTCTTCCAGATGTCAATGAATGCACCGAGCAGCCCGGCATCTGCCCTGGCCCGAGTGTCTGTGAAAACATCCTTGGTAGCTACAAGTGTGGCTGTCCTGCAGGGTTCAGAGGCAACGGGACCCACTGCGAAGGTCGGTACTCTGTAAAGAACACTCTTCATCGTCGCTGTGAGCCTATACACCAGACAATGTACACCCATCAACCACGAGGCAGTGATAAACATCAAACACTGAAGGCACTCTCTGTGTCCTGGTGTGTTTTGATGTTTAACACTGTCACATTGAGGATGTTTCACGTCTGTTTCTCAATATTGAACATTGTTAAGTCTGTTTTCTATGTCCTTTGACAGCCAGCATTACTGGGTAGTGCATGGGGTGTAAATAATCTTTTACCACAGGTATTCCAGTGCCACAATACTATACCATGCCAGTTGGATAATTAGGATCCTGCCTTTACATGCTTGACTTTATAAGGTATCGGGTCGAGCAGTGAAGGCATACTTCAAGAGCTACTAGTAGGTTTGAAGCGCCGATATGGTTTAACTCAATATCCAGTCCGCTCTATATCGTTGAACAAGAATACCATTTTATTTATATAGGAATTGTAGATCAGTTAAAAATGTGAACCAAGCAAATCTGAAGGCCCTAGCACCTTTTGGAGCCAAGTTATGCCCCCAAATAGATTTATGTGCTGTGGTGCTATCTGCATTTTTATAGCTCCTTCTACTATTTGTTTGGCACATAGTGCTTTCTTGATCTGGACGCCATTTTTTATATGACTCTTGGTTTTCTATTGTGCTAGTGTGTATGATTGGTTGTATATGGGTGTGTTTATGTGTGGGTTTACTTTCATGTAATTTGTTAAATGTTTAGTTTAATAATTGTTTGTGTTCGTTAATATGATCATACGGGCTTCAGATAGAAGTCCTGGGTGTCATTTCTTTATTAAGGGCAGTGTTTTTTAGTGGCAAAAGGTGCCCCTATTCTATCAAGTGTAGTAGGATAGGTTTGCCCTTCTTAATGGCCCTGTGCGCAGAGAGGTCGCTCAATGGGTTTGAGGTCTGGCGGCTGAGAATCCTACAAAACTGTTTTAAATTCCTAAAAACCCACACCCCAAAGTGATCTGGGATTCCAATCCACTGAAATAAAGTTTTCCAGGCGGCAAAAGAAACTGGTCCCAAAGTCAGAGTCTCTGTGTCCAATTAATGGAAACCACGTGATCAGTGAGCGTGGACTTAGGGTCAGCTCCAGACAGCAATTCTCCCAGACCATGCATCACAGACAACTGTTTCTTTCTCACAGGACCTGGTTGAGGCTCCTGGGCTGGCTGGTCTGTTTGTACCAAGCTATTTGGCCGTTCCTCGTTCTCCCTCCGGTGTTGAGTCCTCCCTGATAGCACATGCAGGTCCCCACGGCTTGTAGGCTGTTTCTTCTGGATTCACATTCGTTCTCTTGCTTTCTGTGCAGGCAGTATGAGTCTTTCTGATGCTGCAATGAGCTAGTCCAGTACTGTATTGTGGCTGCATTCCATGTCGTTTATTGGCTCCTTTCTGGTACTTCTTGGGACTTCAGCTCCTGGGCTCCTGTCTGGTGGGATTCTGTTCTTAGTGGGGGTTTGCAGGGTTCCCTCCCCCCTGCACCTCAGCTGCGGTCCTGCAGGATCCTGGTTGGTTCACTTTGTATCCACGTGTCTTAGTATTTTGGTTCCTGTCCTGTCCATGAGTGGCTTGTCTTGATTGGAGGGTTCATGGCAGCGATGGACCCCAGAGTTGTTTGTTTGTGATACATCCCAACCACTTATTGGATCGTCATTATTGCTTGTTCTTCCGCCTTGTAATTTGTCAGTGTGGCTCTGTGGTTGGGTTGGTAAGACGCCATCTTGTTCCCGATCCACCTGTGCATGATTCTTCTGCTATGATTGCCTGGCTGTTGCTTGCTTCCCTTGCTGCCAGTCTGAAGGGCAGTTCAGCTGGTTTCTGCATCACTGCGTGCCTCTGACTGGTTGCCAATTCATTTCGGAGAAGAGCTGACTCGGCCTCTGGTCTTCCATTGTCATTAAGTTCACTAACTCTGGATAGGCTCTTGGTGATTGTTTTCCATATTTACTTACCATGCAGGCTGCTGCTGGCTGGGCTTGCAGCATCTCCTTATGATGCAGGCTGATGTCTTATGGTTCTCTGGGCTGATGCTTGTATTCTGCCACTGCGTCTGATATGGCATTCTGCTTTTCCGGTCTTCTTGCCACTTTCTTTCTCTTGGGATGCTTGTGTGTCTTTTGGGGGTTTGCCCTGAATTGAATGGGGTGGGGCGCCTTCGGATCCTGGTGGTCCGCTGGATCTGCAGGTGGGACTGTCTCTTCCCTCTGCTCAGTCGGGGAGCGTAGTGGTGCTCGAGTGCCAGTCTCACCGCCAGACGTGTTACCCCTTCTATCCTTTGGTTTGCAAAGACAGTCTCCTTTGTACTGTCCTTTGGGCAGTTATGCCTCTGGTCAAAGTGGGTCTCTTGCTGCCTTCCATGATTTTGGTATACAGCGTTGGTTGTCCCTTGGGTGGCCGGCTGGTCCTGAAGAGTGCTTGCCCTTCTTCCCAGTCCAGCTTGGTCTAGTGACCCTTCGGTCTGGGTCGTCTGGCCTCTTGGTGGCTGCCGTGGGACTCCCTCCGTGGTTGTGTGCCAGCCTGTTGCATGGGTGTGTGTGGATGTTCACCCCCTCTAGGTGGCTGCTTTGCACCTATGGTCACATGAGCTGTGCTGCTTGTGACTTAGATTGGATTTGGTCCCTCTGAAGACCATCTTGGGGTCTTGCCATTACTTATAAGTAAGGACGAGGAAGAGGGACGTACAGGTAAGGCCCCACTTTAGTTACCGGTAATCTTCATTACTCTCAGTCCTACTCGTTTCTCATCACAGGCCTTATGATCCACCTACACTCTGCAGATTGGCCTTTGGGTTGGTCTTCCATAGTACCAGAGGATGTGGGAATGCTGACCCTGTTTATTTCCAGGATGGGTGGGTGCAGCATGCATTTTCAGGTTTTCTGTTGGAGATTCTTGCCTCGGAGGTGGGACACACCTTGTAAGTGGAGACTGTAATGAAGAAATGTAGGACCAAGAGCAGGGATGATTACCAGTAAGGAATTGGAGCCTTCCCTGGAAGGGATACCGAGGAGGATGGAGACATTTCAGGCCCTAAATATGCACACCGTGGAGGAGAAGCACCAATAATAAAACCATTGATCCGAAACGTTTTTATTACATTTTCTTAAGGGTAGATTTATGGTTCAAAATATTAAAATCGAAGTGAGATTGATGAACAAGTATTTAGGGCAAAAGGCTGAAGAGGTTCAAAGAAGGGGTACAGATGGGGGAGTTTTGGCTTAGGAATCCGGGGGCTTGGGTTATAATCGGAGCTTCCACACTTCACCAAATCAGATTGATTCTGGACAAATTACTTTATCTTCATGTGCCTCAGTTCCTCTATCTGTGGCCTTGGGAGCTCTTAAAAATAATCTGAGTAGCAGTGTTAAATAATATAGAAAAGTGGGCATTGATACTGGAAAAAAGTAGTTTGTTCATAGAAACACAGGCTGGTCCAGTAGCAACCTGGCAGCAGAGATGGAGGGGACAAACCATTTACAGCATCTGAGAAGGGCTAGGGTCAGTGCAAGCGGATACAGAATCATGGGTGGAAAGCTGGAGATTAAGAGCGGCAAAAGGTGGGATGGGGTGAGTGTGTGACCTTGTATGTCCATAGTGCTCTTAAGGCGGCTCTGCGTGTTGAGCACTCGCTGCTATCAGCGCAAGACCTGCAAGTTGCAGGTTTCAGCCATGGAATGGCTCACTTAGCTTTTCATACTTTTGAACAAAAATCAGAGCCCTAATGGGTAATGCTATTTCTTTGCATAAATGTTCTACATCTTATTTTATGTTATGTGTATTTGTAGAGCACACAACTCACCCGGTAGGGTATCTTGGTGCTAAATGTTTTGATAAATGTGTTATTTAATCAAAGAAAACAATTATTTCCAAACATAAATCATCATAAGTCATCACATTACACAGATATGATCATTACTTAGATAATGGCCATTACCTCCACCTACAATGACCTCCAACTGTTGTGACCTGAGCTGGCAGATTTACAATCTAACTCTAGTTCCAGCAGGTTGGATACTGGAGACATGTTGAGGTCATCAATCAATCATTCAATCAATCAATCAGGGAACTGTAAGCGTGCTACTCACCCGGGAGGGTCTCAGGCGCTGGTGGAGGGGTCGGGGGGGTAAACAGCTCCGTTCAGTCGAAGAGCCAGGTCTTGAGTGTCTTCCTGAAGATGTTCAGAGAGGTAGCACATCTGATGTCGACCGGGAGCTCATTCCAGTTCTTGGCCGCGATGTAGGAGAAGGCCCTTCCGCCCATTCTGGCTCTGCGGATGCGCAGGGTTTCGGCGAGGGCAAGGTCAGCGGATCGGAGGTCTTTCTTGGGTACGTGGAAGGAGATTCTCTCGTTGAGGTATTGGGGTCCGGTGTTGTGGAGGCATTTGAAGGCATGGGTAAGTATCTTGAAGGTTACTCTCTTCTCGACGGGGAGTCAGTGGAGGTCTCACAGGTGTTGGGTGATGTGCTCTAGTCGAGGGATGCCGAGGACGAGTCTGGCTGCGGTGTTCTGTATGGTCTGCATTTGCGGAGCAGGGACTTGTTGATTCTGGCATAGAGGGCGTTTCCGTAGTCTAGTCTGCTGGTTATGAGTGCGCCGGTTAGGTTTTTTCTTTATTCGGGGGGGATCCATTTGAAGGTCTTGTGAAGGATGCGGAGGGTGTTGAAGCAGGTGGAGGCGATGGCGTTGACCTGTCGGATCATGGAGAGGGAGGAGTCGAGTACGAAGCCGAGGTTCCGGGCGTGGTCGGTGGGAGTGGGCGGGCTGCCGAGGGCGGTGGACCACCAGGTGCTGTCTCAGGTGGTGGGGGAGGGTCCGAGAACAAGGACCTCTGTCTTCTCTGAGTTGAGCTTCAGGCAGCTGCTGCACATCCAGGATGCAACGTCCTTCATACCTTCCTGAAAGCTGAGTCTGGTGGTGATGGGATCTTTGGTGAGGGAGAGGATGAGTTGGGTGTCATCGGCGTAGGAGACTATGTTGAGTCCGTGCTGTCTGACGATGGCGGCGAGGGGGGCCATGTAGATGTTGAAGAGCGTTAGGCTGAGTGATGATCCTTGGGGCACTCTACAGTTGATCTCTTTGGGTTCTGAGAGGAAGGATGGTAGTCTGATTCTTTGGGTCCTGCCGGTGAGGAAGGAGCGGAGCCATTCGAGGGCGGTTCCCCGTATGCCGGCGCCATGGAGTCTGGTGGCGAGTATGCGGTGGGAGACGGTGTCGAAGGCTGCGGAGAGGTCGAGTAGGATCAGGGCCGCGGTGTGGCCTTGGTCGAGGAGGGTGTGGATGTCATCTGTGGCGGCGACTAGGGCGGTCTCGGTGCTATGGTTGCTGCGGAATCTGGATTGGGAGTGGTCGAGGATGGAGTTCTCTTCAATGAATTTCGTAAGTTGGGCGTTGACGGTCTTCTCAGTGACTTTGGCCGTGAAGGGAAGGAGGGAGATGGGTTGTTAGTTCTTGAGGTCCAAAGGGTCTGCTGAGGGCTTCTTGAGCAGGGGCTTGACTTCTGAGCGTTTCCAGTCGTTGAGGAAGGTGCCGGTTTCGAAGGTGGTGTTGATGGTGCGTCGTAGTTCCGGTGCGATGGCAGCGGTTGCTCTGTAGAAGATGTGCGGAGGGTAGGGGTCCTTGAGTGCTCCTGAGTGGATTCCTTTCATGGTCGATTCGGTGTCTTCGGTGGTAGTTGGGGTCCAGGCAGAGATAGTGGTTTGGCCGTCGTTGCCTGAGGGGGTGGGGGTGGTTTCAGAGTCCGGGGTCCGTTCGTTGAAGTTGTCGTAGAGGGACTTGATTTTCAGATGAAAGTAGGAGCTGAGCTTGTTGCAGAGGTCCTGGGAAGGGGTGATGTCCGTGGCCTCGCTGGGGGGTTTGATAAATTCTTGGATGATGCTGAAGAGTTCTTTCGAGTTGCCGGCGTTGGCGGAGATCTTGTTCTGGATGAAGGTTCGTCTGGTTGATCTGATGAGATGGTGGTATTCTGTCATGGCGTTCCTGTATGTGGTGCGGTCTTCCGGCGTTTTGCTGATTCACCAAATCTTCTCTAGACGTCTGCATGTGCGCCTGGATTCTTGGAGATCGGGGGTAAACATGGGGTGTTGTCTGTCGGGGTTGCGGAGGGGGGCGAGTTCGTCTGCGCAGTTGGAGATCCATCTGTGTAGGTCTTTGGCAGCGAGGTTGGCGTCGGTCGGAGTGGAGGGGGCATCGCGGTTGAGGATGGAGTTGAGGTGCTCCTCGGTGACTTTGCTCCAGTTTCTTCACGGTGGGCAGGGTGCAGGTTTGGGGGCGGTGGGTTTGTCGACGTGGAAGTGTACGCAGTCGTGGTCTGTCCAGAGGGGTTGCATGGTATGGCTGAAGTGGATGTTGTTACCTCCTGCGAAGATGGGGTTGAGGGTGTGTCCTGCCTTGTGAGTGGGGTGGTGACGAGCTGTTTCAGTCCGAGGTTTGCGAGCTTGTCCAGGAGGGTGGAGGATTTGGGGTCGTTGAGGTTGTTGAGCTGGAAGTTGAGGTCTCCAATGAGTATGTAGTCGGTGAAGGCGATGGCGTGGGGTGCGACGAGGTCGGCGATGGTAGAGCGAATGCAGTTTGGAGTCTGGGGGGCCTGTACGTGAGCCGCGTAGTGTGGATCTGGGGCTGGTCTGTATCTGGAAGTGGAGGTGCTCGGTGGTGGACGGGGAGTCGCTCGTAGTGGAGGTGGTGAGTCGGAGGGAGCTCTTGTGTGCGATGGCGAGTCCTCCTCCTGGGCGGTTGGGGCGGTCCTTCCTCTGGATCTTGTATCAGCCGCCATTAAATAGGGAAGGGGGGAGGGAAGCTCAGCTGGGAGGCGGGAGCGGGGACGGTAGGGGGGAGGGGCCGCAGGGGAGCAGTGACAGGAAAAGGGCGACGAGAGAACGGGCACGGAAAACAAGGGCACAGGCACAGATAACAGCACAGTAATTACAATTACAAATAATTACAAAAGACAGCCAAAGTCACAAGGACAAAACGGGCACAACAAGCACAATGAGGCAGACTGGCAACAGAGGAACAGCAGAGGCAAGGATCGAACACCTACCAGCCACCTCTCAGCGGCAGAGGCACAACAGCGGAGCTGCTGGGGGAGAGAGCAAGTCCCTGACCAGAGGTCAGAGGTCATGGAGAATTGAGTATATGGTCCTTTCTGTATAATTATTGTGTTGGTGTGATGGGTGTCAATGTAATGGAGATGTATCACCATAAATATAATTTTTTCTGTTTTTAACAACATCATTATAACAGTGTGTAATGGCTGGAAGTATGAAGGACAGCCACATAGGCCAGGCGGCCATTTTCTGCCACCAGTAGGTAGTAAGTTTCAATCGTGTCATTGAAATAGTGTTTAGTTTCAATTTCTCTCGCAAAGACTTCAGCCCAAGCTGTACATCTTGAAAATGCTGGCATCCCACTATATAATATGGTTACAAGAAATGTGTGTCTCCACAGATGAGAACGAGTGCGCCCTGGGGAAGCACGGATGCGACACCAATGCCCGCTGTGGCAACATTATTGGCTCCTACTTCTGCCAGTGTTACCAAGGCTTCAATGGCGATGGGTTCACCTGTTTTGGTGAGTACAGTAACATGAACATCTCAAATGTGTTTACTGAAGGAGTGAGCCACAGAGTTTATGGTGGGGTTGTGGGCCTTACTGTTGAATGAGGAATGATGAGTTCATGATAAAGTTGGCACTTGTGGCAGTGTTTGGCTTTATGAGAATGACATGTCACCTGAAGTACAGTTCAATTCACACTCACACTAGCTTGATAATTCTAATGGGTCAGGGGGTCTGAAAAGGCGACTTTTTTAGTAGTAGTTAGTAGTGGTTAGGGCTGAGGATGCTGTGGCAATAAGGCCAGACTTGGCAGTAAAGGGGTGATTCCACTGTAGTGTGCCGCATGATGGAATTGATGCTTTTAGGTAAAGGGGCTGAATATGTACCCCTCAAGTGGGGACACACTGCTTGTACCCACATTGCTCTGACACACTGAGCCTTTTCCGTAAACACATCCATCAGACACTTGAATGCATTTTATTACTGATCACAATCACATTGCATTACACTCACTCTGGGACAGACTTCTCCAACGAGTAGTTCGTGAGCTACAGGTAGTTCTCTATCTACCTCTAAGTAGCTCTCCTGTGTACAGCCCAGCGTATTTAAATTAGAAGCTTTTGCTTGGTTGGATTAATATATATACACTAAAATTGAAAGGCTGTACACAATGAAAAAGTGTGTTTTTGAAGAACTTGCACTCTGCTACCCAGCTGATGAGCCGATAACTAGGGCAAAACCAGTTCTGGATCGCTTGTGTTCCTGTTCAGGGAGGACCTGGTTTGGCAGTTCAGTTCACACGTGCTCTTTATGTGATATTTATCACAGGCGAAAAATAACACATATGGTAAATAACTCCCAACTACAAATATGGGAGGTCATTAAAACCCTGTAGAAAATGCCACCTTCAAATACCTCCAGTCAAAGGCGGATAATAAAAAATCCTGACATTTTCGGAAATGAAAGAAAAACTGTAAAACAAAACAAAGAAGCAAGGCCAACACAGTAATTAACAAGCATTGAAAATGCAATAGGTCTCGCCTTTGATTAAGTTAAAGCCATTTGCTTTGCTAATGGTATTGTATAGCAAAGCAAATGGCTTTAACTTAATTAAAGGCGAGACCTATTGCATTTTTAATGCTTGTTATTTATGTAGTGTGAGAGTACCTCTAAAAGTTAAGTCTCCTGTGATCATACCGTGGAATGGTTATTAGCATATTGTGTTTAGCTGTAAGAGGCCAGGGGTAGGTACAGATGTTTAATGCAAATGTAAGTCCAACACAGTGACAAACACTCAGGACGGCTTCCCGAACCCATGGGTCCCTTACCTGCTCTGGACGCGGCGCTTTGGGTGACTGCTCTGCTCATCGATGGCAGTGGCTACAGAGAACAGCTGCATCCAAGCCTTCTGCTTCTGTTTCTGCTTTCGGGTGACTGCTGTGCCCTTTGATGGCGAGGGCCGAGGAGAGCAGCTCCGCTCGAGCCTCCTGCTTGTATTGCTGCTTTTAGGGCCAAAGCGTCATCACCGAAAGGAGCACATTAACAGCATCTTGTGATTCTGGGCAAATTACTTAATCTCTCCGTGTCTCCAAGAACAAATGAATGTGTTCTTGTGTAATGTAACTGGTGCTCGGGCAAAGCGCTCCCATACCTTCGTGTCGAGTTCGCGCTATATAAATCTGCAATATAACAGGCAATTCTTTCTTTACTAGGCATTGACAGTTTAAACCTGCCATTCTGTATGGGTTGCCGGGTTAGGGTTGCTTTTTGTGTTTTTTGAAGGGAAGTTGCCTCAAATGCAAAGCAATCCCGTTGTCCTAACAGCCACTGTAGAAATGTGTGCGCAGCAATCTCCAGTTTTCACTCAGCCTTTCATCTATCCGAGATCGCTAAAATAAGTACCAGTACTGCTGAATCGGGCGATTTTATGGCGCTTGGAAGGGTAAGACCGGAAGCAAGCGCTATTATTGTAGAGAGCAGATTTTCTCTGCAGTTCTCGGGATCCGGAAACCTCCAGTATCCTGCTCCCCGAAAGAAGCCAACCGCAGTGGAAAAATTAGCAGGGTGAAGGGGGGGGCGGGACAGGGGCAGCGAGGTTTGACATTCCTCAGGGGTGGGGTCACTGCTGCCATTAATCCACCAATGCGCTTCTGTGACCCTCCCCCACCACTGCAGCCGGGGAGGGGGGGTTCTTTCCTGCTTCAAGGAGCCACAAAGAGGCACAAATGGAGGGAGCGCCCCCGTGGAGAGGGAACCCCCGAACCGACAGTAAAGTGAGCGAGGGCGACCCCAACTCTGTATGACAAAGTGAGCGAAAATGCAAATTACTTCTCACTCCAACACCACCCGCCCCCACCGGAAAAAAACACCAAGAAATCATATTTAAAGCCCCCACTGTTGCAGCCCTCACTGTTGCATTTACTCGTGCTTTAGGACATCTGGAAGCGCCCCACATCGGGGGAGGGGGCCTAGTATGACAAGAGCTTCCCCTGCGGCAGTGACCCCGGGGTGGGTCATGTATGATGTTCACCCGGTGCGGCGGTGACCCAGGAGTGGTGATGGTGGGTGTCATGTGCCACCCCCCGTGCGGAGTGACCCTGGGGTGGTGGTGTCATGTATGACATGTGCCACCTCCCCCCGTGCGGAGTGACCCTGGGGTGGTGGTGTCATGTATGACATGTGCCATTCCCCCCGTGCGCCGGTGTTGTCATGTATGACATGTGCCCCCCCCCGTGCGGCAGTGACCCAGGGGCGGTGGTGTCATGGATGACATGTGCCACCCGGATATTTACGGGTCTTTGTTTGGAGACGAACTGATACACAGTAACATCCGGTGTCTAATACACACGGACCGGCCTTTGTAGTTACAAACACTTCCTCGTGTTTCTAACGCACCGATTCCGGGGACTGCATACTTCAGGGTAGATTTCCATATTTCACATCAATGTGCGCAGCCGACAGATTCACTTTCGCCGACCCTAGGAGAGAAACCTCACCCGCTTTCCAGGAAAACCGAATCAAGGATTTGAAAGGGTTAAAGATGAAGATAACGGTTTTACACTGCAGGAAGAAGCGCTCCTCTTCCAATGGAAACATGAACAAAAGTACAATGCAATGAAATATCGATGCGGTGAAGAAATCTATAGAATTACAGGATACTAAAAATAAAGGGAAACAAGCATTGGCATAGCCAATAGGTCTCGCCTTTGGGACCTTATAAGTGTTTAACCATGCAACAGTTAATGTTGTTGCACCAAGGATATTGTGCTGCATAACTCAATACTTATAAGGTCCCAAAAGCGAGACCTATTGGCTATACCAATGCTTGTTTTTGTTATGCCATACCCTCGTGTCCCCGACCACCCTCGCCCCTTAAAGTTTACAAATATCTGTACACAGTTTGAGATTTCACCTAAACAATACCTTTTGAAACGCTGTTTGCAATAACTTTTTTTGGCTCACATCAGCTGTTGTGGAAAGCTTCCCCTTCATCTCCTATGTACACTGAAATAAATGCATTTGTAAATGGGCCAGGTTGTCTCAGGCCACAAGATCATTAAGGGCAACAAGAAAGAAACAACGGTTGAATCCCGGTGAAAGGGTATTCAGACAGCGTTCTGTTTGAGTGCAATTTTTAAAGGAGAAGTGATCGTGGAGAAGCATAGAGCAAGCAGCTACGGGGTGCGGCATGGGATAAGAAAAAAAACGGCGCTTGGAGCAAAATAAAACAGTAGTGCTCCTGATGAGGGCTCGAAAACCAAGAAAAATAAAGGGGGAGTGATCGTGGAGAAGCACAGGGCATGCAGACACTGGGCGCATGTTGGGATAAGAAAAAAAACGGCGCTCAAAACGAATTAAAACACTAGTGCTCCGGAGGAGGGCTCATAAACAAAGCAAATAAAGGGGAAGTGATACGGCGCTTGGAGCAATGAAATGCGGGACAGGATGACAAAAAAAACGGCGTTCGGAGCAAAGGAAACAGCAGAGCTCCTGAGGAGGGATCGCAAACCAAACAAGAGCCGCAAAATGAAATAATAATAAAAAAAAAAAAACGCGAGTGGTGACGCGAGTTGTGTGCACGCGCGACGATAAAAAGTGCTGTGCACGTCGCGCGCGCTTGTGCGCGTAACCGCACGCTGGTGGCCGCTTTCGGAGCACTTTCAAAAGCCCCTTACTAAAGTCTCGCAGAGCAGCGCATGCGCGCTGGCTCAGCGAGACCTAAAAAGGACCAACCAACACAGCAGGAAACTAAATACATAAATACATTTTAAAAAAACACTACATCGAAGGAAAAAAAAACCACACACACTATTTTGGGATCTCTAGACAAAGAACAAGCGCGGTCCCGAAAGTGAAAGAGGACCACGCTGCAACTGGAGCAAGGGGGTCTCTTGTCTTTATGGGGCCATGTGTTTAAACGCATGGCCCCATAAAGATAAGAAAGTGCTTTGCGACAGACGCAAAGCAGGCAAGCCAGTCCGGGTGGGCCGGCACAAAAAGCGAAAGGGAGACAACCCAAGCACCTAATTTCCAATGGCAGGCCACCGTTTAACATAAACGGTGACGCCAGCCAATGGAAATAAGGGGCCGGGCTTCAAGCCCTTTTCTCAAACTCCTCATTTACAATAAATCTCGCCAAGCGAGCTGAGCATGTGCGCAGCAACGCTAGGCGAGACCTAAAAAACCATAGTACATGCACTGTTTAAGCTAAAAAAATAAAATCACACACCTGCACATAGATCCAGATCTAAATGACAGTCATGGACAGGTGAAGTTCTCACGGGTTGATTGCAGAAGCTCACTACCCCACTCCATTGTACACCAACACTGCAGCACTACTAGGCCACTATATCATGCTATGCCAGAACTAAGTTCTGCTACAATAAAAATGCAGCATGAGGATGGAAACCAGGCCACCAATCGACGTCAAATGGCGCAGCAACGAAGGATAAGGGGCAGTATTGATGGAGTAAGGCTGGAACCCATAAGCAGGAGTCCGCTTGAGATCTAGAGGATATACAGGCATTACATGAGCACCATACAAAACATATTTTCATCTTTACGTTTGCTTGGATGCTCTGGTTTCCAACAGAGGACACTGCCACCCCCCTCTTCCTGAAAATGCTAACAGCACTAGAATCCTTTACAACAGGCACCACACAGCGGACAGTACGACTGATGCATGGGATTTCTCAAGTCAACCTTAAGCAAAATAATCTGCTAAGTGATGGATGCCTTGCAAAGAGTGAGTGGGCAGAATATATACTGTTCCTGTTGGTCACCCACACAGCCAATGCCAGCAAAGCAAACATCTATGCCACAGCAGGATTTCCTGACATCCGGGGGTCAATTGACTGCACTCATGTACACCTGGTGGGCTTACATAGACAGGAGCGCCTGTGCTGCACTATAAAATGAAGCACCCTATTAATATGCAAATGCTGTCGGATATGGATCTGTGCATATGTTTGGTGCTCTGCACAAAACCACAATGCCATGATCCTGACGTGAAGCAACATTAGTCATGCTGTGGTGACACATCACCTTCAGCATACTGGGTAGACAAATAAACCCTTCATCGTCAAGATTACAATGCGTTATGACTGTTGTCACCCAATCTCAAAAAGTGTTAACAGTGCCAACTGAGAGTTGCTATCCTCTTATGGCAGCACATACATGGATCAATGTGAATATGTCAGACAAACTACACTGGTCACTCTTCACAGTGATGATGATCTCAGCCAAGTCAACTTTTTAACAATCACATATACTTCCATTACAACTCTTAAGTCTCTTAACTAGAATTCCTCTGGCCTCGAGACCTTCTTTCATGTCTTCTACTCCACACATGTTGAGGATGCATATATATTTTTTTTCTTTCCAAGGCTTGAGGTAGAACCGCGGTTGAGCACTACCACAGTTGCCATGCCGCTTGGTAACTTGCCTAATTACCTAGCATTTCAAGGTTTGGAACCAGTTTTAAGTGTTCTTAACATCATGTGGATATGCTGATAGATTATTGATTTTGTCCATTATCTCCTTCCACAGGCATGTTCTTGTGTTTTGTGGTGGAACCTTCATCATGAGATGGCACTTTAGATAGTCAGGTTGTTTTATGACATCCTTGGCCTCCAGCTCATGGCCCGCAAACTTGTATTTCCTTTCACTGCTCGGGTCCATGATGGGAGAGTTTGGCAGGTTTCTGCTTGTGGTGACTGAATGAAATCAGAGGATGGCAATGGATTCTGTTTGTCTTGTTTCAAGGTCCTTTGTCCACACAAAAAGAATGACTGCACACTCCCACAGAGGAAAGAGTTGTACTTAGAGGGTGTCTTCAGGTCCTTCTGAGTGTTGCTCTGTCTGTTTCTGTTCTCTTGGGCAGTGCATTTTAAACTTTTTAGAACCTTTGACCCAATTTTTAGAACAAGAAATATTCGCGACCCATCAAGATTTATGGCCATGAGGTAGAGGCAATTTTTTAATGTAATTGTAGACATGCTTTTAAAATGCAGTGCATTACCAAAATAATATACTCTTTACAGTTTTTTGTGTTCCTCTCTAACAGCAATTGTTTGTAAATGTCACAACCTTGACCGCTCCCTCTGATATGTCTGTATCAGACTGTGTCTATATGCTTTACATAAGGAAACCCAGGCAAACAGTCACCAGCCTAAAAACAAACAAACAATCACCAGTATGTCAATAAATCAAATTTCTGCCCAATTCGGTAAAATAAAATGTATAAATCTTTATTAACCAAATTCATAAATGCTTTTTACTAAAAAATCCTTATTAAAAACATGTTAATTCAAACACACAGTAAAAACAATGCCGTACTTAAGTATCATAAAAGACAGAAAAATCAAGGATTTCATATATATCAGTACACAATCAAATAGATAAAAATATGATATTAAATTATTCATAAAAGAAAAGAACAGGAGATAGAGAGAGAAGAAAAGTACATAAATCACTAGTACTATAAACAAATCATTGATTAAACCATAAGAGAAAAATGCTTCATATGGACTCAATTGCTTGTCATGATTCAATAATGCACACAGTATACAAAGTGATCTTCTTAAAAAAAAAGGGGCGTCAACGCGTTTCGATGGGTCTCTAAAATGTATAACCACCACCTTCCTCAGGACAAAAGGATTACTCCCCGTATCAACATAGGTCAAACAATGTGTCTGTGAAAATAATAAAAAAAGCATGTATGAATCGAAAAACACAAATAAACACATACAGATAATTTATACATATTGACACACTGGTCACATGCAACCACATACTCTCACTCACATTATTGCCACAAGGAACTGGAATACCTAATTACCTTGGTTTGTCTTCCAATATTAGACTAAAACCAATCATGGGCAATAGCCTCAATGCCTCCAGATCTTGTTACCTGAAAATAACATCATAACAATGTCAAATGAGTTTGTGTATTATTCGTAACTGACTCCCACAACCTCTACACGAATTTCAAAATGCCAGAAAGATACCTACCATAAGCGCCAGAAGGCAAAAGGCGTTTATCAATATCACCCAACTGCCAATAATGAGTGATGATTCTGTTCACAATCCTGTTGAAAAGTATATACACACAAACAGAATCAGAACAACCTCCTTCCTCAAAGAAAACCTACATAAATCATGAGGAACTCGTGCTCAACCTACCTTTAGTAAATCCAAAATTTATATTATTAAGCAGCCAGCTTATTTAGTAGACAAACTCAACTCGACTAGTTTAAGTTGTTATCAGCACTCCCATCAGCCCTCCAGATTTAGCTTCATGGATTGTCTGTGCTCAAAATTCGCCAAGATTCCCACACACTGGATATTCGGATATCTGTAACGTAAACAGAACTGATCAAACCCCAGACCACAGTAATGTCGGGGTCATAGCCTTAATTCATGATACCGCTAGCCCCAAGTCTCTAGCCCAAAACGATAACCAAACCACCATATGAAACCCTATAAGATCCCTCATTTACCTTATTATCATAACCCCGTTCCTACTGAAAATAATTAAACATACTAAAAACGCCCGGGTCGACCAATAACCGCCACACGACCTCGAACTCTCTAATGCAGTCTAAAATCCCCTTACCTCCTCAAACGAGTATCATTCCAACAGCGGCGGGGTCTCTGCCTCCGCACGTCAGCAACAGGACAAATGAAGTCTGACCTCTATTTGTACACTTAAACTCCTTCCGTCGGGAATTCATTCCACCTGACTCCAAGCGTACGATCACATGATACCTCCTACAATAATCGACGCCATTTTGAGAGGATTACCAACTCGTCCGCCATCTTACAGTGGCTAATGGTAATCAAAAATACTAACACCCATTAAGAGTCATACTATATTTGATAAAAATCGAAAAATTCACATTCGTAAAAGTCAACATTACTACCAAATCATTTAAATCATCGCTTCCCTATAACCGCATTAATATACCTAAAAAAAGATATCTCAGAAAACTGCAAAGAATATCATCTGTAATCAGATCGCCCCAATAATCCTGTCCCATTCCTCTTTTGAGTTTAAACCATTTCGTACAGTATTCAGTCTAGAAATAAACCACTGTTCACGCGACTTCCTCTTAGTTTGCATATTTCCACCTCGTCTGCCAATAAACACTTTCTCAAGAATAAACCACGTAAGCTCATTTTCACTATGTCCCTTTTCAATAAAATGGGTTACCAGAGGGGCATTCAATTTCCTTGTTTTAATAGCCGATCTATGTTGGTGGGTGCTGGCCTGTGGCATCTGTTCACTAAAATCAGAAGGCTTCTGAAAAATCTTGGTGTTGATATTAGTGATTTTAACAAAATTGAAAAACTCCTGCAGGAGAGTTTAAGACAAGGCCTCATATCCATTGTTGTGTTAAAACAAGGCCCAACGGTGCATTTTGCAGTTTTATTTAGCTCGAACAATGCCCAAGAGCATTGGAGTGCTTTACATGAGCATCAGATTACATTACATAAAGCCAGATTAATTTTATTTTAAGCGCTGGATACATTTGATGATGGGTCATCTCAAGGTAACGTCCTCACTGCTCATGATAATTGATTGGGTCTCCATCTCCAGATGGCAAATGTACCGTAATGCAACTGTCATCTTCTACATCACATGCACCCTTTACCCAAAGTGCTCTTGGAGGTTACTAGCAGTTTATACCTCAACCCCCCCACCCCCAAAACATAAAAATAAAGTAGGCCCTAAATTAGCAGGTGAAGAGTCGACGGCTCAACTAACTGTGGTGACAACTGAGTTTGCTGTAGACGCAAGGGCCTTGTTGGTTTCAAAACTGCAGGAAAATGAGAGCTCAATTCACTGCAAAGTGTGCCTGGGATGGTACTGTGAAGGTGATGATAGTGATGTGACTTGTTTTAATTTCACCTTCAATCTTTTGGAGGCCTGGTGTGGTTCCTATGGTATTTTAAGTTTGCACAGGTTGGCTTGGGTGATTCTTTACACATCTCTTGCTGCATGAACATCATGTGCTTTTACTTTTTTAGATATCGATGAGTGCTCACTTGGCAATGCAGAATGCCAGCACCAGTGCCAGAACGAGATGGGCAGCTTTCAGTGCCAATGTAACCAGGGCTACACCCTTCACGAGACTGGCAGAAACTGCACAGGTAGGTGAAAATCTGATATGTGGTATGGCTGAATAGTAGGACAGGGGCACGTATGGGGCAGGAGGGTATAGGCAAGGAAGTGGTACAGGAAGAATGAAGGAGGAGAACAGAAGAGAGATGTGTACATCATTGTACACTTTGCTGCAAGGGAGTGGTAGCGATGATTGACCTCCTTTGGTCATTTGCCAGATCAAGTGAAAAGGTGGCATGTGTAGAACAGTGGGGTGCAGCTGTCAGCAGCTCTACAGAAGCCCATTGACCAGGCGGTAATACACAGTTGTATCCTTAATGTACAGCCTGTCCGAAGTCGCCCATTGGGTATGAGTGTGATTATTCAGTTCATCTGTTTTGAACTAATGTAATATCCTCGGTGAGTTTTTACCAAGCAGCTCACTGCGTAACCTGCAGGTTTTGCAGAACTCTTTGGCCAGTTTGATAATAGAGTCTAGAAGAAGACAGCCTGCTGTCCCAGCCTCCAGAATTGACTGGAATAAAAGCTGTGGTTGATAAGTATCTGCGGAAACAGCGTTCTGCGGAACCGTGTCATTCTTAGGGCCTTTCACATATTGTTCGCAGCATGGAGGGTGTTTTCCACAATTGTGATGTCACAGTGGGCCAACTGGTAGAAGAAATCCCTTCTCTGACCACCCTTCACTTCCACCTCCCTTAAGTTCGGGAGGCCTTCAGTTGGCACCCATCCACTGGGGACCACAGTTGTGCAGTGCTGCACCGGAGCCCCAGACATGCCTCAATGTTCACAACTGATGCGGGTAGTTCTCCCCTCTCTAGTGAGAGGTGCCAGGAAAGGTGGAAGACATAAACCACTAGTTTCGGTTCTCTTGGGACGGGTAGGATGGCCTTGGGAAGAATGTTTGAGGACAGCAGTCTTCTTTTGTTACATAGAATTTGATGGCAGAAAACACCCAGCACATCCAGTCTGTCAGTTACGTCCTCAGGCTCAGAGAGATTTTTGGTCTGTAGGTTTCCTCCTTCTTAATTACACTGCTCTATCCGTTGTTAAAAGTGTTGACATCCTTTGAATACTCATTCCTTCTCTAAAGTTGTTCTTTGCATTGAAATCTTTAACTTGTAATAATATTTCCTTTCTAAAACAATATTCAACGTCTGCAATGCCATTATTTCTCTAATGGATTCAGTTGCCTCTGTTATCCATCTCACCTCTATTTTTCTCCACTATGTTCTTTTAAAAATGTTCCTTTTATTTGTTCCTCCTTAGGTATAACTTCAGACAATCCTAGTTTGCCAATTCTGAGATCTGATTGTGTTTATTCTTCATCAAATGCACCTCCGAAACCATGACTAAATATACTCTGAGACCTACAGTACTAGTCATTATGCTAAATATTAGCCCCCCCCAGAGCTGGACTCAGTACTCAAAATTTGCCCTAAAGCACTAGACACACTACTTGAGACAGATGGCCACCAGAACTGGAGAGACTTTCAAGAGCAGGCACAGCACTGAAGATTTCCCCACTATAACCTGATGTAATACTATGGATCCTACCAGTCGGCTGTTGGTGGGGGACGGGTAGGATCCAAGTGGGCATTTCTCCTTGACGAATGTGTGACTACAGGAGGTGCCCCCCTTCAACAGACAATGAGGCAAAACGCCACTAGAGCAGTCGCGGCCGGCATGGGGGGTGTTAATTTAATAAAAATGATTTTTTTTAAACTTACCTTCGCCTCCGGTCCCGGACTCTCGCGTCGCGTCTCCTGCTCTCTCTCTGCTCACAGGAAGCAGAAGCAGGCAGACTCCCTCTCCTCCCCTAAGCCAATCACAACGCTGCAATGGCAGCATTGTGATTGGCTAGGACGCCGTCCTTACAGGTGTCTATGGGGAGGCTGTTTTCTCCATGCAGGCTGCGCAGCAGCCAACATGGAGAAAATGGAGAGTGCTATGACTGGTTTGACCAACTAGTCAGCGCCCATAACATTGGGCTAGCCACTCCTCCCCGACCCGCCCACCTGCCCGCCCCCAACCAGGCATACCCTTCTTCTGCTTTCTGGTAGTTCAAGAAGCGGAAACGTAAAATTATATTTATACCATTTTACGTTTCTGCTTCTCGCACTGCGAGAAAGCAGTGGGGCAACGCTCCGATGCCCATGTGGAGGAGCCGCCCCTGCACTAGAGTATAGGTATCTAAGCCAGATGCTAACCTCAGAGAGCTAGGTCCTCTCTGCGTTCTCTAACGACCCTCTTGCCCTCACTTTCTAATAAGGCAAAGAGGCAGTTATTAACCCTGATGAATGCCCAAGACCTGTTAGGCTTTTAGGAAAGGGCAGAAACACGTTGGTTAAAGCCAGGGGTATGCAAGGATCATAGCATCCATTTGCATTCCCCGCTATTACCTAAGGGTAATCTTTTTATTTATACCCAGGGTACCACGGTAATAAAAGGATACTTTTGTGGTATACCCTAAGGCAGACGTCTTCAAACTGTGGGGCGCGCCCCCCTGGGGGTCCGTGGCGGCATTCTCAGGGGGGCGCAAATGTCTCAGAAAAGAAGTGTAAATGAAGATGGCTGGAAGTGCGAACGTATTTATTTGTTCAGTTTCCAGGCTATCTTCATTTACATGCAGCCAAAGTGCATTAAAAAAAAACATGGGAACTCCGATTTCAAGTGCCATGGGGAAGAGGTCAGTCGGTGTGGTGCCAGGTCAATTACTGTCCTACAAAGAACAAAAAAATATTCAGTAGCTGGTTTTAAGTGTTTTTTTGAACTTTAAGTTAACTGCATATAAAATAATGCACACACAAATTAATCAGAGGAAAGGCACTCATAAGAGGATGAAATCTCAGATAGTTAATGCAATCGCTGCAGATTTCTGTCTGTGTGAGATTCAGAGAATTGAATCCTGCTTGGTGCAGTGGGGAATAGTGACTTTTGTTTTTATAATGCTACAAGGTCCCTGTCTTTGGCAGAAAGCACTGTATATGTGTCATTATTTTAAAATTCTGTTACACACAGCATAAGACAGGCTGCAGCAAAATGATTTAGGCCCAGATTTACAAAGACTGTCTCAGGTTTGTGTTACTTTTTTAAACAAACCTGACACAAAGTGTATTGGAATTAACAATCCAGTGCAAATCACAATTTGCACTGGATTGTACCTAAATGTAATACAAGGCTGCGCAGCGCCACTGTAGGGACCAGATTTACTAATGCTTTGCAACAGGTTTGCATTACTTTTGTGATGCAAACCCGATGCAAAGTGTTATACTGGGATTTACTATCCAAAGCAAGTCAGGTTTTGCATTGGATAGTTTCCCAAAGTACCACAAAGTTTTGCTACATGCTGCCATGCATTACTTTGCATCAAGGGTGCGTTTCACGGGTAGCGCATGGGTGTATTTGCAAATAGGACATTAGGGCTGATATTCTTTGCTAGCATTAGAGCAGAGAGAACCCTTGCTGCAGAAGGGACACCGAGTGGTAGCTATTTTTTCTGAAAGGTATAGTGAGCCTGAGTCAAGACTGGAGTGACGGCCAGGCATGGAGGGGAAGGGGTGAAAGAGGTACACGTGACCACCTGCTACTCAGGAATGCATATATCATTAGTGAAGCATTTGGTGTTGTATTGGGGCCCAGGAGTGTGAGGGGCTCACAACTCCCCCCAATTATGGGGAGCAGTGTTTATTGATCAATTTTTGTTTTTGTTTCAAGCATTTACTCCTTTATAAGTCTGACATTACTGTGGGTTATGAGCTACAGAAAAAGTACCCCTGAAATGGTCTCACAAGTCCAAATCTCTGTGCTCAGCCCTGCCCCTCCAGCTCTTCCAGTCCTTGCCATAAAGTTTTGGAGGGGGCCCGACTTCAAAATATTTAGCTTAGGGGGCTCGGTGCAACAAAGTTTGAAGACCTCTGCCCTAAGGTATTTTTAGTTAGCAACTGGAACCTTGTTATCCAGAAAAAGATCAGAATTTCTAAGAACTCCCTCGGGATATCACAACCAGAGGTTGAGCCCGGCCTGGTGGTATTATCCTACCAGTGTGGGACGAGGTGGCCTCTGATGAAGCAAGTGTCTTGCAATTTGGATAAAGTTGGTATTCAAAGCTCTCAAGGTTTATGCCATTGAACCAGTTACAATGCTGAGCTTCTGGTAGGCACTGGTCAGCCAGGTCTGGATAAGGTGCAGCCAGTGTTTGAGGTGTTGGATAGTGAAGCAGAGGAGACTTTCAAGTAGAGTTTTGTACCCTTGGTATATTGGTGAATTGTGATACTGTTAAGTGTGAGTAGAGCCTGAACTGGCTGCATGCCGAGGTTGAAGATGAAAGGAGAAAGTTTGAAACCTTGGGAACTCCGCAGGTCATAGGGACTTTTTGACACCTGGGTGTTCCCATGTTAATGAACTGGTGTTGGCTGGAAAGGTAGGAGAGGAATTAGTGAAGGATATTCCCACTGAATCCTATTTGATTCTTCAGGTTATGGATGATGGTGGGATGGTTGATGGTGTCAAAGGTAGCTTGGAGGTCCACCAACCTCATGAGGCAGAGGTCAACTTATTTTGTAGTCGTCTATGTAAAATACAGGAGACAATAACCAGTAGAGGTTTTCAAAATTGGATACAAGGCTAAAGATGAGGCACCACTAAGGATGTGTGCAGTTAACTCACACCCTCCACTTTTTTGCTCATTGATTAAACCTCTCCCTTAATGTGAAAGGCTCTAGCCTTTCTCATAGTTTTTCCACAACACCCTCTTGTTCATCACTCAGATCTTCCCACCCATCCCTTAGGGCTCCTCAGCATCTCTGCTCCCAAGTATATGACTTTGCACTTCTCTTCATTGAACCTGGCAGGCTGCCCCCTCCTAGACTACTATTCCAGGTTATCTCAGCTACACTAATTGTCACTCCTTCTGGGGTATCAATGGCCCGTTACATCCTTGTATCATCTGCAACAGTCTTATCTCACCTGCTATCAGGATACTTAGGAATCCATTGAAGGCACTGTTTGGACATTGCCGCCTCCAAATTTCCTTTTTTTCCGAGGGAAACTCCTCTGTCTTATTTCCAGCAGGAGCTTCACCCTGAGTTGTTGGGTCTCTGATAAATTCTTCCTGTGTGTAATTGCACATTGAACTAAGGGTGACAATAGCAATTAGTCTCTGTTCCATGCAGCCCAGCAAACCACATCTGCTTTTTTTGGGACACATGGCTAAGTGTGATGGGACTCAGCTTGGAAAACACCTGGGATCATCCAGCAGACACAAAGCATCAGGCATCCCCACATATGGCAAAGGGAATATTTTGTGAGCTGGGGGTGATCTCAGAGGAGCCGAAGCGCTTCTTTTCAGTAGGCAGCCGAGAAGATCCAGTCCCTGACCAGTCACTTTCTCAGGGGTGGGCTAAGGCGGTAGCCATGCAGAGGGGCAGATCAGTCTCAGATAGGTGATACATGGAAAGTGGCACCTTACTCCTGTGAGGGTGAAGGGCTCACCCTCAGGAGTACAATGAAGACCAACCCCAGCAGCATGTGGGTTCTTTTGGTCCCTGAGGCAAACCAGGAGGCAATGTCCTTGAAAGAGATGAGAGGGAAGCTGTGCGTTTGCCAAACTGTTAAGCTCAGCCCAAGGCCCATTTCCACAAAGCACAGGTGTTAGGTAACAGGACGTGTCCACAAATCTACAAACTATGGAGAAACTGAGGCAGATTCACATTTCGACTCCAAGCACTTGGAAAATGGAGACACACAATTTCACTGGAGAAAGTATGTCACTAATAGTCCCCCCCCCTGAATATTCCCATTTTCCTGTCTAATTCTGTTGGTTAAAGCAGTCATTTGAAGGGGCAGGTAATGGACCTTTGCATGTGCGTGATGTGGCGTTATGAAGGTTTAGTTTGTGTTGGGTAACATTGCCCTTGGGTGAGAATTGTGATGACAAGCTCTAAAACCCCAAGCATGCCACAGGAAAAGGGGAGGAGGGAGTAGAGGTAGAGGAGACTTCCAGGGTTCCTTTTCTACAGCAGAAGGAAAGGTTCAATTGAGCTCTGCTGAATCAAGAATCACTCCGAAATATAGACACCAGGCAGAGGCGGCAGACCCTCCACAGAGCACTCCAGGTCCTGTGCTACTGTATTGGAGTTTAATTCACGCCTCCGGAGAGTGCTCTCAATACCAGGTAATGACCCATGAAACATTTGCTGGGGTGGAACTTCAATGGGTTGAGCCTAGAAGTCTGTGTCTGACCAGTGGGTAATTACCCTAATGGGATGCCTCTTCACAATGGTGGTGGGAGACTATCAGACCTCAGTGCATCCCATGACTATGCTTTCTTTTTGAAGAATGGAGTAGACACCGTGCATCACCTGGAACTATCCCACTCCAGTGGATGCAGAACTCTTCGTGTTGTAGTGATCTTCTTCCCTTCTCTTGTAGATGTCGATGAATGCCAGGTGGAGAATGGTGGTTGTGGGCAGATTTGCCGGAACACGGATGGATCCTATGAGTGCTTCTGCCAAAAGGGCTTCCAGCTTCACGTGGATAAGAGGCAGTGCACAGGTGAGATATCACTGCTGCTAAGGCTCCCTGCTGTTCTTCAGGTGATCAGTAGACCTCTTTGTGGCTTCAATCGCTAATTCATTGACTGACCAGTTTACTCACCTATGTATACTTTAGCTAGGTACCAACCCTCCATCCCAGTGCTCATTGCCAATGTAATTTTACCAGTTCAAAAACACAGTGGCTAACTTCCAAGCTCTACATACATTTTGCAACCCACTCCCTCTATCTTTATGTACATCGACCATCAGTCAAAGTAACTCTCTGATATTGATGGTGGGAAGGAGGGCACCGCTCTATGACCCTTATAGAGCATCATGCATGATTAGTTAGGGAAGGGACTGGCCATCGAGAAGGCAAAATCAATGTGGGTCAGTTCAAAGTGGACGGTGTGATGCTACCACCTCTTGTATAGAACTGGTCACAGTAGCTGATCTGTATCCTCCATGCCTAGACATCGACGAGTGTAAGATCCAGAATGGAGACTGCTCTCACACCTGCAACAACACCTTGGGAGGACACGACTGCCTGTGCCCGATCCACCTCGCCCTGGACAAGGACAACAGGACCTGCATCAGTGAGTATGGGGGTGCACAGTACGTATGGAAAGGGTGCAAGGCTCCCTGTTCCCGTGAAGAAATCGAGGGCAGCAAGTCTACAGGGAATGGGAAACCCTGGCCTCCTGCTCCTTTTTAACATGTACTATTGTGAATGCTGCTGGTTTTAAATTGAGCAGGAGTTCATACGTGCTGTTGATGTAGCTGTCTAGCTGTCTAGGTTATGCTTTTGGGAATATTCACAGCTTTGGAATTCCTGCTATTGCTTCAGAGGTCTGTGTGAAGTTAAAGATGTTGACATCACTTCACCAAATGTATATGGGTGGAAGACACACCAGGAGTGGCAGAATCTCTCTTCTCAAAATACGGTGGTAAAAACGCTTTATTTCTGAATGAGAGTTTGTGAAATCAGGTATTTCAAAGTCTTCCATAGAATCCATGATTGAAGACACCACAGAATGAACTGCTGGTAAAAAGTTGTTGATAAACAACAGAAAGACACATAGCTTTTGCTGCGACTTTCACTTGGAGTACTCATGGCTTATTACTAAGTTTCAGCATTAAGCCAGCAGTACTTTTGGCTTACTCATGGAATTTAGTAGTAACCCAGTAGTCCTACAAAAGTAAGTGACGTCTACGCACAGCAAATTCATTGTGAATCGGGCTCAAATTGCTTATCTGCTCCCTCTGGGCATAGAGAATTGAAAGACAGATCATTTTAAAACGTAGGCGTATATTAATATCAGCAGTAAAGCATGGAGTAAAAAGTGTTGTCCATGGTGACCCCCGATGACATCGCTAGATCCAAAACCTTTCTGTCAACAATAGTCTGCTCGGTGATCCTCAATAACAGGCCCCATCTTGTTATATGATTGCAAGTGTCGACAGGTAGCCATTTTGTCTTCATAAAAGTCCATACCACCTTATTTGGTGCAAAAAGGACTGGTTAAGGAAATTTAAACACATGGCCATTTTGCCTACACTACAGGTGGATACAGGGGACTAACCCTTGGTCGTGGCTTTTTAAAACCGTGCAAGTTACGGAATTTCTCCGATCACACTGTAGACTGCTTAAGTCTGCAGTCGTCACCTGGGCATGTTCTCTGTCACCAACAAAGGGAGTCCTCTGTAGAGATCCTTTGCTTCACTGGCGATTATGATAAATGTGCTAATGCAAGGCTGAGTTTCTCTCATGCATTCTCTTACAGTACCAGGAACATGTCCGGCTAGGGATCAGTTATACCACATACAAATTACCCGAGAGCTGCCTACCTACCTGTGAAGTACTGAAAAAGAGAAAAAAAAACTAAGAAGCAGGAAAAGATACAGCTATTATTAATTCTATTGATTACATCAATTAATCATAGACACAGCTCGAACATTGCGAGATCTTTCTTTTAGTGGATCTCTCCAAGTATTCATATTTTATCCAGATTGGAATAGAGATGCTGCAAATTGTAGTACATAAAACATACAAATGTTACTATATACAGAAATTAAACAAAACTCAAAACAATGCCAAATATGGTCCCTATAAAGAAGACTCCTATCTTCCACACATCTACTTGTGGGAGGCTGTGCATCAAATTCCTGCACAATCACTCTGAGCGATAGTCTCTGGGGTCGGTGTGTATTTGCAGAGCAGAAAGCAATAGATCTTAATGCAACACACAGTGTATTTAATACATTCAATAGTCCAGGCCTTCCAGAAACTTCGAAAATGAGGTGTTTCGGCCTTTAGCTTATCGGCCTCTTCAAGACATAATGAAAGAAGGAGCATCCAGGCCCCTCTCCTAAGCACAATTATATAATAAAATAATCTTTGGCTGCCTGCCGTGTATTTGTTCATCCAATGGATTACTTTACTTTTCAGCTTCAGCCAATCTTCTTTCTGCAAGAGTCAGGTTCTATACCACATCTGTCCCAGGCTAGTAGCCTTAGGTACATACGCCCATCCAACCGCTTAACTGAAGCGGGGAGTCGGCGGCGTCTGTCCACAGGGCAGGAGAATGTGAAGTAGCACTTGATGCATTCCATAATGTCAAGTTCCTTCTTGACCAAGACATATAATACCTTGCCAATATGTACTACCTTAAGAAACAAGGAGGGATGAGGTTCAAATGTATTCCAAAAGGGTCTCAAGGACTCCAAAACACCAAGGCAGGCCAGCTGTGTAGGAAGGGATGCTGCATGACAAGTTGCTTGAAGGCGTTGTCTCTATATGGACGGAACCGGATATCTATCTTTTTGCCATCACACAAGATGCAAAATGCCCGAATTCTGGAACCACATTCCCAGAGTCACACTGAGAGTTAGGTCCATTTGCTACGGTGATCAGAAACCTACCTGTGTGCATTTTCATCACCTCCTCTCTTCCGAAGATAATCATCAAAATGAAAAAAACATAGGACAAAGATGATCCTTATTGCCAGTTACTTAACACACCTGTGGCGGTATCCAGACCTCCAGCTCCTGTCCCAAGAGCCATGTAGGAGCCTTCTGTGACGACTGGGTCTGTCTCCTGTCCTGCATATCAGAGAAGATCCTTCATCACAGCCACAGAACATGACCTTTTCGCTCATGAATATATAAAGTATGGACCTTTGAATCCACAATCTCAAAGCATGAATGTTTTGAAAGACACCAAGAGTCCCTATCAAAGCCATCATACCCATTTAAGTGGGACATGCAGAGAGATGAAACTGCACTACTTTGTCTTCTATTGTGCTAATTCTAGCCTACATGTTCCTCTTCAAAAGTGCATTTGGCCGCTGTTATTACTAAAGAAACTGTCAAATACCCTTCATTCCCATTCCACACCCTTGAGCATCTTCATGCCAGTGTTAAAGATGTCCTAGAGAAGCTGGTCCCACCCTGGTAAATAAATATTGTCTTTCCGAGGCTGATGGTACCCAATTCTAACTCATGTAAGTCACTCCCACATCACATGTCATGGAAGATAGCTTTTCTAGTGGCTGTAATGGCTGGCAAGCCATTCCACCAAAGCTCAAAGTTCCTTGTATATTTTGCCATTGTGTCTTGTGGAACTTATCAAACTTTTGTTGCAAAGTTTTTTCAAACTTTCAGATTACTCTGACCATTTCTTTACCTTTGCTCTTGCTAACCCGACCTCCCCAGGAAAAGGGTTGCTGCATAATCTAAACTTTAAAAGAGACCTTGAATTATTACCCTGTAAAAAGATATATATCATCGAAACAACTATTTGTTAACTATGGATCTATCATCTCTGGTTTAACACCCACAAGGCAATCCATAGCTAGATGAATAATGCCCTGCGTCACTACTTGTTATCTAAATGACAAAAGACCCATTCAGAGTAGACCAAAGGCCTGTTCCACAAGAATAATAGCTACTGCTGCTTCCCTTATGAGAAATGTAGCCATGGCTGAGAAATGCCAAGCAGCCACCTGGACTCCAGTGCACACTTCTAACAATGACTGCATTCCCTCTCAGTCACCCGAGTGGATCAGGCGTCTACATGCAAATGTCAAAGACGATCCCATGATGGTGAAGGAAAAATTACTTACTTGTAATCCTAATTGTCAACTGTGGATATATTTTATTAATTCATAAACAACACACTCTCGTCCCTATTAAACCAAAGGAATAGACAGAAAATAATTTGATACATGCTCCAACGTACTACAAAAATGAACCTCCTAACTCACAATTCTGGACATTCCAGAATAGTGGAGCAGCACAATTCTTAAATGGAATAGTATCAAAATTCTTGTTTGCAAAAGGTGATGCTTAGGTGCACCCATCTCTTCTTTTTTTAGTGAAACAATTTTGTTATTATTTTTCTAATACAACAACTGGGGTTTGCATGAAGCATTACATTTGTTACAAGCATCAGTTGACATTATCATGCACCTGTCATCATATCAACATAATTTAGCATCACAGTTGCAACCACACCCATCCTTTCCTTTTTTCCATTTTGGGGGTAAATTAGTGTGGACTTTTATGCTTAAAAATAATTCTAATTAGTTCTAGTAAAAGAAAATAATCTCCCATATAAGTATTTTGTTTACTAAGCCGTTTTCAGAAATACAGATGCAAGCTTTATGTTCCACAATCAGGCACATAGATATAAATATTAAAAAGTGTACAAATACAAAAAGTTATATATTATGGAAATCAAGGCTTGCAAGTTTGAAAGTCTTCTGGCACTCTCAGGGCAGCAACCACACCTGAGCTTAGGGTGTGTAATGACCGCACCTTTACTTAGACATGTTTAGATTCCTGCAGTGATCTATGTCAGACCCCCTTAGTGCAAACATGGCAGATTAGATGGTTCAGGAATGTCTTCTTTCTCTTTCACTATCTGCCCCCATTACCAGCAAGGCTCAGTTCAGTGTGGGGTAGCAATGCGTGAGCCAGGGGTAGCAGATGTAGGGCACCTAACCTTTATTATTTGGGCATGTTTGTTCATTCCAATAGTCAACTTTCTCAACTGATTTACCCTGCTTTCACAGAAATTCATTCTTCTGTTATAAATACGTTTATACATTTATTTTGTAGTAGCACCCAATTCCCCAGAATGGCAACCAAGTGATGTAGGGAAAACATCGTCGCATTGAGTCAGCTTGGGGCAGCAAACAAGCACTTTACTCCTGTGCTTTACTAGTGGTAGACACACTTTAGCTCAAATTCTTACACATCTCCAGATATTTTGTTTGAAATTGATAATGTAGACAAAAAAATAATTTAAGACCGAAAGCTGATGATATTGTTAAATGTATTATGGTGACATACAGTCAAAAATTGTACTGTGGTTCTAGTTTTTAAGTGACATTTCTGTGAGGGATTTCCTTGAGCAATTTATTATTGAAATTATTGGAATATTCGGTCTTTCTTTAGAGCGTTAAGTTCTTAGAAATTATCCTGCCCAATCAAGATCCTTGCACTCTTCGTCAGCCTCAGTCTCTCCACCTGCTTTCTTACTACAAACCACCTTTAACCACAACCGCTGACAATGTCACTCCTCAATATTTCTTCCAACGCACTACCAAGACAGAAAGCGGTACTGTCTCTAGTCTAATTTTCCTTCTCGATTTGTGCTAGTACCACTGGTTAAGAACGATCGCTGTTAGTAAAAGCAATGTCTTCCTTGCCTTCAGATATCACTTCCTGTGAGCAACAGAATGGCCGGTGTGCGCAGGTGTGCACAGACAAGCTGGAAGGAGGATATGAGTGCAGCTGCCGGGAGGGATGGATCCTCAATGCCAACAAGAAGAGTTGCAATGGTAAGTTGGCACACGCCAATGGGGAGAGGTAGACTTTGTGCTCAGAAATCAGCGGGCCACTTTCTCTGAAAAGACAGAATAGCTGGAGTAGAACCATTCAGAGCATTTAATAGCTACGGGTGGAGGAAATTGAAATATCCCTTGCAAAGTATTACAACAGTTACAAAGTTTTCCACTTGTGTGTAAAAGCAGTAGACCTTAATAAATCTTTCTTGCCATTGCAAACAGGCAAGGAGGTAGTTCAAGGCTGGAGTTAGTGAATGTTTATAGATGACGTGTGAGGAGTGTTTAGCTTTAGCCCTTAAAGTAACCTCAGGCATCCTTGAAATAACAAAAGGCACTGATCCCATCAATATTGTTTAGGTCTTGCCTACCAGGACCAGACAGCGCTGTCTGGTTGTGAAAAGGCCTATTGTCAGCTTGCATTGGGTTTAGAGCCCCCCCATTCTTTACAATTGGTTGTCTTTATTGTCACGGTTTTTTGCTTGGTTCTCATTCGTTAGCTTGTGAGCTTTTCTTCTTCTTGTGTTTGTCCCTCCCCTTGAGCATTGCCTTACTGCTTGTGTCCTTCCTCTGCTTACTTTTCAGGCACTACTTTTTTCTTTTTGGTTAAGCACTCCATGAGAGCACATTTGTTTTCCAGCTGTCTCTCCTGTGTGCTTTCTTTCCTCCTCCACCATCTATAGAAACATTGGTTCTGCCTAGTAGTCTGGAGGAGCACAGATCATTGGGCAGAAAGAGAACAGCGTCTCTGTATTGTATTGTATTGTATACAGAATTTATAGAGCGCACTGCGACCCCACGGGTATCCTGGCGCTTGAGCACGTATGATCAGTTATCTTAGAGTGTGATAGCGGTTGCAAAAATAAGAAACACTAAATTACACCCTGGGAAAAAGCCAAGTCTTCAGTTTCTTTCTGAATGGCAATAGATCATCTATCTGTCTAAGTTCAGCTGGTAGTTTGTTCCACGCCGAGGTTGCTGCGATGCTGAAGGCTCTTCCACCAGATCTAACTCTTCTAAACTTGGGTACTCTCGCCAGTTTAGCTGAGGAAGAACGAAGATTGCGTGAAGGAACATACCATTCAAATCTGCTCTGTAAGGGCTTGGGCCCAATGCCATGTAGAGCTTTAAAAACTATGCACATTGATTTAAATTGCACCCTCTGTACAACTGGAAGCCAATGGAGCTCAGCCAGGGCCTGAGATAAAGAAGACTGGCGAGATCTCATAAGTGCCAGCTTGGCTGCCATTGACTGAATTCTCTGGAGTTTCGCCATCAAATATTTAGGAGACTCCAGCAATAGAGCATTACAATAATCCAGTTGGCTAAGAATAATGCTTCTTACTACCAGTGGCCTAGCCTGCTTAGGCAACAGTGGGAGAATTCTTCGTAGCACCCTCATCAGAGCAAAGCATCTCCCAACTGTCTGGTTCACTTGGGACTCGAGGCTCAGTTTACAATCAAAACTGATCCCTAGGTTGCGAACTACATTTGTCGGGGTCAAAGAGGCTGTCACTGGTAGTGGCCAAAACCCGGTGGGTAGTGGATAAGGAACCTTCCCCACTGAACAGCACAGGATCTCAGTTTTTCCCCATTAAATTGCAAATAGTTATTTTGAAGCCAGAGAGCCGTATCTTGCATACAATTATGAAATTTTTCAAGTGAAGTTGCCTGACAACCTTCCAGAGATAAGATCAACTGGGTATCATCAGCATAGTTCACTAGACTAATGTTATGTGACTCTAATAACAGCCACAAGAGGCTTCATGTAGATATTAAACAAGATAGGGCTGATTGCAGATCCCTGTGGTACCCCATGTTGAACTTTCCTATACATGGATTGATACGGGGGAATAGCAACCGCCTGTTCTCTGTCTGAAAGGTAGGATTGAAACCACTTCAGTGCCAATCCACTCACACCTACTCTAGCATGCCTGTCCAAGAGTACCGCATGGTTGACCGTATCAAATGCGGCGGACAGGTCCAACAAAATCAAGATGGAGGCTTGTCCCCTGTCCGCCCGCATTCGAAGATCATCTAATACGGTTACCAAGGCAGTCTCAGTCCCATGTCCAGGACGAAAGCCAAACTGCACATCCTCCAGTTTATCATTGGCTTCTAGAAACTGAGAAAGTTCCCTACTAACCAATTTTTCGATGATCTTCACTGGATAAGGCAGCAATGAAATAGGCCTATAATTCTTCGGGCATGCTGGATCTAATGAATCTTTTTCAAGAGAGGTGTGATCAGTGCTTTTTCCAACTTACTGGCACCGCTCCACTCTCCAGAGATTGCATGCAAATCAGCCTAAGTGCCGGGAGAAGTTTTACTCCTAAGGTTTTCCATAATTTATGCGGTAATGGGTCCAAAGGAGAGCCTGAGGACACACTTACAGCTAGTTTAATAAAATCATCCACTTGTAGTGTTGGGAAATGATCAAGACTATCTGCAGTCTCTGTTGTTTCCCACTCATGTTTCTGGGAAATACGGTAATTTTTAGATATCCCATTCTGAGTATCTTGTGTGGGTACATTACTAGATTGTAACCCTTTAATGATTTTGCTAATTTTTTCTTCAAAAAACATAGCTAGCCCATCACAGAGAATCTGTGTTGGGGAAATTTTCTTTTTTGTGCAGGTAGGATTAGTGATATCATTTACTATTTTAAAAATGCTCTTAGCTTAGCTTCTCTCTAGTGAAGTGCGCTTTTTGCACAATTTTTATACAAGGCAGGCTGGAGATTAAAAGAAAGACTAATACCAGTAGGGATGTGACTACCACCAGCATGCACAGCAAGTCAAAAAATAAGATACAAGTTCTGTATTGTTTCAAAGTATTGAGGACTGTGGCAAATGACTCTGAGTCAAAGCATGAGAACGTTTTTTTGTCTGCATTTATACCCTGTAGTTAAACTTCCAATGTATACTTGTACCAGCTGTAACCAAAGCCATTATCATGAAGCCGATGACTGACCCTGCTATGAACCTCTCTAAGCCCTGAATAATATTCAACCAGAAAATCTATTGTACTTGGAGTGTTTAGCAATCTGTTTCTTACAGCCATGAAAACATTAGAATTCTCATAGCTTACTGTGATTATTAGCTGACCCTGCTTCACACTAGTGCTGTCCATAAAGAAGGATACATAACGGTCGCATCAACTCAGTAACACGTACTTTAGCTGAACTTCAAAAACAACCTCTATTTGCAACATGTTTCGCCTCAAAGCTAGGAGCAAACCAAGCTTCTAGAGAAGGCACTGCTATGGCCTGCCCTGGAAGAAAAGAAAGATGAACTGCCCGGTGTGGAGATGAGCAGACTCCTGACTAGAAGGACAAGGATCTGAAAGGGGTGTGCAGTTCCTATCTGGACGAATGGGAGAGACAGGTCTTTCTTCTTGTTGCCCTCACACACCCCTGGAGGTGTCATGCTTCATCATCGGGCGTTTGCCCCTCGTCAGGCCGGCGCTGCAATGCCTGACGGGCTCCCGAAACCGGGGCTCTTTGCCGGGGATCTTTTAAAGAAGAAGCCGTAGGGTGCGTGCGGGTATGAAGGATAGGTAGTGCACAAAGTGATAAAATAATTAAAATAGGTGTGGAGCAGTCCTATTAAATCAAATTTTAATAAACTAGGTAGCTCTAGCCTAATTAAAAACTATGTGTGTACCCAGGTGGAAATAGTGTTCCTCAAGGGCAAACTAAATACAAGTGGTCAACATGTTTAGTGCCCGATTCGCCCCTAATGGGTCAATTGGCACTTCGTCAGGACCGATAAGTAAAAGAAAAATAATAAGGTGCACTACCGTCTGGTATTCGCTATATTAACATAAATTACCAAGACCGGTAGAATTGTCCTTAAAGACGTGTACTGAAGAGTACTGTAGACCCCTAGTCACAACGTCTAGAGTTGACGGGAGTAGCCAGAGCACGTCGTTGCTCCGGTAATAGGCGTAGACAAGCAACTAGCCTTCGTCCTACCCTTACTCCGGGTAGAAGGACAAGGAGCAAGGCCCAGCAGACGGAAGCCTACTAGGACTGAGGAATTGAGCTGCTCAGAAACCCCAGAATTATTAGATCACAATTTCAAGAATGGACCCATAATCAAGAGGACAGAGGGCCTATAGAGAGCTTTCCAGATCAGTGAGGACCTGATTCACAAAGAGCCTTCGCCACTCCTGGCGGAGGCCCAGCAGTCGTAAAGCAGTCTTCCGCCCGAGTGTGGAGACTTTCCCACAACTGAGGGTCCTCCACCACGAGTGCGGAGGCCCTTTGAGGCCCTGAGTGTGGTGAGCATGCTTCACTGCCGATCCCCCACCTCGTATGGTCTCTGATTTTGTGGGACCCTTTGTCAGTCCATTTCGAGGGACATGGATATTGTACCTCTCCCCCCCACTCCGGATCTTATAAAGATAAATCCCAGTTCCAACTGGTGAACATGGGAGTCCAGCAGATACCCAAAGTGCTATGGGTGCCACCAAAAAAAAAATTCTATTCTGCTGCTGGCCTTTTTTTAGATACAAGCCCCTGAGCCTTGGTACCATCGGCCAACATACCTCAGGCGCTAGTCCAACTCCAGAACTACAACAACACTGACCAATGACTCGTCTCTCCTGTACCGTATGCAGTGGCCTTGACACTGGCCACTGGAGGACCAGTCCTCTTCACTTGGATGGGTCTCCTGCACTTGACTGGGGTTTCACTTTGGGTTTTGGCTCTTTATTGGAAGACAAAAAGACTGGTGATTTTTCAGACCCACTGGCTCGACCTGCTGCGTTGAGTCTCTTTGCACCCAGGGCTGCCAAAAAAGCTGGTGCAAAAGGGCTGAATTATCATAGCGGATTTGATACATCGTAGAACCTTTCTGGCACACTTGTCACATTGTTGAGAACTTCTAAACACTGTTGCAATTGTTGCAGCAAACAATTTGTACCAAGCGCTTCAGAAGAAAAGTAGCCATGGCTGGAGGACCTTTCATCATTGGATAAAGGCATTAGACCAATGTTGTTTGTACAATAGCACCTTGCCTCATAAAAGCTGTTATTGTTCTAGTAGTCGTATCTCAGGCCCAGAACCCACCAGGACATTCTGCCGTTTGTTCTGTTCGTTATTGTAAGTGTCGACTGTCCTATGTGTAACTAACAGACATATTCTAAAGCTGTTGCTATAACATTGCTTATTGTATGGAATCACTTGGGTCATACAGAATCTGAAGTCCAGAACCCAGTACTGTATCCTGATTTGACGGTTTTCCTGCTTACTCTTGCTACAGTTGGCGAACAACTTGGCTATCCAATTGGAGTGAAATAGTATCTGAGATACTGGGACGCTGCTGGTAAACAGCAATCCGAACATGAGCGCTGCCCAACAACTACTCACTGTCTCAGGACTGAGAGAACAGACCGCACATTAAATGTAAGATGGTGCATAAAGTGGGCCAGTTCTCCTGTAACTGATTTAATATTGTGTCTCATTCCCACATTTCCTGCTTGCTCATCTCAAGTCAAGGCATATGAATCTGTGAAAGATGCAATGCTAGAGGAGAATAAGTGACATACCTGTCACTCCAGTTCTCCAGCGATGGTGTCTTTCGAAGACAGAAAGCACCAAGACAACCTTTTCTTAGTGTAGCAGGGTGCTCTGTCAGTAGTTCTTATTCAGTGATTCATGTGTGGTCCACCCACCTCCCACATGAGCAGATAGGGAAACACTTCAGATGGAATTTAAGCATTCCTCTTTTATTGGCTGTATGCCAAATCCAACAAGCATTAGCAAAAACCAATAGGTTTCGCCTATCCGAGATCTATTGGCTTTGCCAAAGTTTTTTTAGACATGTTGCACAGCAGTGAAGGCTGCTGTGCAACATGGTTTAAAGTGAAGAAAAAAAAGTGCTGTGATGTGGCCAGCGTTGATCAAGTCATAGTGCTTTTTTCTCATTTTTAGCCATGCTGAACCTCAGCTACCACGCTGAAAGTAAAGAAAATAATAGTAATATGACAGCCCGTGCTGCTGTGCAGAATGTCTAAAAAAACCTTTACAAAGCCAATAGATCTCGCATAGGTTAAACATATTGGCTTTAACAGTGCTTGCTCAAAACGGGGTGGTAATCAGTATATTTGATACCTAGTACTGCAGTATATACAGACTTCAAATTTTTTATTTTTTTCTAGACGGATGGGGGGGGGGGAGAAAGAAGGACGTGGTAGGGGGTATGAGCAGGGCCAATGGATCTATGTGATTCTACGGTTGTGTTTTTTTTCCCCGCATAATTTAGGATTTGTCGCATTTGCCATATAGTTCATCATCTGCTGCATAATCTGCAGAGTTTTAGCGGAAAAAAGTGTTTCTAGCTCAAATGGATCAAAAGTGACTAAAAACGTGGCAATATGTGTTGGCGCATATTGAAAGAACCTTTGCAAAGGTTAACTGGTCATCTTTCAGTTGCTTATTTATGTATTTGCTTATTAAACTTGTAGTAATGAGGTGAAATCTTTGCCCAGACAGTATTACAAGTGTCAAAATAATAAAGTAAAACTATCAAAAACTGTGCTGCATTATGCAGCATAATTTGGCTTTTCTGACCGCATAATTTAATCAACCCTGCCATATAATTTGGTGCTGTCCTGCCGGCTAATTCTAGTGGCCCTGGGTATGAGGGCCAGGGGCAAGAAACGACTAAGCAGGAGGGGGTGAGAGGGACAGGGCAAGCAACAAGGCCGAGAAAGGGGGTGGGGACGAGCAACAAGGTCACGGGAGAGGGTGAGAGGGACCTGGGCAAGCAACAAGGACGCAGAAGGAGGTGGGAGTAATAGGGAGGGGTAGAGAGGGCCTGCAAACACAAGCACTCCTTTGGACTGCTAGATTAAAAGTAAAAAAGTATCTCCGCAAGCGCTTGACCACACAGGCTGCAGACAGGAAGCTGCACTTGGTCCATGCTCCATGGAAGACAGGAAGAGAAAGTGGAAGCAGGAGGCGATGTCCAATGAGAAGCAAGGAAATGAGAATGACTTCAAAGCCAACCAATGGTAAGTAATGTTAAGTAAGAGGTGGGCTCTAAGCCCATTTTAAGCTTTTCATTTTGTTTACAAGAGATTTCGCAACAGCGCATGCACTCAGGGGCGGCTCCTCCACTAGGACGGAGGAGCGTCGTCCCACTGCTTTCTCGCAGTGCGAGATGCAGAAACATAAAATGGTAATACATTTCAGTTATTACCATTTTATGTTTGGTTGCGGGCGGGTGGGCGGGTGGACGGTACTGCTCTGCGAGCAGGCAGAGGAGGAGTGGTGTACATGCCCACACCCTAGTGCGCAAAGACTGTATGGTCGGCCCCATGGGGCGGCCCAAACCAGTCATGCGCACCCTGCCCTTCTCCATGTAGGCTGCATTCCAGCCTGCATGGAGAAGATGCCCTCCCCATAAGCCGCTGGCTGGGCGGCGTCCCAACAAATTACAACTCTGCTTGCAGCGTTGTGATTGGCTTAGGGAAGGGAGCCTGGCTGCCTGCTTCTGCTTCCAGTTCCTGTGGGCAGGAGAGCAGGAGCAGAGAAGACGTGGGCCCGGCGGCTGGAAAGGTAAGATTAATTATTTTTTTAATAAAATTAATTAACCCCCCACGCGACTCCCTGGCCCCCTCCACCCGCGAGCTATGCTGGCTGCGACTACATGCACTCTCAGGCAAAACCTAAAAATGAGGCTATGTAGAGTACTGTATTAAATGTTTGCCTTTAATACTATAAACTTAAAAGAGGATTCACAACCTGATGATAGGAATAATTCAAGCATGTGAATGTATGAAAGACACCAATGCTGGATAATTGTTGTTACAGGTAAGTACCTTTTTCATACAAGACTGATCTCAGGCTTGCTACAGATAAACATACATTGCACCATCCTCCGAGGTGTATATGTTCTTTCAACAATTGGACGCATTGTATGCTTATTATATCCTAAGGCCACAAATGGATGGAGCCCTGCACCCCTGATCCCCCCTCCCCCCTCTACCTCTGAACACTCTGCTTCTTCCATACAGATGTTGATGAATGTGGAGACTTCACTCATGGAGGCTGTGAGCAGGTCTGTGAGAACCACCCCGGGGCATTCAACTGCAGCTGCTCCCCGGGCTTTGTTGTGCGCACTGATGACGCAACCAAGTGCAAACGTAAGGAAGTGTCATTTTCTTTGTGATTTCTGGTGCCTGCTTACACTGTAGATGGACAGCAGTAAGAGATAACAAGCAATGGCAAAGACAATAAATTTGGTCTTGTATAGTGAAAAAGATTTTCAGAATATATAGCAGCAGTCTGTGCTTCACAGAGACAGACCCTAGTACACAAATGGTACAGTACCTGCAGATTCCTTACGCACACAAAATTGACAGCATTACAGGGAGCAGAAGTGCCCCCCATTCCTTACTCATAGTATATGTACACGGCATGGACAGCAGCAGTGCAAGCTTCCTTACACAAGCAAGATAGGTATAGAAAAACAGAACAATGATAGCTTCGTACAGAACATGTTCATTGTGTGCAGTGGCAGAGTGCAAAACAGGTGCAGCATGTCAGAAGCAGTGCAAGCTTTACTAGAGGTGGGCGAGCCACTAAAACCGCGAGCCAAATGCCTGCTTCTGGCTCAGCTCAAGGTCCTCTGAAAACCTTGAGCCCAAAAACTAGCCGAGCTTTCAGCGGCAGGCGATGTGGCCTAGTGGCTATAGCTGAAGTATCATCAGGAGCTGGGTTCGAATACCAACCTTGGTTCAGCATCCTGTGAATCCCTGAAAATCTCCCTGTGCCGAAAGAAAAACCATGTAGCGTAGTCTGTGGCTGTTGTGAAGGACTGTTATGTCCTTGGGTAAGTTTGCGCTATGTAAACTTACTAAAAATAAAATGTGGATTCTGCCTGTTACCCATGCTGTAATATCTAATAATTCAGCCAAAAGCATTAGCATTTGATGCCAGAAAGAGACACCAATATAGTGGCTGAATTTCACATTGTGAAACTGGAAAATCTGGGATCAATCCCTGCTTGACCAAATTGTGTGAGCCTAAGCGAATAATTTATTTCATTGAGTCTCCTTTTTGTTCATTATCACATATCATAGCACCTTAAAATACATGTGCTCAGAATGTGTGCTGTTCAAAAACCTGTATTTTTTTGTTTACATTTCTTTATTGGCATTTTGTCATAAAGCATCACAAATGGTACAGGGCACAATAATGAGCAATGTGTATCAAATGGGCAAAAAGAGCCAATACATCAAGCATACATGATCAACAGTGTGGAAGCAGGAATTGCAATAATATGTAGGATGATGGGGCGCATGGAAAGAATAGGATGCCTTCCCAGTTCTACATAATACACCCTTTACCATGGAGGAGTAGCCAATGTGTATACAAGAAATAACAAATATTAAACAATAACCATAGGAACCTTCTGGCTGGCGCTGCAAGTGCAGCCAAATAAAGCCTCGGCCTCCTGAATGGAGGAGTACACTGCCAAAATGGAAACAAATATAGACGAGTGGTCGTGTGGGAGGGACATCGGGACAAACAGGATGAGTAGGAGTAGCCCCTCTGTAGTCCATCCCTCCTGAGTGTGGGGTCCCCAGTGATAGCCAGGAAGTGTGTGTATGCAAGGGAGCGGGACACCCAAAGGCTCAGTCCAGCTTTCTCCATGGCACAATCCTTCTAGCTCCACCGCCGGGGGTGGAGGGGCGGGTTCAGACTGTCAAATAATTTGAGGACATAGGTGTCCCAGAGCGTAGCCACCCGTCCTCCCCCTCGCAACCCACGGTCATGTGCCATGGCATCCGCCTTCGCCAGGGCCCACCTGTGAGTCACCTGTAGCCAGAACCTGATCGTAGGCAGATGGGTGGCTTTCCAGGCCATGCCGATTAAACACTTGAAAAGAACCAGTGCCAGATCTACTAGTTTCATATAGTGTTTGTTGCGTTTAGTGCATTTCATGATCCCCAACAGACAGAGAAGTGGGCCCGGAGGTAGCCGGACATCTATCACCGAGGACACATGTTCCATTACCTGGGTCCACGTGCTCATCAGTGGTGGGCATTCCCAGACCATGTGTAGGAACGTGGCATCAGCGCAACCACATCTCGGACATGCCGGAGACGCCATCTGTAATATGCTGTGAAGGCGGTGTGGAGTAAGATAGGCCCGGTGTAAGTAATTGAATTGGGTGAACTTTAAGCGGCATTATGCGATATTCGCTTCCCCTGCCCAAGGCCATGGTCCACTGTTTGGTGGTCAGGTCCGTGCCCAAGCGCTCATCCCATTTGGGCTTGGCCCAAAGCAAAAAATCCTTACAACCCGATGCAGTGCTGCTTACAATGCCGATACCTCCTGGCGACTCGAACCGTGCATCAAGATACACTTTAGACCAAAGTGCAGCGGCAGCTCGGTTTGCCTCAGTGCCCAAGTGTCCCCAATCGCTGCCCGTAGTGCATTGTGTTCTAGGAAAAGTCCCGCTCTTAGGTCGGAAAGTTCCTGCATGCCATGAAAGGATAACAGAGCACCGTCACTGTAAAGGTCGCCCAGCTGGGTAATCCCGGCCTCCCGCCAAGGAGTAGGATCATATACCCCTAGTAGCACTTTCATAGCAGCATGCTCCACAGGACACCAGAGCTTGCTATGTGGTCGGCGCTTGTTGGGGCTGTACATACCGGATCCAGACAGGTTTGGCCACATGCGTAAGCCTACCCAGTCCTCTAGCCGGTCGTCCTGGCAAGAGCAGCCATTCAAGTATGCCCATGGCTCCTAGTTCTGCCCTAACCAGGCCATCCTCTGCATTTCGCACCTCAGCGAGCCAAGGCATAGGCCACTGGAGTTGGGCCGCTATGAAATACAATTCCAGATCTGGGACCCCAAACCCCCCTCAGTCATGAGAATCAAGACCTGCTTCCGAGCCGTCCCCCATATAAGCTCCGACTCTAGGCTCCATAGAGTCCTGAAAAAGGATCTGGCTGGTACCACTGGCAGACTTGCAAAGAAATATAAGAGCCTCCGGAAAACCAGCATCTTTGCTACCGACGCCCTTCCCAAAGGCGAGAGGGGGAGCCGGGACCAGAAGCGCATAGATTGGCGAATCGAGGTCAGCACCATACCGTGATCACATCCAGTAAGCCCATGTCCCTGTGATAAGCGTTCACACCGAGATACCGAAAGGTTTCAAAACTCAATGGGAGGCGCTCATCCTCCGGCACCGCCTGGTTCTCTGTTTCAATCCGGCACAACGGGAAGATGCAGTACCCGCCCCAGTTTACCTTGAGGCCTGCCATCTCCCCAAATAGATAAAGTAAGACTTCGAAAACTTCTATTGTATTGATGTATTAGCCTGTAATGTTGCTCAAACCATATTAAGAGTCTAGGCTACACATAGGGTACACATCACAAGTGACTTGCCTCTTAGTTCACTCATTGCCATAGGGCAGGAATGTTTCTCAGTTTCTATTTACAAACTATCACTTTTAATAAATACTTTTCAACTAATCTGATGTACTAAGAAGAAATGCTTCCACGTTTTAAAGAAATACACTTTCTTTGGTTTCCAAGACACCTTGTCATACTCTAACGCAATGTTTGTTGCATGATTTGTATGTTAAATGTTTTCATTGCTCGGCTCATGCATAGGCTCTTAGAGCCAGAGCCGACCCTTGGTTTGTCTCTGGCTCGGCTCTCCCTGCTAATTTGTTAGCTGCACATGCACACACCACAAACACACAGTATTGCAAGGGAAACAATTGTGCATGCTTTCTCGCAGGAATCCCTCACACACAGCATCAGCAGCAGCACACATCACAGACACATGGATAGTTGTGTTGCCATCCCTAACTCAGGCGCAAACATTAGTAAAGCACAAGCAGCATCTTCACACTTCCTCCCCCACATACAGGCAGGTGATTTCTAGGTATAGTGCCCTAAGCTCCATCCAATAAATGCAGCAGAGTCCCCTCCCACATTTGTACTTTATCTCAATCCCACCTCGTTGCTGGTCTCACTGCTGCAGAGTTAGGATACCGGCCAAGATGTTGGTTGACTGACTCTAACTCTGGTTTGTGAAAGTTTTGATTATACAGCAGAAGAATGCGCAGAACACCCAATATGTACTGGGTTAAATGATGAAAAATCATGTCAGTTCTGGAGGGTATAAAACTGAAAAAAGACATAGGAAGTTCAATCAATGTGGAAGTTTATCAAACCCTAATTAATGGAGGAGGAAAGGGATGGAGAGAGCAATAAGAACATGCAAAATACGAGGGTCCAAGGCATATTAAAGGTCATTTTTATTAGCCAGTAATATAGCTCCGGCCTCCAAGTACAAATTAATGTAAGTTAATTTTATTCAGATATTTACAACTTTTGGCAATCAAACGAAAGTGTGTAATTTGGTGGTTCTGTTAATGTGAATGAATACAATTAAGAGATTTAAATGTTTTACCAGCCACTAAATTAACAGGACATTATCTTTGCGTTAAGTTCAGCGGGGGATGCACATGGGGCAGAAGTGTGTGTGCTGAGTTGCCTCGTCATTTAATCCTTAAAAAGCAACTACAAATGGGTACAAGTGATTTGGGAAATAGCGTCAATGGCTATTGATAGCTCTACGAAACAACACCACTGTGCAAGCGTGCGTTATGTGAAATACAAGCTGTTGTTAGAATACCTTGTGGGATTCGTTGTCCTGCTGAGGGACACTTTTCGTGCCAAGGTGTCTTCATGGGACGTCATAAACAGAGTTGTCTCACCCATGTGTAGGGTTTCAGACACTTTAACAAAAAAAGATGTCTCTTCTAAAAAAAGATGCCTGTCTGTAGAGTCCTCCAAACGTGTGATTTCTTGGAATTTCTGTCTTAGTCAAATGATTAACCTGAGACAGGCTCCCCAGAAGGGGCATTGGACTTATTAGTAGAGCAGGTGCAGGGACACAGGGGCCCGGATGCGGGTGCAACCCATTGCCCCACAACTATGAGGGGTTTCCTTGGATGTTTAATTCCAGCAGGAGATGTGATGTTATGTTATGGACTTCTCCTGGACATTTCAAATTTCACTAGTAAATATTGAGCTTTTCCAACGTGTAATTGTCTTTCAAGGTCATTTAGGTATATCCAAGACGTATGACACTTACTTTGGGCATGTTGGGTGTTCTATAGAACATTTAGAACTTCTCCAGGACAATTGGGGCTTCTTTAGGAGATGTGAAGATTCATGTTATCTTTTATGAAGGCAGAATCTCACTGGGGGCAAGGATGTACAGGGGTTAATGCTACCATCATCCAGAAATTACCACAGGTGGATTAACTTTTTGTGGTTCATTTCTTCCAGCTGTGTGTAACCCTCCCTGCCAAAACTACGGAGTCTGCGTGGCACCAGATACGTGTGATTGCCCCGCTGGGTATCCAGGGCCGGGCTGCTCAGGTAGGAAACATGTTTGGAAGAAGGTTTCCAGAACTGGATCTGCTAACACTGCTTTTAAAATATTGCAATCTACTGTGTTGTTAAGTAAGCCCTGTGGTGCTGTGGGGAGGACCGAACGGTTTTGACAGGTTCTCTCCAGCCTTATGACGCTTTAGGGTGTATGGCTGCCTCTTTCTTCCTCAATATTCTGCTTGATTGCCCATGCTACAGATATCTCAGTGCCCAATGGTGTTAAAATGTGTTTTACCGTACACAGTATTATGCTCATTCTTGAAAGTTCAATAAAAACAGTGGGGACAACACGACTGGGCAAGACTTTTGTCCACTGAGTGAAAAGTTAAGGGTCTGATGCCGCCTCCTTTAGCAGCTGCCTTTTTAAGCAAATTGCATCATAATTGACATGCCAGCTCATTCTGTTACTATTGATAGATTTTTGATAGATTTGTTTCTACAAATTCTATTGCCCTACTTTGGTAGTTTGCAGTCTGCATAAATGTAAGAGACTGCCCTGGGCAAATGATATTTGGCCAGGCCTATACCAAGTTTTTGCACCCAATTTACACTTTTGTGTGAAGAAAGGCTCATATTTAGACATTGTTGCTTTCAGTTTAAACCTATTCCCTATAATTTGGGAGAACGAGGGTTCCTGGCGCTGAGCTGAATTTCTTCATTTTTGATCGCTCGACTCAATACAGGAAACCCAAGAGTCCACTGCATGTCCTCCCAAGCTAAAGGAGCTAAGATGACAGTCAGCCAAAGAGATGGTTTCTCTTGCTAAATGTAGAGAGTCTACAGATGGGACAGTGAGGAGGGAGCTTTATGGATTGGCTGCAAGGGTTTGTTTCGCCGTGATTGACAGCGTTAGTTCTTAGCTGTGATTGGATGTAGGTAGTTGCTGGTTCTTGGCATGAGAGCAAGCGCCAGGCTTGCGTACAATGTATGTGGCAGGTCTTCCCTTCTTTGGCACCTGTTCAATCACCTCTAGTTATCGGGGCCATTACAGCTTGTCACTAATCCAAATCCAAGCATTGCCAGTCTTGCCTGCACTAATGCACCCTAGGGAGAAATAAAGCACACCTCGGCTGCATACCACTTAGAGCTGCCTTTTAGCTTTGCAAGTTAGCGGCAACTGAGAAATGGCTAAAATAGCACTTTTGCACTGTAGAGACAGTTCTCTATGTTGCTGCACACTAGACATTGGGTAGAAGAAATACAGTCCCTTTGACATGTCCACTAGGCAGGTATTGTAAATAGTGCTGCGGTGACATGGGAGAGATGTATGACTTTTTCAGGACCCAGTGGGTGCCGGTGCCATTGTATTCTGTGGACTCCTGAGGTCACCTGTGCAAAGTGCACAATGCTGGAAAGCTCTGGAGAGATGCTGGATTCAACGTACTGTACAGTGACATTGCCATATCTGTTTCTTTATGTCTTTAGCAATGTGCGCCCCACCTTGTGCTCACGGCGGGACATGCATGCGGTCCAACACCTGCCTCTGCCTTACTGGCTGGACCGGTCCTGGCTGCCACACAGGTAAGACTATCTAATAATTGCCCCGGAGGGTGCAGATGCCAATGGCCCTCCAACATTGCAGACCTTCACAGCAATCGGGATACCTGGTAATCAGTTCACAAACTCCCCCTATCCAGCTTGAGGTCAACAAACCTGAACTCCCAAACGAAACTCATATGGGTGGTCCGCTTAGCATCTAATACAGATTTACCTGTGATGCTGTAAATTCTTCATTCACTCCTCCGTCTATTAATGGAGTCTTCAAGCTTTGATGTCACCGGGCCATTATTAAAAGATTAAGAACTACAATAACATTCTGACTGGAAGGTCTGCATTGATAATACACTATGACGTGTTATTAGCATTTATATTGCACACTTCGACCATTTGAATGTCACCAAAATTTCAAAGTAAGAAATGGACTTAACGCTGGCCAGTAACCTGCTTGCCCCACTTTGTGAATGGAGTATAAAAAAAAGTGATGGGTGGAATGCTTGAATTAATTTCAGCCACTGGTAATTACTCGGGCCGCATCCCAGTCCAGCATACCCCCTCAGTTTGAACCCAGCCATATACAAATCCGTCTTGACCCTGCTGCAATGGGGACAGTCCAGCCCAGACTTCCAGGCCCGGTCCTCCATGAACTGGAACACAAGCAACCCAAGACTGGTCCTTGAGGAGTAGGGTCGGTACTGATTTGTTTAAGATGGGCCTTTGTCTAGAATGCCATAGTGGGTGAAAAAAAATATTGGAATGCAGCCTGAGCGATTGCCCGTGGCTGAGATTGATTCAAGAATTCCATTCATCACCTTGTTGTTCCCTCTTTGTGACTGGGCCACTTCCTGAGTGCGGCATGTGACATAGGACAGACTCACCAGAAATGACTGCTGATTCACCTGGTACATCTGATGATGCATACTGAAATAAAGATTGTCAATTTTCAACAGGAAAAATTCTCAATTTTAAAAAAGAAGACAGGGGGAAATGAGAGGCTGCAGGACTAAGGGAATGCTGAGTCGGTCAAATGTCATAGGAATGTGCTTTCGTACCACAAAGTAATCAGTGGATTACTTCCCAGTAATCGTAATTCTTCTGATTCGGAGAGGTGTGGCGCAGTGGCCACAGCAGTTGACTCGCGAGCATAGGGCTCACGGTTCAATCTTCTGCGTCAGCTCAGCTCAGCACCATGTGACTCTGGGCAATAGCTCACTTAATCTCCTCGACGGCCCCCAGCGCCTTGAGACCCTTAGGGGTGATTAGTTTGCGCTTTACAAATACCGAATTTATTTATTTATTCCCTAACCCATTTTAGGGCTTACATTTGAAAGACATTGTTGATTTTCAAAAAAATTTTTAAAACTCCCCTACTTAAACCTCTGCCCTGCCCTGAGAGGTGGCCACATCTCAAATACTGGAACAAGGAAGGGAGAATCAGAGTAAAGAAGATGAGCAGAAAGGAATCCAACTGATGTTCCCGCCTCACTTCATGCCATACTTTTTATTCGGAGAATATACCACAGCCAAATGCAAATGACACAGTTCCATGGACCAGTCCAGTAAAACCACTCCTCAGCTCTAGAAGAATGATTACCAATCCATTGCACTTCATGCATCTGGATCAAAATGACTAATTACGCTATTAGTAGCAGAATGAGGGTCTTGTATGAAACATCAAAGTATGCTTCACCCCACACTAATGGTCTTGGACTTTGAGACCTATTATGACATCATTCACCAGATGACCTCTGCTGACAGAAGGGCCATCCCATGAATGATATCCTAATACATCGCAAAACTCCAGCTGACATCAATTCATTTGTATGATGGTGATGTCTGCTTGGGCTTTGAGACTTATTTGTTTGACATCATCAAAAAAAGCAACGTTCTGGAGTTCTTACTGGTGGTGATTGTTAGAGATGCAAAAATGGGCAAAGAGAACTGTTTTTTTTTAGCTCTGCAATGGACCGCCCCTTTAGTGTTCTGTATTTAAGTCAGCCAAGGAGGACAGAAAACCCCTTTCTGCCCATGTTAGGTCTGCTGTCAAACAGACTAAAATGCTATTAAGCGCTATAGTGACCACCTCTCTCATGTTCATTATGGATGTTGTTTCCAGATCAGGACTTTCGTTTGATGGTCTTATGAATTTTTGGTGTCGTAGTCTTATGTTGCGTGCATTGACCTAAATAGACAAACACCCCTAAAAACAATGATTTTTAAGTGCAAAGTTCAGGACTAAAGACACCATCTGTAGTGACTTGGAGGGACGTACTATATAAAGCTGGACATTTTCATGACACCAAATGGAAGTCCAACCTGTATCTCCTGGATATACCCTGGTAATGCAGCCATCTGCCACCTTACACAGCCTTGCCACTGTACGAAGCGTGCACCTTATATCCAGGAATGTGAGGGTGGATGTAGGTCTGAGGGTGGGGACGAAATGCCAGTGATTAACAAGACTTTCTATATCCCCCCAGCTGTGTGCGAGTTGCCGTGTGCAAATGGAGGTCGATGCGTTGCTCCGGAAACCTGCCAGTGCCCCTCGGACTACAAGGGGGTCCAGTGCCTCACACGTAAGTTATTCACAGCTGCTTTTGAAGGGGTCTCCCATTTACATTTTAAGAAATGTGGTGAACCCTAAGACCAAACCAACCAAATCAAAAGCACATTGTTTCCCACTATTCTTATTATGATGTATTGCATTGCAATATTTGTATCTTTGTAAGGCACTTACTGCACCTATGTGAGGCCCTGAAGCTCTTGCCTACATGGGTGGCATTGCTACACCATATAGAGTGTGTGGTTGGAAGGGTGTTGTCTTTCTTGTTGTTCCTGTATGGGAAGTGTTTCATTGTCATGTGTGATAACCATCAAGGTGGGATTATCACGTTATGGGACAAAGCACTTAGCAGTGTGGTGAATGAAGAGGTGTGAGAGATTGGCATGCAGTTTATGGTTTTCAGGAAGCTGGCAACTTTCAGCAACTCTACAGGCCCTATTATGGTATTTCATGTCATGATAGTCTATCTAGCTAGTTACCACACTGGGTTGTCCAATCGAAGGCGAATGGAAAGAGAAACAGTGGGGAAATCTGCTGGGATGGACTTTGTTACTATGCCCCCATAACTGGTTGTCATTGTGAGATGTAAAGTTAGCTGGGGCCTGTAGTGTTGGGAGAGATTTGAGTCCTCTGATTGGCCAGCAGTATGTGACAGATCTCTTCTGTTATTCCATGTCTGTTCAGTGAGGATGGCTGGTTTAGGGCTTGTACAGTACTGGATGATGCGCAAAACCCATAGCAGATATTCAATTCAGATTCAATTCCATAGCAGATATGTCTTATGTGAGTGTAAGAGGATTAAGCCATATAAGGACCTTATTATGCAGCTTGCCTGAACTACAATCGGCTGCTGACCGCTGAGTGGTATTAGTATTAGTGCAGGTGAGAAGGGTTACACGTGAATTGACATTTCTGTATAATACCCTCGCTAGCCATAGGTCAGCTCTTAAAAATATATCTGCATATAGAAATTAGTGTGCTTACTGGGCTGTTCCTTATATGTGGGCTATAGAGCGTAGATTGTACCTGAAGGTGCAACTATATTTCCATATTCTATCACAAGGTTGTTGGATGGAGTAATTAGCTTGGAAATAGCCATGTTTTCAACTGTCTTCTGAAGTGTATGTTCTCTTCAATGCTTCGAATCTTGGCTGTAGCCAATACCAGTTCTTGGTGGTTTATACTGAGAAAGCAGTGCCTCCTACGGGTTCCTTATAGTAAGGTGGTATGATGATTGGTCATGCAAGCCTGGAGTGCTGTGTCCTGTTTTCTCTGTATTGCTTCAATTTAACTTGTAGATATAGCAGTCATTTTCCTTGGGAGGTCCTGAGGGCAATGCAGAGTGCCTTGAATATTGCCTTCTAGTTATAGGACGCCATGCGTTCTCTTGGGTGAAGGCGGAGAAGAAGCCTTGCTGCAGCATGTTGGATGAGTTGTATTTTGTGTCTGATGAATCTGGATGCGCCAAGGTAAAGGGTGTCGGCATAGTCAAGCTGGAGATTACGAGAGTGAGGTTGGATTGTAGCTTTTGTTGATATCACAGAAATGGAAAGATGTGCCACATTGTTTTGGTTATGTAGCCAACACTTTTTGTGACCTTGTTGACATGCAGTATCAAGGACAGGTCTGTATCCATGGTAACCCCTAGGTTTCTCACACCTTTGGATATTGTTAGATGGGCCTCATATTCCTTGGGCCATATGGCGGTCGGACGATATTTTTGGCATTGTCCTCGGTCATGATCTCGATCTTTGCGGTGTTAAGCTGCAGGTGGTTACTCATCATCCATGTATTTATGGTGCAAAGGTAATTACATTTTGAGTCGTAGAGGTCTTCTAGGCAATACATTTTCAGAATGATTTGCATGTCGTCTGCATAGTTGTAATAGGTATGGTTGAATGCTTTACTCAGGTCTCCCATAGAACATAATGTGTTTAGGTACTTAAAATAAAACCCCATAATGTTACATGAAATTATTTAAAATAGTTACAAATATTAAATTCAAGTAAGTTAATGTTACAAAATATGTAAAAAATAGTACATATTGATTATTTAATGATAAAATATTTAATATGTAATATTATGTAAATTATATACCCATTATATATATTTTTTTAAATAATTTGTTTTTATTTACTCAAAAGTGCATTTTGTGAATCAGGCCCCTAGTTTAAAAAGGAGCAAGAGCCCTAGTGAATAGGTGACCCAGATCAGTGTAAGCCCTAGGCCCTATAGCTAATACAATCCCTAGCTCTAAAACCAATTGAAACCCAACCCCTACAACCAATAGAATCCCCAGCTCTACAACCAATAGAAATTCTAGCCCTAGCAATCAATAAATACCCAAGTCCTAAGCCCTATCACCAATAGAAACCGCTACCACTACAACAAATGGAACCCATAACCCTAAAGCTAATATAAATCCCAAACCCTAAGCCCTGTAACAAATTGAAACCCTAGCCCTACCACCAATAGAAGCCCTAGCCCTGATCTGATAGTCAATAAAGATCACAAGCACTGAGCCTTGAAACTCTAGGCCTATAGCCAATATAAATCTGAGCCCTAGTAGCCAATAGAAACCCAAGGTCTAAGCCAAACAAACAACAGAAACCCTAGCAACCAATAGAAACACTTGTCTTAGCTTTAGAACCAATATAAATCCAACACCCTGGAACTAATCAAAGGCCTAAGTTCCGATTCCAGTCACAACAGTAAGTCATACATCCTAGGTCCAAATAGGAAGCTTGAAGCTCTAGGATCAATCATACAGCCCTAACAAATGGACCAATGGGAGCACTAGTTCTAGCACTCAGGTGACTTGTCCAATTTAAACTCTAACTCTAGTGGCCAAGTGACCTTAGCTTCAGGGGCGTGTGGCAGTGGGAGGAGGAAGCCCTGCTCACGTGAATAAGGTCCCGCCCACTCGCTTAGCCTGAACCTGATATGAACTGGGGGCAGGTCCTGCTGCTTTGCTCAGTTTTCCAGGTTACAGACAACCTCAATACACTTTTGCTTCTGGCCTGAAACCTACGGTAAGGCACAAACTAGTAACTTTGAAATGCTATCACACACTTTAAAAATCTTTCTCTAAGATGCTAAACCCTGTGCTATGCACAATCTAAAACACATTCAACACAGAGAAAGCAGATTATATATGGCCAGATGTACAAATAAATAGCCGCAAAATACTGGCCTCAAATTATGATCAGTATGTTTTTGCCACCAATAAAGAATCTTACTAATTGATTGGTCCATAAAATTCCAAAACCTAGAGGATAGAATCAGACCTATCTCATGAAATTTAACGCAGTAGGTCACAAATTACAACTCACTACCATAAGAGGGCATCACAGGGATAGTGGCCTGCTGGAGTCAACAGTCTATTATGTCTCTGACTTGTGTTAAATAAGCAAAACTTTCTTAAAATGCAGCCTGTTTTCCTACAAGGAAACAGGGCTAGGTTTAAAAAGAAAATCTTTTTGTTTGAGAGTTGACAGTTGTTCAGTGGACTACTGTCTTTTCCCCAACAAACATTTTATGTGCGAATACAAATTAGTTCTTTGCAATGGGGTTACTTCTTGCAATAGTGTCAAAGTCTCTGTCAGAAAGAAAGGGAAACCTTTATTCCTCTTGTAGTAATACTCCAGATAAATTAGTCACTCTGGTTTCAGTTTTTATAGGTATCATAAGAGTACTTAAAAGAAAAAAGTAGTGCTTGAAAAGCAAGCAGAGACGCCAGCCAATGAAAACAGAGGTAAAGAGAGGGATAAACACAAGCTGAGACACAAATAAGAATCAGGCAAATGAGAGTGACAGGAAAGCCAATGGTAAGGAATGAGCACACTCCAAGCCCCTCGATATTCTTTATAAGCAACAGTATGTCTGACAACAGACAGCACATAGGCTGTCTAGTAGGCTAGACCTAAAAACTGCTGTTCACCTCCAAGGCAAGTTACCAATGATATATCAAACAAGCAACTAAACCATATCCCAATGCCTTTACACACCTTACTTGTACAGTATTTACCCAGAAGCATTGCATGCGTAAAACTCCCCTAATCCCCTAAGACCCGCAGCCCTTTTATTTAAAAAAACGGCCCCAGCCCTGGCATGTAATTAGACAATGTCTGCAGCATGAGTCGACCCTGGCATGTAATTAGACAATGTCTGCAGCATGAGTGGACCCTGGCATGTAATTAGACAATGTCTGCAACATGAGTGTACCCTGGCATGTAATTAGACAATGTCTGCAGCATGAGTCGACCCTGGCATGTGATTAGACAATGTCTGCAGCATGAGTCGACCCTGGCATGTGATTAGACAATATCTGCAGCATGAGTGGACCCTGGCATGTAATTAGACAATGTCTGCAGCATGAGTCGACCCTGGCATGTGATTAGACAATGTCTGCAGCATGAGTGGACCCTGGCATGTAATTAGACTATATCTGCAGCATGAGTGGACCCTGGCATGTAATTAGACAATGTCCGCAGCATGAGTGGACCCTGGCATCTAATTAGACAATGTCCGCAGCATGAGTGGACCCTGGCATGTAATTAGACAATTTCTGCAGCATGAGTGGACCCTGGCATGTAATTAGACAATGTCCGCAGCATGAGTGGACCCTGGCATGTAATTAGACAATGTCCGCAGCATGAGTGGACCCTGGCATGTAATTAGATAATGTCCGCAGCACGAGTGGACCCTGGCATGTAATTAGACAATGTCCGCAGCATGAGTGGACCGTGGCATGCAATAAGACAATGTCCGCAGCATGAGTGGACCCTGGCATGTAATTAGACAATGTCTGCAGCATGAGTGGACCCTGGCATGTAATTAGACAATGTCCGCAGCATGAGTGGACCCTGGCATGTAATTAGACAATGTCCGCAGCATGAGTGGACCCTGGCATTTAATTAGACAATTTCTGCAGCACGAGTGGACCCTGGCATGTAATTAGACAATGTCCGCAGCATGAGTGGACCCTGGCATGTAATTAGATAATGTCCGCAGCATGAGTGGAGCCTGGCATGTAATTAGACTGCAGCACGAGTGGACCCTGGCATGTAATTAGACAATGTCCGCAGCATGAGTGGACCCTGGCATGTAATTAGATAATGTCCGCAGCACGAGTGGAGCCTGGCATGTAATTAGACAATGTCCGCAGCATGAGTGGACCGTGGCATGTAATAAGACAATGTCCGCAGCATGAGTGGACCCTGGCATGTAATTAGACAATGTCCGCAGCATGAGTGGACCCTGGCATGTAATTAGACTGTCTGCAGCATGAGTAGACCCTGGCATGTAATTAGACTGTCTGCAGCATGAGTAGACCCTGGCATGTAATTAGACTGTCTGCAGCATGAGTGGACCCTGGCATGTAATTAGACAATGTCTGCAGCATGAGTGGACCCTGGCATGTAATTAGACAATGTCCGCAGCATGAGTGGACCCTGGCATGTAATTAGACAATGTCCGCAGCACGAGTGGACCCTGGCATGTAATTAGACTGCAGCACGAGTGGACCCTGGCATGTAATTAGACAATGTCCGCAGCATGAGTGGACCGTGGCATGTAATAAGACAATGTCCGCAGCATGAGTGGACCCTGGCATGTAATTAGACAATGTCTGCAGCATGAGTGGACCCTGGCATGTAATTAGACTGTCTGCAGCATGAGTAGACCCTGGCATGTAATTAGACTGTCTGCAGCATGAGTAGACCCTGGCATGTAATTAGACTGTCTGCAGCATGAGTGGACCCTGGCATGTAATTAGACAATGTCTGCAGCATGAGTGGACCCTGGCATGTAATTAGACAATGTCCGCAGCATGAGTGGACCCTGGCATGTAATAAGACAATGTCCGCAGCATGAGTGGACCCTGGCATGTAATTAGACTATGTCTGCAGCATGAGTGGACCCTGGCATGTAATTAGACTATGTCTGCAGCATGAGTGGACCCTGGCATGTAATTAGACAATGTCCGCAGCATGAGTGGACCGTGGCATGTAATTAGACAATGTCTGCAGCATGAGTGGACCCTGGCATTTAATTAGACTATGTCTGCAGCATGAGTGGACCCTGGCATGTAATTAGACTATGTCTGCAGCATGAGTGGACCCTGGCATGTAATTAGACAATTTCTGCAGCACGAGTGGACCCTGGCATGTAATTAGACTGTCTGCAGCATCAGTAGATCTGAGTACATCATTTCATATCGTGGGGTGTGTGAAGACTTTAGAAGATGACATGTCCCTGGGATTTGTTTTCTCTCTTTTTCAGCGCTTTGTACACCTCCGTGCCAGAATGGAGGGAAGTGCATCGACGTGAACAAGTGTGTTTGTCCTGCAGGCTGGCAGGGAGCCCGGTGCCAAAAAGGTAAGATAGGATTAGCCTGGACCCACCCTATTTTTCACCCATTAGATGCTATACAGGTGTGTCGATTCAACTCTAGAGCGACAGGGCAACCTTATCCTCACAAAGGTGTCTACAGCAGTCTTGGACTTCTAAATATTGAAATTATTGTTCTTTGTGACTCTTGATAGAATAGTAGGTCTGAGAGGGTGTCCAATCTTTACTTTGTCCCCTTTCCTTTGCCTGGAATTTAGTGCCCTGCCATTACTCGATAGCACGTTTACTTTATTTGCATTTGCTGAGGTATACCATGCCTTGGCCTAAACCATAAGGGGCCAGCTGTACTAAGATAGGATTTGCAAAATTGGCTGCAATTTGCACACCCACGTTTTGCAAATCCTATGGTGTTTTGAAAACCAACCTATGTACGAATAGGTCAGTTCACAAAATACTGAACCGCAGTGGGTCAAAATTCGACCTACATCATGAATATTAATGTAATTTAATTCAAATTAGGGTTAGCGTAAGGGCTGTATTAATTAAAAGCAATCTAATTAAATTAAAAATATGATTAAGGTTGAATTGGGAACCAGCATAATGGTAACGCCTAGTGTTAGAGAATGGACATGAAGTGAAGGTAGAAGGAAGTAATGTGAACAAAGTAAAGAAATGTATAGGTGGGTGATGTAAAGGAAGAATAAAGTAAAGGTGAGAAAGTGTAGGTGCAGGTGCAGGGAAGTACAGGTACTAAAATTAAATACGAACCTCCACGAGGGCTTAATTTAATAAGACAACAGAAACCAAAGAGGTGAGAATTTCAAAGAGGCGACTAAGTGGTTTCTGTGACAAGTAACTAGACAGTAAGGATGGCACTTAGCGCCTGAGTACGCAAGTTTGATCAGGCAATTATTTTCGTTCTCTGTAGAAAGACTACAGGAATTTATGTAAGCAAGTGATATTTTTGTAAACATTTGCTTAGGTTTCTCATTGTGTTAGGATAAAGGCCCAACTAAACCCTAAAAAGACCAGCTGGCCTCAGTCAAATCCGTTTATATCAGTGAGGGCCAAATTTATCAGCATGTTGCACCAGTGCAAAGTAACCAACAGACATGGTACAAAGTATTGATTTGGGATTTAATTTCTGCCGCAAAAGCTACACTGGAAGGTAGCCCTAAACTAATGCAAAGTAACTACTTTGCTGTACTTTGCGTCCAGGGGGGCGTCCCATGGGTGGTACTTGGGCGGTCCCATGCGACCGCCGATGGTTTTTGATGCAAAGCCCTAGCTACTAAGATTTGTAGGCAGGGTTTTGAGCTGAAACTTTACGCCTGCTTGAGGCAGGCGCAAAGTTGAAGAAAAGTTTTTTTTTCTTTAAACATATCTAACATAAACATGCGCGCTGCACTGTACAGCACACATACAAAGTAGTAACAATTTAAAAGTCCAAGCACAGTATTTTGTACTGCAGCACCCACATTTCATAGTAAATATGGCACTGCCCTGCTCTCTACTTTTCACGCAATTCAGTGTAGAAACTTTGGATGCTGCGCTGTGGTGCATGGAAAAAAAAATAGTCCCCGAGTACTTTCAGTCACTGGCACCGAAAATGAAAAAAATATTCTGAGTTTACCGGCGCAAGCATACCCACAGGTAGACAGATATATAAAGTGGAGCTCAGATTTATGATAACTTGCAGTTTTCTGTTTCCACTGCTTTGGGGCCTGGCCTATCTCTTAGAAAATGGTGTGCCGAAGAAGGTGCAGTGGATTCTATCCACCTTGGTAATAGATACGTCCAGCTGATATGGTTCAGCCATTTATACGTAGTGCGGCAATGGAGAAGTGCTGCTGGCACAACAGAGATTAATGTTCTTATTGGTGGTGTGGAGAGGTTGCAAGTCCTCGGAATGGCATCTGCCAGCATTTAAGATTATCTGTGCATACAGGCCAGTTAAAGATGGGTTACAACTGCAGAAAATATTCCCAGTAATCCTGGGCCCAAACAAGGTGTAGCCCCACCTTTCCAACCCAGAGTTGATCCCACCCGCCCCACACAGATCTAACCTTATCCATTCCCCACATTTTACTCAGACATTGTTTTTCACTTCAAGTGTTTTTGTATTTTTATGCCTCATCTAGAGCCAATTCTTTGTGAGAACAAATGCAAGAATGGAGGGTGGTGCAAAGGATTCAACAAGTGCAAGTGCTTGCCTGGCTTTGTGGGAGACCAGTGTGAAACAGGTGAGAGACAGCTCTTTACTCCACTTTGTCAGTTTGTCCTTTGAGGCATGGGACAGCATATACCTCCGACCAGGTGCTATGTGAATTTGAGGCCTTTTTCCAGATTGGCCCCTCCTATCATCCCCACAACTTATCCCTGCCTCTTCCACTGTATGCTCTTTGAGGCTGATCGCTTGAAAGGTATTTTTCCTACCCAGAACTCTATGGATTGTTTGAGGTATATAAGGTGAAAATATGTATATGCACCCTGCTCCTCATTTTGTGTACTGTGTGGCTGGTGTAAAGCATGACTCTCATCACAGTGCCCTTCACTCTTAGTACCTTATGAAGTAGTTGAGATGACAGTTCCTTGATACACCCTGCACCTTGTTTTGTGTATTGTGTAAGTCCTTTAACAGATAACATCGTCCTCTGCCGTGACACTTTCCCTGAGTACTCTGCGCCGCCGCCCACAGGCAGGTGAAGTTACATGGGCCTGATTCACAAATGGCCTCCGCACTCGTGGTGGAGGCCCTGCAGTCGTGGGGAAGTCTCCGCACTCAGGGCAGAATCCTCGCAATGAAAATTGTGGATATTCCGCCACGAGTGCAGAGACTCCCCCACGACTGCGGGGCGAACGCCACGACTGCGGAGGCCCTTTGTGAATCAGGCCCCATGTCTTTCCTTACCATGTCGCTTCCTCCACACTGCCCTTTCTATAAACCAGGTGCAGTAAGAATACCTTCCCTGCTCTACCCCTTTTCTTGTGTCCTCTGAGAAGCTGGTGACAGCACTGTTTTCCACTATGAGAAACTGAGGGCCTCATTTATGAGAAGTGTTGCATCGCTGCATGAAAGCAGCGATGCAACACTTCTCAGTGCCCCCTCCTTGTGTCATGATGGATGCGTCATATTTACTGTATGACGCATCATGTCGCACAGAATGACAGATACGTCAGTATTACTGACATATCTGTCGGCGCAAAAGTTGCGTATTGCTGGGGTGTGTCTGAAAACAGACGCAACTCCAGCAATGTGTCCTTTCACATGAGGCAAGCCCCATGTGAAAGGGGCCTGCGTCACCCTTATGCCTGCCATGAGGCAGGCATAAGGTTTTGACGCATTGGCGTCCTAGAAGTGGCTCCGTGAAATCTTATAGATTTAACTGCGCTACTCCTACGACCCTTTCTTGCGGGGCAACGCCCACCCTGCATACATTATACCTGACGCAGGTGTAATGTAGAGCAGGGGTTCACGAAGTGACGCATTGGCCTAGATGCATCACTTTGTAAATATGGCGCAACATGGTGCATTATTTACGCTGCCGCTGCGTCACAAAAAGTGACGCAACAGCGGCGCATAAGTGACACAGGGGCTCATAAATAAGCCCCTAAATTGTCTTGCTGCATACCACCAAATTGTTCCTTTTATTAATATTTGTTTCTCCTGTGGGCATCTGGTATTAGACTTTTGAAGTAGCTCAGCCATGCAGATCAAGCTGCAGCTGTCTGTGCTCTGCCCTGAAAAAGTTTTTTCTAATACAAATGGGCATAGTTGACACCTTTGGTTAGTAAACCGCAATTAGGTGCAAACATCTGTTTTCACGGCTGCACAAAGGTCAATCAATGATGGGGTACAAAAAGGAAAAAGTATTTTCCCATTTGTAACTAAAAGCATAACGGGGGCCTAAAAATTATTGGTTTCAGGAGCAGGCTGTAAAGGCCTTCTTTTAAAAGTTTATTTTTAATAAAAACATTATATTTCTAATATTTGTTTGGAAATAGCTATAACCTTCAAATCTACAGTGTATAGATTAATCAGTAATATCAAGAAACAGATTTGATTGTTATTAATTATACTTAGAGGCACTGCAATTATACAGTAGTGGAGGATCAAATTAGGTGGAGTTGACTAAATTATGCGGCAAAATCACAACTTATGCAGCATTATGAAGCACATTCTGTTGTATTTGTTCCTCCTGGGAGTTGTTTCTATTCCTAGACCCAGCTCGTGTGCAAATAATGCCTGAAGAAAATCTTTTCTGATAAACCTCATACTGACTGCATCTGATGTCTTCATCCAAAGCATATGTGTTAGAATTTGTGCCATTTACCAATTATTTTCTTAATAATAAGGACCAGGCCCTAGATCAGCTGCATACACAGTTCCTGGTCTTTTTCTGCCCTCCACTTATGGATCAGCATGTGCTGTGTCAGACCGTAAACCATCTGCACACCTAGTTCCTGGTCTTTTTCTACCTCTGCTTCTTGAGCAGCGTGTACTGCCACAGACCCTAAATGATCTGCACACAAAGTTCCTGCTCTTTTTCTCCCTTTAATTCTGAAGCAGCATGTACTGCCCCACATCATGAATCTGCTGCTCATGCATTTCCTGCTCTTTTTCTGTACCTTGGATCTTCTGCTCACATTGTTCCTGTGCTTTTTCTAGCTCTATCTCTGGAGCTGCATGCACTGCCCTGGACCCTGGATCCTCTGCTCATCTAAGCTTTGCTCTTTTTTCCCCTGCCTTCCTCTTCATCTTTTACTGGCATACAGTCTCTTCTTACTTACAGTCTTTTCTTTTCCTCTAGCTGTGATCGAGCCATGCATCCCACCTTGTCAGCACGGTGCCATCTGCAAACAGTTCAATAAGTGTGAATGTCCAGAAGGAACTGCCGGCCATCGCTGTGAGAAGATGTGAGTTTAACAATCTGCCACCCAAAAAAAGAGATGTATGTGAGAGAAGAATGTTATGTTCATGCAGGTACGTAGGTGGAGTAAAGTTAAAAGAGGTTTTATTCAAGCCATCCAAGACAGCACACCGTGCCCCCCCGGTGACTGCTCCAGCCTCCAGCAAACTGCCAAAGTCTGGAACCCTCACCAACATAACACACATCCACCATCACAACCCAGAACAAAACAAATACAGGAAGATAAGGTAAACCAGCAGCTTGTGATCAGTTACCAAAATGAATATCTTCCCCCACGGAAAAGTAGAGAAATGATTTGTAGCCCAAACTCAAGCTAGCGCTTCTTTTTCTATGGTGCTGTAGTTACATTCTGCTGCAGAAAGACATTTCGAAGCGAACGCTATGGTATACTCCTTCCCATCCACAAATTGCATCAGAACTGTTCCTAACCCAACTCCACCTGCATCAACAAGCAGAATAGACTGTACATAATCCCTGAATGTACCTAAAGCTGGAACTTTAACAATAAGATCTTTCAAATTTTCAAACGCTGTACATTCTTAAGTTCCCAAACACACTGAACTGCTTTTCGTAAGAGTCTCCTCAATGGTTCAGTTTGCAAAGCAAATTTGTCTTTAAATTGTGACTCACACAGACCTAAGAAAGACCTTAATTGATCCTTATCTTCATGCGCAGTACTTCTAATAACCTCTACTAAGTCAGTTTAGGTTTCATCCCTTCACCAGAGATTCAATGACCCAAATATTCAATTCCTCAACCCTAAACCTACACTTATCCTTTCATACAGTAAATTAATTATGTACCAAAACATCAAGTACACTACCCAACACACGTGCATGCTCCGCCATTGTGTCAGAAAAAATGACATATCATCTTGATAGTCCAGTACATTTTTAAAATTCCCCAAAAGTTTAAACATCAATTTTTGGAAGACAGATGCCACTAAGGCTAGCCCAAACACCATAAGTAGAAATTCGAAGGCACCAAACGGAGTGTTGAACGCTGTCAATGAATGATTCTTCGGCCAATTCTACCTGAAGAAAACACCTTCGCCCCTGCTAACTAAGCTAACATTTCTCGAATTCTAGGAAGGGGAAAACAGTCAACTAAAATATTTCTGTTCAAAGACCTGAGATTGTATGTCTCCAGTTTTCTTCTTTGGAAAGGTTAAATGAGAGGTGTCCATTGGTCCTATGAACTTTTCTTCATAACATATTCCTGACACTTAATGTAACATGCCAGACTTTATGTGTAACAGGAATAGCCTATTGTTTGGGGATGTTTTTATGTTCATATCATAGTCTATCTTCAAATAATAATTTGTGTTCTTCCAAAAACTGGTGAAGCGATATGGGTTGAGTAGAATTATCCACCGGGGAATTGGACAAGTTCACAAATTGAGAACTGATATATGCTCATGGGAGAAGCTGTGATTTCAGCACTTAACGCCCCGTTATTAAAGTGCTGAACATGTAAGAATTTGTGAGTACAGAGACTACATTTGCAAAAATCAGAAAGATGTTTATTTGATGAGAAAATGTGAGAACACTTAGAAACTAGAGCTAAGCCCTATCTGAGAAATTGCGAATGCTCCAGAAGAAGTTGTCTTCATCCTCCATGAGACTTATCCCCAAGTAATAAATACATTTTAATATGAGAAACCAAAGACAAATCCTTGTGAGAAGATGGGTTGTAACATTTCTGTCCTGGTATGGGCTGCAGCATTCTGTCCTGGATCATGGATGAGCTTTAACATTCTGTCTTGGTTCATGGATGAGCTTTAACATTCTGTCTTGGTTCATGGATGAGTTTTAACATTCTGTCCTGGATCATGGATGAGCTTTAACATTCTATCTTGGTTCATGGATGAGCTTTAACATTCTGTCTTGGTTCATGGATGAGCTTTAACATTATGAACTGGTTCATGGATGAGCTTTAACTTTAAATCCTCATTCATGGGTGAGCTTGGTCCTTGCTCTAGAGTGGGCTGCACTTTTTTGTCTTAATTCTACGATTGGCTATACAATTCTGTCCTGGTACTGAGAAGAGCTGTAATATTGTGTTATAGTTCTGGTGTGCAGTGTAATATTATTTATTGGTTCTGGAATAGGATGTACATTCTGTCCGGGTATTAGAATGTGTTGTAACCTTATGCCCTGGGATGAGCTTTAACATTCTGTTATGGCTCATTGATGAGCTTCAATTTTCTGACCTGGTTGATGGATGAGCTTGACATTATGTCCTGGTTCATGGATAAGCTTCAACATGTCATTTAGTGTCAATGGTGGTGAGCTAATGCCCCTCATTTCCGGTGTCTTGCCAATCTCAGGTTCAAGATCAACTACAGCAAGTTGCAATCTGTGCGAGTGTAAAGAAGCTGTACAAAGTTTCAAGGTCACAAGAGTATAATTTGAAGGAGAGAGTGCTGTCTGGATGTCCAGTCCTTATACTAGACATTATGGGTCCTATTCAGGCGTGTCAGGAGCACTGATGGTGCCAGAAGTTGGGTGAACAAAAATAAATATATCCCACCTGATGAACCTATGAAGTTATAGAACTGAGTGTGATGTATGTCTGCTTACAATTGATTAAGCCACCATTAGCTAACGTGTAACATACTCAGCTCTACAACAATATGTTGCTTAAAAAACAAGCCCCTTTGGGAGCCTGAGCTGGCCATGCAACACAGCATATGGTGATCAATCAATCAATCTGGTGGCTTGTAAAGCCGGACTACTCACCTGTTAGGGTCTCAAGGCGCTGAGAGGGAGGGGGCAGGAAGGGGGTGGGGGGACTGCTGGTTCATCGAAGGCTCTGTGGTTCAGTCGAAGTGCCAGGTCTTGAGGTCCTTCCTGAATTAAGGCAGTGACAGTCTTTGCTGCGAGGTAGGAGAAGGATCATCTGGAGATGCCTCAAAAGGAGCAATGGATTTGAACTGCAGCCAGTTCATCCTTGGCACATGTACTGAGATCTTATCCTGACGAACATGTGTTAAACCTAACAATGCTGAAGGTCGACACCTGCTTAATGTCGCGATACAAGGACATGGACTTTAGTTTTTACTACAATACAATTATTTTTATAGTTTTGGGTTGAACCCAGTGATGAGGGTTGACCTCAGGAAGCTTAACATCTAGTTCACCTGTGATTCTGATACGTCTCACTATTGAGACAAAGGACAATGTCAAATTCTTTTCAAACGTCTTACATAATCTGGTTCACAAGTTGACATCTGTAAGGTCTACCTGATGGCCATGCCCAGGCGTTCCTTCTGTATTGGTAACACTGTCACATAACATTTTGATGGTCGTTTTGCACCTGTTACTTCCAGTCAAGTGCCTCTTGATTTTCTGGGATCTTATCCTAGTTTTGGTCAGACAGATGCCCAATCCCTTTAAGGCCCCACCATCCAGCGACTTGAACTCCTCTCTAAGGAGACCTTCCTAAATGTTGTCCCAATTAATCATTTTACTTGTATCCCCAAGGTGCTCACTGAGTCTCACCTGAACAAGGAAATTTCCCCCCCACATTTTTTCCTCATCAGCAGGCATTCTCTGCTGTGGAAACAATGCAAAACCTCAAAGCTCTGCATTCTTCAGGCCAACTCTGTGTGACCTCTTGGGGCCAGCCTAGTTGTGGGTAATGCTGCCATTGTGATTTAGATCATCTTCCATTGCTATAATCTACATGGAAGAGGTCTGTCATCCAGTGTGTGAGCCTCCTACCTGGAGCCCCTAGGCCTCAGTAGGATTCTCCAGACATATACCTGTAACAGAAATATATTGGGTGGCCACATGGGATTTCTAACCCTGATGCAATCTGCAGGCATTATTTGCTCGAGGCTTCCTCCGGAGTAATACAATATGTACCTGCTCGCTCGGGTGTGAGCTGTTGAATTCTGCTCCTCTCTTTCTATTCCAGATGCTGTGGAATCTACCCGCAGTTTGATAAAGGGAGAGAGCCAGGACGTGGGAGTGGAATTAAGTTACCCTTATTGTGACTCCGCTACTCGTAATATATGGGCTTTCTTCCATTATCAGCAGCTTCCCACAGACCCCTCAGCCACCAGACGGAAACAAAACACGGACTTTGTATTCTCTTAAGAAGGGGAGTGAGGAGGATGTGTGTTGTGTTTGCAGCATGGGACACTGTTGGAACATCGAAGGGGTTACCATGGTATGTTTCCATGGACAGAGTGTTCTATAGGCAGCGTTGGAATGGGAGAACGTTGGGTGGTGGTCAGATGATGGGAGGCGGTTGAGGAGCAGTTCTGTTTTGCCGATGCCAGGGGTTTGAGCTGAGAATAAAGGTTTTCCAAAGCATCACTTGTTGGATTCTTGACTTAACAATGTGCACCTGCACATGGGAACAAACCATTCAAAGGTCTGTGAAAATGCTGTTGAAAAAGTGTCTCGTCCTTAATTAGGTGAAACCTTTACCTAAAGTTTGTTAGTGGGAGGGATCCTATGGGTGGGAGTAATGAGGTCACCATAACTTTATAAGCAGTGAGAGATCCCACCACTAGGCAGAGATACGCAGTGCTTATCAATGCAATAACTATGCCTATGATGCAGAACTAGGATTACAAGTAACTTTTTCTTTCTTGGGTTTTTCTGGAATGGGCTGCGATATCCTTTCTAGGACTGGAGATGACATTCTATCCTGACTATAAAATTGGTTATAATATTCTATCCTGGTTCTCGTACTACGCTGTTACTGGTCTTATTCTCACATGGACTTGTCGCTCTGAACAGTTTGAGCTCTACACTGCCTGCTCTGAAGCGCACTGTGGAGCCACAGAAAAGTTCCAGTTATAAAGGATCAATCTTTAGGCAGGTCTCGTTATCAACCAATAATTTTTAGATAGATTGACTGTGGACGATATAGTGCGGGTGAGTGTGGCGTGCCAGGGACATGGAACAAGACAACTACCAACATGTTTCCCAGCTTGTAGCAATAACATATATAGTAAATTATGTGATGCTTAAATTGTCCCTTGCAGTTACTTAATACCAACAGTGCTTGTGTACATCCTTCTCTAGGATTTGCCCAATTGTGACGACCAAGGTCAGCACAGCACGTGCCATCCGCCAGGGCGTGAAGGAAAGCTTCGTGGACCGCTGTGGGCCTCTTGGAATCCAACTGTGCACCAAATACAGGTGAGAAAAAGTGGTGGGTTTAGCAGAACCAACTAGAGGAAGGAGAGCATGGGTGAGCTGAAGGGATCAAAATAGGGCTGTTCGGGTGGCTGAGAGAATGGTTGGAGGTATTCCTGTTACATCGGTCTAGATGTTAAACTATACCCTGCCCTACTGAAATAGGAAAGGAATGCACCTAACGTCTCATTCTGTTGATTAATAAGTTTACTAATATGTGATGTTCAGAACCCTGCCCTCCTCCCAACTGCTTTCATTCTTAATTAAACCTGTCCTTCCCAGTCAGATAATATTTTAGCCCCAAGATCACTTTCACTTGCTTGAAGAATACAGATCTTAACATTCAAGAAATGCAAAGTTTAACTCTCGCAAAACAAAAATCCATCTTCTACCCAGAGGAAGGGTGGATTGAGCAGTCAGAGTAAGCAGAAATCCTCTCTCTAAATGAGGAAAGGAAGCAGTTTTGTTGGACTTGCTGGACCTCCCTTTGCTGCTTTGGACACCGGAGTTGTGGCACACAGTTCCGTTCACTCCAGGACGTACTTGCTCTTTCCCTTCCTGTCTAGTGGATTGATAGCCTCAACTAGCTTGCACTGTTTGTTTTGTTGTATGACATTTCAGGTAGTCCATGGCTGAGCTAAAGAACAGTATAAGTTCTCTTGTAACTGAACTCTTGATGGTGAAACCAGGAAACCCAAGATTCTCCCACAAACGTTTTTCAGTTAAAACAGCCAAGTGAAATCTACAGCAGATGGTAACATTACAACAATCAACACTACCAAAATGCTGAAATATTACTATGATAAAACAAAGTGCCAAATTAATGAAACAATTACACACTAGTTATATCAGGATTCACACTTTTCTCTTGGAGTCCCATCTGCCCCCATTGCTCATAAAATGAGAGTAGCCAGTGTAAATTATTGTAATGCTAAGGGGCAGATTTATCAATACTTTGCGTCGGTGCAGCCGGTGAGGAGCTTAGATGCAAAGACCCTGTAACTCAGAGAAAGGTCATCTGACGGTGAGGCGCACTGCTAGGGATCCATGGCTGTGTTCCCAGGGGGGCACATACGCCTCAGGAAGTACTTGTAAATAAAAATGGTTTGGAGGCCCTACTTTGTTTATTTGTTACATTTCCAGCGTCTTCATTTACATCCAGGAGTTCAAGTACATAAAAAAAGGATGGCAACTGAGATCCTGAGTGCTGTGGTGGAAAGGTCAAAAATGTGGCTAAAAAGAACAAAATATTCTTTAATTAAAAGTCTCCACTAACCATTCAGAGATTATTGTTTTTAACATAAGTATGGGAACTGTTTTTGTATAATTAAAAAAGCACAGGAACCAGCGTTCCCATACACCCCGCCTACTTCAACCACTTTTCACATCCAGATGTCCTTTCAGGTGATTTGAGGGGGTGACAGGGAAGAGACCAGCAGGGTCGTATTCAGACGTAGAGCCCTGATCATCAGGACCCCTGGGGCCTCAGAGCAATGGCCCAGGAGAAAGCGGAAAGGAGTGTGATCCATGGATAGCATCAAAGATATGGCCCAGAGGAGGGGACACTATATGGGGGCTAATAGTTTCGTTTACGAATGGACAGAAAAAGCTTCTGCCCTGAGGAAGGTGGATATGTAGGCTCTTTTTTTTTTTTAAATATCCATTACCACCATTAGTGCAGCAGGTAAAGTGGCACTGAGGCAATGGTGTGAGGGCCACTGCACCACAATTATAACTCTGTTAGGAGCAAAAGGGGGGTTGGAGGCCATTTCCTTGTTAGCGTTAGGGCCCAGGTCACTCCTGATGTGCAGGGAACAGATCACAAGCACCACGAGGGTGAGATATGGGGCTTTTTTGAGATGCTGCTTGATGTTCTCAAACACTACACCCCAAGAACCCACCACCCAAGCTGGAAACTGGAATTAAACCAAAAAAGGGTTATTCTCTAGCTGGTCAAGGGGGCTGAAAGAGGATTTATAGACAGGATGTCCAAACTGTTCATAGGACTGGCCCGGGTTCTTTGAAATGAGACAGGACCAACGTTTGCGCCCAGAGATGATTGCAATACATTTGGATTCTGTGCATCAGACCCATATGCACTCGGGCATCTGGGGGCACCCGCTGGACAAGCACATAAAAGAAACAAGTAAGGTGGCACCAAAACGAATGTAACAGCATTAACGCATGGAGACTGGGCCTTGGGATGATGGTTCAAACAGTCCAGGCTTTATCTTGCCCAGACCCACATAATGTAAGGCACGGTCAAGGATTAAGAGGATAAGGGGAAACCCTTTTTTCCTCCGAGGCCCAGAAAAAAAGCACCACAGGATGTCAGGAAGTCAAGGGAGTTCATGACACAATTCAACTAATAGGCCAGAGGCCCAAACTCACACTACAGGCAAGTAGGGGAGATGTGAATGATCCCTCTATGCCGGGATCAAGAAGCAACTCACCAGAAGGTTACGGACCATCCAGAGCTCAGCAGCGAGACTCACCCTCATGCTCCTGTGCAGCAGCCACATCACGCTGCACCTTAAAGAGCTCCACTGGCTCCCAATACACAAATGTGCTAATTTCACATTTCTCACACTCATGTACAAAGCACTACAGAACTTGGACCCAGCCTATCTCAATAGCCACATATCCTTTCACAAACCACCCAGACACTCAGCCGGACTCTTACAAGCACACATCCCACACATGCAAAGAACCAGATCTGGAGGTCGGGCCTTCTCCTACATCACTTGTAAAGTGTAGAACTTCACATCAGAGCCTCCAACTCCCTACTCGAGTTCCGCAGGAAGCTAAAGACCTGGCTCTTTGAATAACCCCCAACCGCCTTTTGCATGGCTATCCACAAACCTGCTCAGAACCAGGATACTCTCCAGGTGATAGTGTGCTATACAAATACATATAACAGGACCTAACATGTACTGGGAGACAGGCCAGTAGACACAACACATGAGAGTAAGCTTACCAGGCAAATGCTTCTTCTCAAAGCAGAGCCACACGTGGGAAGTCAATGACCTGTCAAAAAAAGTGCCAAATTCAAAATAAAAACACAGCAGCTAACTAAAGCAAGGAACATCTGCACAGACACTTTCCTAGTCTAGCTGCACTTAAGGGAGAGATTAGCAGGGAGTGTTAGAGGGATGTGGGTTAGTAGACCAAAGCCAGATATTCTAAGTGTAGGCAGACTGTGATGACTAGCAGAAGAGAGCTTGCACTGGTCTCTCCAGGTTCTGTTAATCAGAAGATCCTGGGCAAGTTTAAATTCCACCTGAGAAACCAGATAAACTTAAAACTGCAACGAGGACTCGGAGGTGCAGGTTACAGGGATGCTCCAAGTAACCAGCCCCTTCTGCTACAGTCCCTTCGTCTTCAGAGGACACATCCACACAGTAGATCTACAAAAGGCCGCACTTACACAGAAACCAACTGGAAGAGAAGGACTGCTTGGGTTTTCAATAGAGAGAAAGGGTAGACTCCTCTCTCATTGGTGAAGGTAAAAACGCCTGCCCCCCCTTTCCCTCCCTCAAAAGCCACAAACCATTAGTATCCACATAGACCAGGGAGAGGGCAGTAACCATTATGCAACTGGGATGCAGCTACACTTTGCACCAGGTTTATTGATGCTTCTGCATGCACAACACAGTTTTATGCTGCACTCATAGGCCTATCTAATGAATAGTAGACAGGCGATGCGATTTACATTGAGCCACGCGAGCAGCTGCACAAACATTTAGTAAATATACCTCTTTCAGTGCATACCCAATCCAACTCTTCCATGTGGAGCAAAACAAACATGTGAAGCTGCTTGAGGAAGGATGTTGAGGAGCTAGAGGAGAAAGGCACACAAAGCCTGGAAGAGTAGGCGGGAAGGAAGGCACAGCTGTCAGGATAGTGAGTGGAGATTGGTCCTTACTCTTGATTCTAACTTGGGTCTCTAATAGCCTGCGTATTGTAAATGTAGATTCTCCAAGTTTGATGTAGAGAGAATCTGGATTTCATTAAGGACACGGAGGCTAGCATTATGCATTAACTTTTATTGCCAGCTCCTTGCAGCACTTTAAAGAATGACAACACATTAAACAAAAACAATTCCAGAATTAGAATGTCCATAACCAATATCAACTCTGTCACAGCAGCCATCTTCCTCTTTTAAGCTGCTCTGGACCATAACACGAGAACTTAGACTTCTCCAAACGATAAACAAAACACTCTCGCTTTTCCTTATTGGTTATCTGCAATAAACAATAAAACATTTTAATTCACTTGTTCTAAAACCAAACTGATGTATAAACACAAGTCCAAAAGCTTGCAAATTCACTCCCCCCTCCAAACACTTACCTGGGAGGGTGGGAGGGATAATGCTAGCCTCCGTGTCCTTAATGAAATCCAGATTCTCTCTACATCAAACTTGGAGAATCTACATTTCATGACAGGACCGGAGGCTAGCATTATGCATGTTCAAAGCTGTGCTACAACCACAGACGAAACATGACCCAAACGTTTCAAATAAAAACGTGCAAAAACATCTACATTAGACCAATCTGCTGCATGCAAAATCTCCTCCAAACGTCCTCCAGACATGAAGGCCTTACTCGCCATTGCACCCCTTACCGAATGAGCCCCAAAATCTTTCAGATTCACACCAGCTTCCAACATACAACCGCTCACCCATCTAGCGATGGTCGCTGAAGTTACCGGTCTAAAAGGCTTCACATACGAAATTAATAACTGATCGTCCCCATGACTTCTGAACTCACTCAATCTGCTCTCATACTCCTTAAGACAATTAACAACACACAACTTAGGATGTTCTTCAAACTTTGGATAAAATATTGAAGAAGACATGCATTTCGTCCTTCTGTAAATCCTAAATAACACTCCATCTGGATTATAGCATCTGTTACAAATGTCCAAAGCTCGTACGTCCGAAACTCTCCTAAAAGAAATAAGACACAGCAAAGTTGCCAACTTACTTGATAACTGTTTCAGATTCAAATACTTATTCATAGGCCACCCTTCAAATAAAATCAGCAATTTATTTACGTCCCATAGACAACTGTATTTTGGTCTCGGCAGTCTCCGTAACTTGACTCCCTTCATGACCCTACAGATTAACGGTTCTCTACCAATAGAACATCCTCCTACTAAACTATGTCCCGCTGCAATTGCAGACCTATAACAATTAATAGTTCTATAACTTAAACCCTTCTCAAACAAGCTTGATAAAAAAATTTGACAACTCTTTGGCAGATGCCTCCACAGGATCCAAACCCCGTTCCAAGCACCAACAAACCCATTTCTTCCATGCACCAACATACCTTTTTCTGGTCCCTGGAGCCCAAGACTCTCTGAGCAACTCCTGAGCCTGTTCCAAAAGACCTCTGAACTGTTCACCTCTCCTGAAATCTCCCAAACAAGAAGGCTCAATGCCCCTTCCAAAACTAAAGGATGAAAAACCTCTTCTGCCCCTAGAAATACGTCCTCTGTATCCGGAATCAATAAAGGCTCCTCTATTGCCATTTCCAACAAACCTGGAAACCACGCCTGAGTTGCTCAAAAAGGTGTTACAATCACCAACTGACAACTCTGTCTCCTCACCATTAACAAACCTCTCTGAATCATCGCAAATGGGGGAAAGGCATACCCCCGAATTTTGCTCCAATTCTGCTGAAATGCATCCACCTCCTCTGCCAACGGATCCGGTCTCCAACTGTAATAACGTTCCAACTGATACGTCAGTCTTGACGCCAATAAGTCCACTTCCAATGGACCCCATGTGTAACATATCCTTTTGAAATAGAGAACATTCAGCTTCCAATCGCTGAAATCCCTGAGATACCTTGAATTCCAATCTGCCACCACATTGTCTTGACCCGGAAAATACTCCGCCGTCAAACCTATTTTCTGTTCCAAACAAAAACTCCAAATCCTTCTTGCTAAAAGAGTCAGATTCCTTGACCTGCTTCCACCCAACTTGTTTATATAACGGACTGCCGAAACATTGTCCATCTTCAACAATACATTGAAATTCTTTAACTTTTTCCCAAAGCTTTTCGAAGCATAAAGCCCTGCTCTCATCTCCAAACCATTTATATGCTCTGATTTCTCTTCTAAACTCCATTTTCCTCCTGTCTCCTGATCCTCTAGACATGCTCCCCAACCAAAAAAACTTGCGTCCGTTTCCAAAACAAAATCTGGACAAATTCCAAAAATTGCCCTTCCATTCCAGGCTTCTAAATTCTCTAACCACCAATCCAATTCTTCTCGAGCTTCCGCTGACAAAATTACCTGATCTCCATACCACAGACCTTTCCTCAATGACTCTGCTTTCAATCTCTGTAAAGCTCTGTAATAAAGCGGCCCTGGAAAAACCGCCTGAATTGACGAAGAAAATAAACCAATCACTCTCGCCAGACTCCTTAGAGCCACTCTCTCCTTCTTAAAAACTCCTTTCACCTCCGACTTTATCTTTTTCACCTTCTTCTCTGGTAAACTCAAAGTTTTCTCTACAGTGTTTACCAGAGAACCCAAAAACTCCAAACACTGACTCGGTTCCAAAACAGACTTTTCCTTGTTTATCAAGAAACCTAACCCTTCCAAAAGATGCATTGTTATTAATAAATGCATCCTCAAATCCTCCTGACTTTGCGACATTATTAAAAAATCGTCTAAATACATAATCATACGTACACCCCTCTCTCTCAAAAACTTGGCTACAGGTCTCAACACTTTTGTAAAGCACCATGGTGCCGAAGCCAGACCAAAAGGGAGAGAACAAAACTGATAAAGCTCCCCCATCCACCTGAACTGTAAATACTTCCGACTCTGCTTTGCAATAGGAACAGTAAAATACGCATCTTTTAGATCTAACTTCACCAACCAATCGTTCTCCTGAAGAATGTCTCTTAACAGATGGATTCCCTCCATCTTGAAATGCCTGTACACAACATACTGATTTAACCCTCTCAAATTTATCACAGGTCTCCAACCCTTCTCTTTCTTTTTTAACAAAAATATTGTGCTCACAAAACCACGATCTTCCTCTAAAACTTTCTGTATTGCTCCTTTTCTTAACATTTCCTTTACCTCTTCCGCTACTATTACCTGTAAATCCTGCTGAAAGACCAACTGATTTGGTTCTTTCAACTAAACTGATTCTTCTAAAAATTCTACTACATAACCTCCTATTGTTTGAATAACCCAACTGTCCTTCGTTATTTCCTCCCATTTCTTCTGAAACCATTTCAATCTTCCCCCTACCTCGCAAGGGATAGAACCAAAAGAGACTCTCGTACTCACCCTGGACTCCTTGATTGAACTGCGCACGACCTATTGGTTGACGCACTCTCCCTGTTCTTCCTCTCTGAGGATAAAATCCAGTCGCTGACTGAAAACCTCGGAACGCAGCACGTCCCTGCGACTGGTAATGAGCCCTGCTGAATGACCGGCCAGGGAAACGGGCTCTTACCCAGTCCTGTCAAAAACTCTCTACCAAAGACCTTCCTCAATGAAGCCTGAGGTTGAAACATATTTACCAACCCTTTCACCAATCCTTCTCTGAAAAGATAACCCTTCGGGTCTTCTGATGGTTCTTTTTTGCAAAGTCCCCCAACTTAGGGCTTATTCTCATTAGTATTGCTTTCCTTCTTTCTGCTGATAATGCCGCATTAGCATTACCAAGAAAGCATATTGCTCTTTGGGCCCAACCCCTTAAGAGTTCATTATCTATCTGAACCTCCTTCATCTTGGCTGCTTCAGCCATATACAAAATACGTGCCAACGGCCCCAACACATCAAGCAACTGATCCTGGCACTGCTTAAGGGCTCTTTCTAACCCCTTCCTGGGATCACGCCCCATCTTGAAAAGAAAACGAATTAAATCCGGATCTAAATCCGGAGTCATGCATGCTTTCCCGTCCACCACAGGACGCGAGCACTCAGCCCTCATTACAGCTCTAGCCTCCTTTTCCAACAGTCTCCTTATCCAGAGCTTTAAAAAATTTGCCACATGTGGCAATGGCCACCAATCAGTACTTCTTGGGTGGCGAATCATCTCCGGACTGAACATATCCTTTCCCTGAGGATATTTCACAATCCCTTTCTCTTTTCTCTCCTTTTCTACCATATCCATGTCTAAATCCCAATCATCATCCTCCAAATAATCATCAAGAACAAATTCATCTGTCTCCTCCTCCAAATCCTCATCTTGGAGAACCACTTTGGGTTTCTCTCCAACTCTTGTGCCGCTAAGGACACCCTCCTCTGTGCCGCTTCGGACACCTTTCCCATTTGTGGCGAGAGGCTCACCCTGATTTTTTTTCAAAAACCTAATCCCTACTTCAATATTTTTTTCCTTCCGTGCACTTTTTCCATAACCTCTTACATCTCCCCCGTCACCTTCCTCCATTGACCAATACTCTTTTTCATCGCAGTCCACTGCCCTTCTTTTCTTTTTTAAAACACTCTCTAAAACTTCCTTCATAGAAGTTTTCATTTCTTCTTGAACTATTTTCCTAATATTCGCATCATCTATTCCTCTACTCTGTGCACCTTCATTATTCTCCATATCCAAAATATTTTATTTTATTTCCTCTCAAAATTAATATTAATATTTTCTTTTTCCTCTAAATCCTCTTAAACTTCTACTATAAACAAACTATACTGTTTAAAAATAAATTATTTTTCTTTTAAAATTTACTCGATTTTATCCTTGTACTACTTTTCCGCTTTAATTCCTCAAGCTGCCTCCTCCGACTGTCCAAAAAACAGCTGATGGCAGTTACGGCAACTCTAGGCAAAAACAACTGTGTATTTAGCAATTAAAATGGCCACCATGCGTCGCCACGCACGTAGCGTGACGACGCGAACTACGGAAGCCTAATTGTAACACTGCTTCCTACGCGCACAAGTATCCGAGAGCACTGAGAGACTCGTACCTCATGAGAGAGGATTCCAACTACGCTGCGAGCAAGGTACTGAATTCAAACCCGCTCGCGGCGCAACGGTAAATACTTTTCCTACTTTTTTTTTTTTTTTTTTTAAACATGTCAATATACTTTTATAACCGCATTAAACCTACCTTAAAACAACCTCCCTTATCGAACCGCCCGTAAATTGGGCTCACAAATACTTACCATAAACTCTATCTACAAAAAAAACCCATTTAATATTAACAAACTTAAAACATTAAGACAAGTTAAACATGATCACAACTTAAATTTCTTTCAAACAAACATTTCATATCTCTTAACTACAAAACATACAAATCATATTTAAAAAACGACCTTGTTAATTGATACTTATCTGTCAAGGAGCAGCAATTAAAAGAGGAAGATGGCTGCTGTGACAAAGTTGATATTGGTTATGGACATTCTAATTCTGGAATTGTTTTTGTTTAATGTGTTGTCATTCTTTAAAGGGCTGCAAGGAGCTGGCAATAAAAGTTAATGCATAATGCTAGCCTCCGGTCCTGTCATGTAATTACTACTCTCTATAGAGGAGCCCTATTGTCAATGAACGTGACATCAAAATTCCAGTTTGTCATGCACACAAGCATTTCTGCTAATTTACCCTCTCCTGCACTTGTCTATATCCAATCAGGGGCTATTGGATAAATAGGGTGCACAGATTGGGGGTACAGATTTCTGTCTCTTCTATATCACTCTGAGAATGAGGTGATTTAACCTCATCTGTCCTGCTTCCCACAACAAATTTATTTATTTAGTGTTTTAACAACTTTTCTGGCCTGGTCACCAAATGTTAGCTGCGAAAAAACCAGGGAGGATCGAATTATGTAAGGGTAAAGGGAATAGAATGGAATAACAGAATTAAATATCAGGGGAGTGCACAGCAATGATTGTCAACCTGAAAAACAAGAATGTGCGGCAGAATTAAAAGCCTGACTGACTCATAGAGGGGCAGGGGTACAAACACATGGCAAGAGGCTCAGGAACTGGTGTGTCGCTTACGTGACTGCCTAGTCCTTCCGACAGCAGCTTCCCCACCCAAAGTTGTATGTTTCGCATGGGGGAAAGACAGAAATAGTGTTTAAGCAGGTCTGCAAATAGAAGAAAAAGAGAGAGGCAGGGGTCTGCACCTAGCCTCAACAAATCCTAAACTGCCCAGCGCCCGGATACCCTCATGGATGACAAGAAGCGCTCTACAAATCTACTGATTGATTGATTGATTGAAGATACAGAGGTATTCAAGAAATAACCACAAACATACCAATCGAGTAAAACACATATGTGTCTGCCGGACTGGCAGTTTTCAGCAGTACTGGCATGTGTCACCAATATTGGACGACTACGTAAACAGATTTGCGTCTATAATGCTGACTTTTATCAGCAGTAATTTACCCAGTTAGTAGCAAACTGCTAGATGTTTGCTTCATATAGTAGCATATGATGATTTTTTGTTGCTGATGGTCGTAATTCAATAAAGACCATTTGGCGCAACACACTCAAATACAGCTGACCATCTTTACAGACAACAAATTCTAATGCCACTGTTTACATAATGAGACTCACTTTTAGAAGTTACCTAAGAAGGGAAAAGACAGAGTAAAAGTAAAGCAGAGAAAATCTGTAACATTCTTGGAGAACAGAAATAGCTGCCAGATTTGTTACATGCTGCCATTAGGCAAGACACCAAGGCCCAGTCGCAAAGTGAAAAAGTGACAGAAACTGGCAGAAAGTGACACACTGGTATCGACTTTCCAGTGCAAAATGTATTTTGGTGCCCTTTTCTCAGCAGAAAAACTGCATTGCGCTACTTTGTGCCACTTTGCTTCTAGAGGACTATAATATAGCCGAGCCGAAGGCGGGGGCATTTAACAAGGGAGCGGGCCTTTAATGGCCTTATTAGGGTTCTAAGGCTATTAGAACATTCCGCCCCTAGAGGGCAGAATGTTCTAAATAGTAAAAACAAACGCCTCTCGGAGCCCAAGGGGGTTTAAATCCCCTCAGGTTCTAAGAGGCCTTTGCTCACAGTAGCAGCTGTGAACAAACTCAAACACTGGAATGTTGATGCTCTGGACTTCTACCGCCATTAGAAGCCCAGAGCACTCCATTGTCTTCAATGGAGCTCCCAACATTCCAATGTTCTAATACTTGGGAGAATCACTGCAGCAACTCATAGACTTTGACACAAAGCGCTATCGACTAAAATAGCCAGACCGGGCTTTGTGTCAAAACGTAATGAGTCCTTGAAGCTGGCTTTAGGGGAAATGTTTTTTTTCTAAAAAAAAAAGGAATACATGCATTGCTTGTGTGCTGAAGTGCACAGCACACATCCAGTATGTGGAATCCTTCTATGTATGTCTAGACATAGGACTCTATACTGGAAACGTATGCTTCCAGTACAAGCCTTATGTTATACAGCACTCAATGGCCTCTGCAAGGCTGTGCATGGCGCAGGGCACCCTTTTAGAGTGCCAGCGCAGGCAGTAGGCCAATCTTAATCGATATAAGGCTGTGCAGTGTTTTTCCTCTTTCACAATGCAGCTAATTTGATTGCTGCATTGCGTTGCGTGAAAATAAAGCCAACCCTTGTCCAAATATGCATTCAAGCATGTCTACCCGACCATATGTATGTCTATGCCTGTACCTCTGCATTAAAAGTAAAAAGTGATAATGTACCTGTCCTATCCATTTCCTTAAAAGTCATGCATTGACGTTGGCGAAAGTGGTCTCTCTTGTCCTCTCAGTAAAGTCAGTTACATTGATTTAAATTGAATAATGCATAAACTGTCGACCCTCCAAAAATAAGCCGAAAAAATCAGTTTCAGATAGAGCCCTTCACAAGGGTGTATCATGGAAAGAGGAGACAGTAAGAGAGATGTAGAGGTAAGCAGAAATAATAAACTAAAGGGGATGAGCAAAGCAGACAGCATAAATGACACAATGTCATAAAGGGGCTGATGTGTACAGGATTATGCTCAATGAAATCGTGTTAAAAAGGTCAATATTCGGATGTGAAGTGGTTTGCCTGGAGTACACCTTTGGATAGGGTATGTATATGCATTTCACCCACATAATTCAGGCGCGTCAGTGCGCCAGTTTATGCCTTAATGTAAAAGCCTATTTACTACCATATTACCTGATTGTGGCACCTTTTGGACTGATGCCTACTTCTTTCTCCCTTCCTGCAGAATTAACCAGGTGCGTGTGTATGTCCAGGCCTACATGGTGGGCTACAAGATCCAGTGCCCAACGAAGACTGAGAGGAAGCAGCCATAATAACAGTGTCTCCTTTGGTACATTCCTCCGCTCACAATGCCACCCTCCAGCCAACTGTTCTGAGTTCAAACAGAAACTTGGTTAAGGAGAAATTGTTCCCACACCAGCAAGAAGACTGTGGGCTGGAGAAACCCCTAAAGACAGAATGGTCCAGTCTAAGTGGCTCCACCCCTCTCTGCCATCCAATCAGGTTACTTTTGCGTCACCATCAGCTTGGAAAAGAGAGAATTCACATGGAAGACTAGCCTGAAAGCCTCAGATATGGACTGAGAGCAAGAAGCCCACCCACATCCACACGCTTCGAGTTGTATCACTTTATTTGGATTATTTATATATGTTTATCCAATCCCTGTTAATAGAACTTTGTACTTAAAGCTTAAAAGGGTGTTGGGGGTCATCATATTGTCGCACGCTTGAGTGGGTACCTTTCATGGTATGTGAATCACATTAATGGTATCTACCGCCAGAGATCCAGTAGTTAAAGGTCCAAAGTCACTTTTATACCAAATCCACTTTTTTATTTGCTTATCATTTTGTGCTTGATTGCTCAATTGCATAAAACTCCACAATTCAACATCACACAAAATCATTTCAAATATTTGAACCAATTAAAACTAGACATCTTCCAAACCTATATGCCATAGAGGTGAAGTGTCTTTTGTGGGTTTGGCATAGGGTGCTCTAGACATTTTTGAAGTAGTTCCTGACAAAAATGTTCTTTTTCTACTGGCGTAGTTACGGCTTCTTATAACAGTCGGTTAAGATTTTAATGAATGCTGTTTTTCAAATAAGAATTCCGTCAAAATTAAGAATATTTTGTAATATAATGATGCGTAAAGGAAAGCTAGTTAACTAACTCATTACACATGGAAAGACACTGGAAGCATTTTCACAGGCATGAAAATATAGTAGCAATATTTTTGAAAATGTATATACATTAAAAAAGCTTTACAGAACGAAGAAATTGGAAATTATTTTGCAAAATAACTAGTAAGAAACCGGATGGAATTTGATAAATTACATATATTTGAAATGGAAGTTAAGGCACAGCTAGATTCCATTTTTATTTTAATTGTTTTACAGTTCTAGTTGTTTTATGGCGCCTGGATTTGTCTGACAGCCTTGGAACACTTGCAGCAGTTTCTAGGAGCTTGGTCTGTTAGAAAATAAGCATGTGTCTGTGTTTGATGGTCCAGACTAATAACATCAAAACCTAAATAGCAGGTGAGTGTACATATGCGATGTACCGTTATGGTCATAACGTTAAAAAGTAAGGGAAAAGTTTTAGGATTAGCATGTTATCTTAACGCCACATAAACGTACACAACTGCGATATCCTATATGACATCACTTGTCACGTTGTCTTTGATAGCGTTAATAGCATCACATGCACTATTCTTCACTGTGGCCCATTTTGAAATCGATAAGAGCCAACATTCGATACAGTATATTGTGCCTAGTTATGTTATGGAGAAGGAGACCCCTCTAGTTACGCATTGGTTGCACCAGTCTGCTAGACGTGGCGCATGGCAGTAAGAGGTCACTATTGACATGGGTCACACCAGGCTACCAAACACAGTCTCTCTTACAGACCAGTTCAACAGTTTTTTAACTTTACATTTGTAGCGCTGGATATGATTAACCGCACATCCCATAGACCAGATACGTATGTAAGTAGGTGCTTCATCAGATGGCACCTTACTACCAGAAGGGTGAAGCTGGCTATGGGGGAATGCCTTACTCACAATACTAACAGATTGTCTGGAGCACAACAAAAAAGTATACTAAAACAGTACTAATGGTAAAGATAAATCAAACAATCAAAGACTTGTGATGAGGTCCTGTATATTACAATATTTGGCGCAGAACGTATTCCTTTGTTGTATTTACAGAAGTTACAAAGTTTGTGATAGAAGTTACAAAAATCTTGATCTTATCTCCAAGTATATTATGCGTTTGTATATATTGATCCTTGTAATGACAGCACCAGCAGCATTACAAAGCACAGCCAGATATTGGTACAATAAGTATCAGAGACATCCATGGTGAGTGTAGATGCAGCCAACACGTGTTTTCGTCACACTGAATTTTTCAAGGCTGTAAAATATATATATGCAGATATTGTGGCTCAAGAGGAAAGGGTGATAAGTAAACAAATTAGTGTTTGCAGGAAGTCAAAGAGCATGCAAAGAGGAGACAATTGGCTAAAAAGGTAAAATATATATAGAGGTATCTCATGAGTAACAATAACTGCATATATATTTTTTCCTGCCTTGAAAAATTCAATGTGATGAAACACTTGTCGGGTGTACCTACACTCACCACATATGTGCTTGCTACTCACTGTACCAATATCTGGCTATGTTTTGTAAAAGAATTTTAAAAAAACCTCTATAGTTGAAGATTTAAAATAGATAATACACATTTAACTTTCTAACTGCATATACATTCATAGACAGGAAGAATAATTTGAACAAACCTTGGAAAATGACTACAAACTGCTGGAGTATGGAATTCCTTGTATATTATGCGTGTAGTTCATATGTGAATGTCATCCGTGGCTAAACCCTAATCGGGTAGTCTTGCTTCTTCCTATAGACTTTAGTGCTAAACCTTTTCCGTATTCTTCCTGTAGCTTACATAACTCAACAAAATCCTTTATATTTAGTAGTATCACTGAAAGTATGTATAGCAAACTGCATATTTCATGTACCCACACCAGGGTGGATTGTAAGTAGGGGTTGGCGGAATATTCCGCGCCACCCGCGCAGTTTGTGGTATTTGACGACTCTTGTATTGCCAAGTTCCAGCCAAATTCTGAAAATCGACATGTGGAGGATTTTTTTTTAGCACAAGGCTCCAGAATGGTAAGTTGGTGAGTGAGATTTGGCATCACCTAGCAGGGTTTGCCGTTGCTAGGAGGACATCTAGCGAGATTTTTCTAATGCGAGCGTTCGCAGTAATAAGGCTGCCGCTTGTAGGAAGGTGGAATCTGACTATATGGTTGCCCCCACTTTTTTTATGGTGTTTTGCTGGTTTATGACTTAGTTGGACTGGGATCCTGCTATTCAGGGCCCCAGTCTATCTGCTTTCTCTGTAAAAGGTTTCCATGTGCCTTAGGCACATCTCTGATTGGAATCTGGAGTGCCCTTATAAGTCCCTAGTATATGGTATACTATGTACCAAGGGCATAGGTACCTCAGAGGCCTACCAGGGGCTGCAGCATGTATTATGCCACCCCTGGAAGGCCATCCAAACTGACACCACAGGTCTGCTACTGCAGCCTGGGTAAGGTGGTGCCTGCACCCCTTACTGTGATATAGGTTACCTATATCACTAAATACATACACACATATAAACCTATAAGTCACTCCTAAGGCAGGCCTTATCAATCCTAAAGGCAGAGTGCATGGTTCCTATGTGAGAGGGTGCCCCTGCATGAGCAGGGCCCCTCTGCAGCGTTCGGAGACCCTTCTCTGATGCTGTTTGTAGTGCAGCCTGACCAACAAACCTTTCTAAACTCTTCCCTGACTCCTCCCCTCAAACCCCCTTCTCCCCCTCCTACTGCTAAGACCTATAAAAAAAAATAAAAAAATCCTTCACTCTTTTATCCCTCCACTATCCTTTTCAATCAGAATTAACAGTCTAACATATTCAATTTTCAACTATACTAATTCACCACTAATCCTTTATGGGTTCCAGAGTAGCGTGCTACTCGCCAATAAAGTGTCTCAACACCCCATCAGGGTTACAAGCGCTATATAAATGCAAACCTTTTTCCCTTTCTACCCTCCCCAACCCTTCTCAATCCAAATAACTGACTAACATATCCACCACTAAAATTACTTTCATGTTTCACCATAATAATTCAACACTAATACTTCTGGGTTCCAGAGTAGCGTGCTACTTGCGCTTCAAAACCCCATCAGGGGTAGCAAGCGCTATATAAATACAAACCTCTTTCCCTCTTCTTATCCCGCCACCTACCCTTCTCTACCCAAATAACTGAATAACATGTCCACTAATCAAAGTTACTTCATTTTTTACTAGACTAATGTTCAACACTAATCCTTAATGGGTTCCGGAGTGGCGTGCTACTCGCCAGAAAAGCGCTTCAACACTCATCAGGGGTAACAAGTGCTATATGAATGCAAACCTTTTTTCCCTTTTATCCCTCCGCTATCCTTCTCACTCCAAATAACTGACTAATATCCACCACTGAAACTACTTTCATATTTTCACCATATTAATTCACCACTAATCCTTGATGGGCTTCCAGAGTAGCATGCTTCAACACCCCATCAGGGGTAACCAGCGCTATATAAATACAAACCTTTTTTTCCTCCTCTATCCTTCTGCTATCATTCCAAATCCAAATAACTGCCTAACCTATCCATCACTTAAAATGTACTTGCATGTTTCACTATACTAATTCAACACTAATCCTCTATGGGTCCCGGAGTAGCGTGCTACTCGCCGAAAAAGCGCTTCGACGCCTCGTCAGGGGTAGTAAGCGCAATATAAATGCAATTACAATACAATACAATACAATATACTCTTAAGCGCATTATAACCTCATGTTAAATGCTAACTTTGGAATGGCTGCACCTAAACATGTCGTGTTTGGTGTCAAACATCTTGGAATACTACCCCCGCCAATTCTGGCGGCGGGGGTAGCATTCCACCCTTCTAGAGGGAGAGACATGTTAACCCTGGCCTGGCCGGTAACTTCTTTCTAAAGCCTGGCATCACAAAATGGATGCTACTGCCACACACACAAGTCTGGCCTCCTGCTGCTGGACGAAACTCCGGCAGGGGAGGCCTGGACAATAGGTTTCCTGTCCCAGGGAGGTGTGATCACCTCCCCAGACAGGATAATGTGTATTGGGGCTGGGCGGGAGCACTTTCGGGTGCTTTGAAGTCCTGCACTGGGGGCACATTTGGTGTCCCTGTGCATACCCCAGTTCAAACCGGATCAGGGGCTTGCAGCCCCTGCTTTGGCGCGAACTGGACAAAGGGAAAGGGGTGTAGCCACCCCTCTGCCCTGACCCACCCATAGGTGGGGCCACAGAGTAGTCCAACCCCTATCCTTAGTATAAGTATAGGAACCCAGTCCTTAGGACTTTAGATTATACCTGGACGAAACTCTGAAACTGAATCCTGGACCTTCGACGCTCTACGACAAGATTAGAGGACTGAAGAATCTCCCTTGGGGTCAAGGAGTGACTCCCCTGCTTGGCAGGCACCAAAGAAGCATCTGTCCGGTTCGCATTTCTGAAGCTCCCGTCGGACGCCGAAGTCATCGCATCACCAGAGGTGGATTCTCAGACTTCCCCGAGGCTACCCTGAGTCCCCAGCAAAGCTGAGGCCCGTGGGTGACTTGAGACCGTGACCCCTGGACACCGAGCACATTTGCAAGTGCATCCTCTTCTGGGTCTCCCAAGAAGTTGTGCTTTGGGCTCCGAGTAGCCCTAGCCTCCAGCACCACCTGCACCGAAGATCACTGGCCCCCACTCCACGAGTGTCCTGTAAGCCAGATCCACGTGTGGCGTCACGAGGCTCCTTCGCGGTCGCTAGCCCGTTGGCTAGTAGCCCTTAACGAAGGCCAATCCTTTTCTTACTTGGCATCCTGGTTGCTCCAGGCCTGCCCTCACTTACCCTCGCTGGGTGAGTTCCACAGACCTTGCTGGTCTGCACCATCGACGATCTACATCTTCACCGAGACTTGCCGTTGCAAAGGCTTGTTGGGTCCAATCCGGTCGCCGACACCTCAGCACTCGACAGACATTGTGTACCAGCCCGAATCCTGCTCCTGGTCACCGACAACGCCTCCTGGACCTCGTGGCTGAAGAGTCAAGACGACCGTCAACGCACCTGAAGCACTCGACATCGGTGGGCATCTGTCCATCGCCTTCCTGGTCACTGGCTAGTGACCCAGACTCTGTCCCCTCTGCTTTCAGGTTCTTCAGAACTCCGATCCACTCTTGGATCCACCCGGACACTTTTCCCTTGGCCGCCAGCAGCACTGTGCAGCAGATCGCCATTCGAATCGACGACGAAACCCGACCCCGAAAGGCACCTATGCACCCGGCTTCCCTGGGTGAGGTAACACGAGTACTCCGGTGCTCCCGTGTGTAGAGACTCTTCAAAGTCCTAGATCTCAAAGGGTTTTGTCCTAGTCCTCTTTTAAGTGTCCCTTTTCTCTATTTTCCCGATCCCGACTTTCTCCATAGAAGTCAACGGCGTATCGCGGTTGTGTATTTACACTACACGCGTCTCCCGTAGGTCCCCTGTGTCACTACCTTGGGTGGTTCCTTGTGGTCCAAGCACTTCTAGAGGCTCTAGGCCTAGTGTCTAGTTCAGTCGTGGTTCGCATACCACTTTATTGGTATATGGTTTGAGTACGCCCCTAGGGCCCAAACGTGTATTTGTGCTATTACTGTGACTTAATAACTTATAACTTATGTACTTCGAACTCTAGCCTCATAAAGAGACTAGAGGGGTGTGTTTAGCAATAAATACATATATTTTGAATATATACCTGGTGTGGTGCTCTTTCATTTGGTCACTCAAGAGATTATAGACTGGTAAAAGAAGCTGCTTTACATTCCTTCAAGACTTAGCCTGAAGGCTGCTCTCCATAGCTTCCACTAGGATAGCTTTCAATAAGGTTGTCTTTAACCTATCTCCAATAAGGGGTTGTTTGGACTGGTGCAAGGTGCCCACTATAATTAGTGGACAGCATATGCCAGGCCAACTTCTCACATTGGTGTGCAGCGTGTGGGATTCCAGCTTGCTATTGTTTTACCAGATAATCTCAATTGAATTGATCAACTGAAAACCACTAAAGGTACCTAAGGTACATATAATTTAAGCTTAGAATGCAGTAAGTTCTACTGAACTTAGAGTTGTGTGTTAAGGGATAGCACAACCCTTTCTACAACTCAAGAGAGTTTAGTAGGCCACACTAGAGTAGGTAGTGCATACACCACACCACACTAGTAATGTCTTTAAGGGTAGGATCCAGAGAATCCTTGCAGGAAGCCACTGAGCTTCCACCCTCCAAGTATGATACACTCCCATTCTTGGAATTGAGAGCTTTATGCAACTTGAGAAAAATAAGGACAGGCCAAAGTCCCACCACCCAACACCTTAAGGAGTTGTTGGTGGCTTATGACCTTAGTAAGCCCTTGGGGACTGAAGGGGTAGGAACTGAGGGTGGGGCAGAAGATGAGGATGGGACCAGGGGTAGAAATACCCCCAGCCCCCCCTCTGAAACTGGCCAGGAGGGTGAAAATGACCCTGACCTGGATAACCCAATCCCTCCTGAGGAAGATGAAGAGGATAATCAGGATGATGCCCTCTTTGTCCCCCCAGGAAGGATTATGAGTGTGCCCAGAAAGTCTAGATCTCCTTCTCGGGAGTCTAACCACTCTGGCACCTCAATAGGGAGCTCTGTCTCATCTCATAGGAGGGAATCCTCTCATGAGAGAAGAAAGAGGCTGGTTCAATATGAGGAAGCTCAGCTTGAAATCAAAAAGAAGCAACTGGCTATAGACAGGGAGTCCCTAGATCTCTTTAGAGAGAGAAGAAAGTTGGGACTAGAGTCCCATGGTGGCAGCAATATCCCTAGAGATAGGGAAAGGTCTTATGACCATAGAAACCTAAACAAGATTGTCCCTCCCTACCAGAGTGGGGATGACATCCACAAATGGATAACTGCACTGGAGAGGGCCTGTAAAGTTCAGAAGGTCCCCCAGAGGCAGTGGGCAGCAATCTTGTGGCTCTCCTTTGCAGACAAAGGTAGAGACAAGCTCCTCACTGTAAGAGAAGAGGATGCTGACAATTACACAGTCTTGAAGAGTGCTCTGATAGATGGGTTTGGCCTAACCACTGAACAGTATAGGTTGAAGTTCAGAGACACCCAAAAGCTCAGACTCAAGACTGGGTTGATTTTGTAGATTGTGCTACAAAGGCTCTGGAAGGTTGGATACATGGCAACAAAGTGCATGACTTTTTAGGATTGTACAATTTGATTATGAGGGAGCAGATCCTTAATAATTGTCAAAACCAGCTTTTGCACCAGTATCTGGTGGACTCTGATCTGACCTCTCCCCAAGAATTGGGAAAGAAGGCCGACAAATGGGTCAGAACCAGAGTAAAAACTAGAAATCAGGGTGGTGACCAGAAGAAAGATTCTACTAAGTCCCAAGAGAAAGGTGGGGATAAATCTAAGGATAAGTCCACTACAGGGCCCCAAAATTCCTCTTCTGGGGTGGGTCCCAAACTCCTTCCTCTCCTGAAAAGAAACCATATTGCCATGTCTGTAAAAGCCTGGGCACTGGAAATCTGATCCCAGTAGCCCCAGGATTGGCAATAAAGAAAATGTTCCCCCAGCAACTACTACCCCCCTCCTGGTACTACCAGTAGTAATCCTCCAGTTGGGAGTAGTGCACCCAAAAAGTTAGGTGCTTTTGCAACAGGAACAGAGGTGGGCCCTGGTTCAGACAGGGACCCCTCAACCGACTCCTCTGACTCTGATGGTGGTGTAGGATTTGCCACCTTTACCATGGGTCCCACAGCAATGGGCAGGTACAGACTGGAGCCAATGATTAATGGTCAGAAAGCTGTGGCATTTAGGGACACAGGGGCTAGTGTCACCATGGTGGCAGGGAAACTAGTCCCCCTCACCAGCTTTTACCTGAGTTTAAATACCAGGTGACCAACATTGATGGTGTCAGAACAGATCACCCCATGGCCATAGTCAATCTCAGCTGGGAGGGGGTCACAGGCCCAAAGAGAGTGGCAGTGTCCCCCACCTTACCTGTAGATTGCCTGATGGGCAATGATCTGGAGATTTCAGCCTGGGCTGAAGTTGAACACCAAACCCACCTTAGGATGTTGGGCGTCCCTGTAAAGGCTAGTGGGGCTGTAATGGCCACAGCCCCAGCCCAAGAATTTGGAGAGATGGAGCCTGAAAGAATGGCCCACTCTCCCCAAAAGAGAGCACAAGGGTTGAAGAAAAGTCTTCTTCCCTCCAGACAGTAGGTAAGGGTCAGCCTCCTCAGGGAACTGACCCTACCCCTAGTGAAGGAACTGCCCCAGAGGTAGTCAGGCCTGGCCTGGCCACACCCCTGATGGCAGAGGACCCTTCCAAGGTGGTACCCAGTCTGGAGCAGGTAACCTGCCCCTCTCTACCCTGCCTCAGCCAGCCCAGGGCTGCAGAGGTCAGGGAGGTCAGTGGACCCCCAGGGCCCCCTGTCCAGAGGAACCCCCCATCAGCAGATTAGCGGCACCCAGTCTAGTAGCCCTAGCCAGGTGAAAACTCCTCTACACACTGAAGGATCCCCCATGCCTTTATGTAGGGACCTCCCCAGAAGGACTCTGGTAGGCAAGGGCAAACCTGGGACCTGAAGGTTCCAAACCTGCCCTGTCCCTCCAGTAGTCCATCCAAAGGGACCCAACCCCCAGCTGTAGGCAGCCAAAGGTTGACCCTTAGAGCAAAGTGCAACTCAGTCATGGAAAGACAGGCATACATGGTGACCAGTGATCTGAGGAAGCTGAGGCCAACATTCCTAGGGCCTCACTTCCCTACTCAGACACCTCACCAGCCTTGTACTTTACCTAAGCACACCACAGGTAGTGATTCCCCATGGTGGAGACCCTCTCATACCCTTAGGGTGATGGATTGCTTAGTGGACCATAAGACAGGGGGCAACCATGCTAGTGCAGGTGCTTCCTTATATGACCACTTAGTCAATGAAGGCTCAACTGGCCAAGGTTAGCCTTATCTCCTTTCGTTTGGGGGGTTATGTAGGAAGGTGGAATCTGACTATATGGTTGCCCCCACTTTTTTTATGGTGTTTTGCTGGTTTATGACTTAGTTGGACTGGGATCCTGCTATTCAGGGCCCCAGTCTATCTGCTTTCTCTGTAAAAGGTTTCCATGTGCCTTAGGCACATCTCTGATTGGAATCTGGAGTGCCCTTATAAGTCCCTAGTATATGGTATACTATGTACCAAGGGCATAGGTACCTCAGAGGCCTACCAGGGGCTGCAGCATGTATTATGCCACCCCTGGAAGGCCATCCAAACTGACACCACAGGTCTGCTACTGCAGCCTGGGTAAGGTGGTGCCTGCACCCCTTACTGTGATATAGGTTACCTATATCACTAAATACATACACACATATAAACCTATAAGTCACTCCTAAGGCAGGCCTTATCAATCCTAAAGGCAGAGTGCATGGTTCCTATGTGAGAGGGTGCCCCTGCATGAGCAGGGCCCCTCTGCAGCGTTCGGAGACCCTTCTCTGATGCTGTTTGTAGTGCAGCCTGACCATATACTCTTAAGCGCATTATAACCTCGCGTTAAATGCTAACTTTGGAATGGCTGCACCTAAACATGTCGTGTTTGGTGTCAAACATCTTGGAATACTACCCCCCGCCAATTCTGCCGGCGGGGGTAGCATTCCACCCTTCTAGAGGGAGAGACATGTTAACCCTGGCCTGGCCGGTAACTTCTTTCTAAAGCCTGGCATCACAAAATGGATGCTACTGCCACAGACACAAGTCTGGCCTCCTGCTGCTGGACGAAACTCCGGCAGGGGAGGCCTGGACAATAGGTTTCCTGTCCCAGGAGGTGTGACCACCTCCCCAGACAGGATAATGTGTATTGGGGCTGGGCGGGAGCACTTTCGGGTGCTTTGAAGTCCTGCACTGGGGGCACATTTGGTGTCCCTGTGCATACCCCAGTTCAAACCGGATCAGGGGCTTGCAGCCCCTGCTTTGGCGCGAACTGGACAAAGGGAAAGGGGTGTAGCCACCCCTCTGCCCTGACCCACCCATAGGTGGGGCCACAGAGTAGTCCAACCCCTAAACTTAGTATAAGTATAGGAACCCAGTCCTTAGGACTTTAGATTATACCTGGACGAAACTCTGAAACTGAATCCTGGACCTTCGACGCTCTACGACAAGATTAGAGGACTGAAGAATCTCCCTTGGGGTCAAGGAGTGACTCCCCTGCTTGGCAGGCACCAAAGAAGCATCTGTCCGGTTCGCATTTCTGAAGCTCCCGTCGGACGCCGAAGTCATCGCATCACCAGAGGTGGATTCTCAGACTTCCCCGAGGCTACCCTGAGTCCCCAGCAAAGCTGAGGCCCGTGGCTATCGTGGGTGACTTGAGACCGTGACCCCTGGACACCGAGCACATTTGCAAGTGCATCCTCTTCTGGGTCTCCCAAGAAGTCGTGCTTTGGGCTCCGAGTAGCCCTAGCCTCCAGCACCACCTGCACCGAAGATCTCTGGCCCCCACTACACGAGTGTCCTGTAAGCCAGATCCACGTGCGGCGTCACGAGGCTCCTTCGCGGTCGCTAGCCCGTTGGCTAGTAGCCCTTAACGAAGGCCAATCCTTTTCTTACTTGGCATCCTGGTTGCTCCAGGCCTGCCCTCACTTACCCTCGCTGGGTGAGTTCCACAGACCTTGCTGGTCTGCACCATCGACGATCTACATCTTCACCGAGACTTGCCGTTGCCAAGGCTTGTTGGGTCCAATCCGGTCGCCGACACCTCAGCACTCGACAGACATCATGTACCAGCCCGAATCCTGCTCCTGGTCGCTGACAACGCCTCCTGGACCTCGTGGCTGAAGAGTCAAGACGACCGTCAACGCACCTGAAGCACTCGACATCGGTGGGCATCTGTCCATCGCCTTCCTGGTCACTGGCTAGTGACCCAGACTCTGTCCCCTCTGCTTTCAGGTTCTTCAGAACTCCGATCCACTCTTGGATCCACCTGGACACTTTTCCCTTGGCCGCCAGCAGCACTGTGCAGCAGATCGCCATTCGAATCGACGACGAAACCCGACCCCGAAAGGCACCTATGCACCCGGCTTCCCTGGGTGAGGTAACACGAGTACTCCGGTGCTCCCGTGGGTAGAGACTCTTCAAAGTCCTAGATCTCAAAGTGTTTTGTCCTAGTCCTCTTTTAAGTGTCCCTTTTCTCTATTTTCCCGATCCCGACTTTCTCCATAGAAGTCAACGGCGTATCGCGGTTGTGTATTTACACTACACGCGTCTCCCGTAGGTCCCCTGTGTCACTACCTTGGGTGGTTCCTTGTGGTCCAAGCACTTCTAGAGGCTCTAGGCCTAGTGTCTAGTTCAGTCGTGGTTCGCATACCACTTTATTGGTATATGGTTTGGTACGCCCCTAGGGCCCAAACGTGTATTTGTGCTATTACTGTGACTTAATAACTTATAACTTAATTACTTCGAACTCTAGCCTCATAAAGAGACTAGAGGGGTGTGTTTAGCAATAAATACATATATTTTGAATATATACCTGGTGTGGTGCTCTTTCATTTGGTCACTCAAGAGATTATAGACTGGTAAAACAAGCTGCTTTACATTCCTTCAAGACTTAGCCTGAAGGCTGCTCTCCATAGCTACCACTAGGATAGCTTTCAATAAGGTTGTCTTTAACCTATCTCCAATAAGGGGTTGTTTGGACTGGTGCAAGGTGCCCACTATAATTAGTGGACAGCATATGCCAGGCCAACTTCTCACACCGCTCAAGTAAAAAAATCTACTGGAGTGGCAGCAAAATCAACTCAAGCAGCGGCGCACTGTGTGGTGCCGTTCGTGCTGGTTTGTCAGCAGGGAACACGCTACTGGCGCTAGATCACAGCACAAGTAGCACAGTGTGCCTATTTCTGCCCGTTGGTGGAACTCCACGAATTCTGCCCACCCGTAAGGTATGGGATTTGTGCATCCTCCTATGTGATTGCCATCACAAACAAGTCCACATTGTTTTCCTGACCACCCTTTGAAGGGACTTCTCCTGTTCTCACTAAATGAGTATAGTGAAAAACAGTGCTTAATTTTAGCCTGTGGTTGCAGGTGGGTCCACCGGTATTCATTTTTGAGAACCTGCGCTTATTTTTACTCATCAGACTTTAACCCAGATCATGGAAGAGAAAAACACACAAGGGGACAGGAGGACAAGCGAAAGACTGACAGCGGCAGAAAGCAAGAACCTGCAAGAGTGAGATAAAGAGGCAGGGCGTTTCTTGTGGTGGACTAAAGAGGCATGAGGTGGGATCCTGAATAAAGAGGCTTGGTATTCGGCACCCCAACCTGTAATAGTGACGGGCACAGGCTTCTGAATAAGACTTTGGGCCCACCACTTATTATTTCATAAATCAAGCACTGGTAAAAACTTAATATTTTTCAAGATATAAAGAATTTCCTAGGTTCTTGGTGGGTGATAGAGCTGTGTCACGTAACCCAAAACTTTAGAACTTGCATCATATGCATCATGTATGGATTTGGTAAGAGCCTAATGTACTCCCATTGGACTCCTTTGATCCTATAACTCCCTTCAGTTGTTTTGGTAAATGCCCACGGTGGCCTTACCTCACTTCCGCCTTCGTCACTTCTGCCTTTCTGCTTCCCTGCCTTCTTTCATTTCTGCCTTACTGCTCTCCATCCTTATGCAGCCTAAAACTATTCCATATTCATTGTGGTTCATTATTCTGACAGCTAGCGACTGGGCTTTTAATAGCATCTTGTTTACAAATGCTTTTCAGAGTCTCACAATGGAGGAGAACATAGGGGGATAACTCACAAATGTGCATGTTTTCCGCTATTCTGAGGTGCACAAACATGACATTTGTGCCGTTTGTCCTCACAATCTGTACAATTTTTTATATGGAATTCGTGTGTGAAAAACCTGTATGGTGTGCAATTTGCACACATCTTGTAATCCAGATTCAGGTGCAAACTGCAGTTGGTGCCAGATTCCGTATTAGTGCCTGAATCATAATGAGGACCATATTGTTCACAGAAAAACATTGGAAGTAAACGTGTTGTCTAACTGCACTGAGACACATAGACACCTGTTACAAAGAGACTTCGGAAGCCAAGCGGAGATAAGAGCAGTGTTTATCTTGTGAAGTACACTGTAATAAATAAGGAGCCCACAAGCATTCTGTCCTTATGCATCAGACGCCCAATGAAGACTGAGCAACCGATGCGGGACAGGAACGCGGGCCATAAAGCAGTAACTTAAAAGGAAACATAGCATCCGGAATGCATTTACTTTTGACAAGTGAGCTAACTCGCTCATAACAAGTTCTTAAAGGTACTGCACACTCCATGCATTACTGCAATGTCTTATGGTATAACAACACCTCACACAGAAGGAACAATAAATCGAAGATTGATCGAGCTGTCTTTATCAAGGTTCCAGACAAAGCGTCTGATTTTGAGATTGGCAGATCGGTACTCTGTCACAAATGTGACGGATATCGAGTCTGTCATATGACACACAACATAGGCTATAATGCACCTGTAATATGGGGAAAGGGATATCTGGCACAGTCAGTGGCGTCACTAGGGGGGTGCGGGGGGTGCGGACCGCACCGGGTGACACCATCACATGGGGTGACACCTTTCCCAAATGAGACTATTTACTAAATAGTCTCATTTGGGAAAGGTGTCACTCCATGTGATGGTGTCCCGGGTGACACCATCACATGGGGTGACATCTTTCCCAAATGAGACTATTTACTAAATAGTCTCATTTGGGAAAGGTGTCCGCACTGGGTGACACCAACCCTAGTGACGCCGCTGGGCACAGTTGTGATTGAATATCACTGCTGCCAAACTCTAAACAAGTCCCGAAGAGGCCTAACAGAAGCCTGGTTTTCACTTTATGATATATGCCCATGGACAGATACCATGGTCAAACCCTTCTGCCTCTATCGACTGTTTTGGTCAGATGCCCACACATAATGTTGGGCTGTTTGAAAACTACTTTGTGTTCTTCCTAAAGGTCAATGGTCTGGGTGTGCTTCCTCTGCTTGAGCTTCTGTCTCCTCTGTGACACTAGTACTGGACTGATGTTCCATGTCTGCGGAGTTCCTTGATAAGAAGAGCCAAGCTCCATTTCTCTGCATTGCCTCGTCCCCAGCAAGTACTGTGAGAAATGGGTCGATGCCCTTCCAAAGTCTGGCAATCCTTCCCATGAGATCAGGCAAAAAGGGATCGATTGCCTTAATGCTACCTGAGGTGCCTTTGATTTGAGAGAGAAATCCACCCCACCATCAATTAACAGAATAGGGTGGTGGTGGAGGGGGAGGGGGAGCCAGGGCGGTGAGAACTTTCTGCCTCCCTGTGTCCAGCTCATGGTGAAGCCATGAATCTTGTTCTGAAGAGAAGGTTTCCAGGGGATCTTATTCTAGCTCTCACACTTCAGTTTTCTTTCCTATCCACATCCAGACAATCTCTATCTTTCATTCATTCATCACCCTTAGAAACAGCTTGAATACCGTGATTATCTTTTGCCCAGTTATCCATGGACCCTCTTGGATCTATTAAAAGAAACTGTGATATTGTTGTCTGCTTGTGTGGACGGTGTCTAGGCAAAATCCGGGAAAACATTCAAAAATAATTGTGCAATGCTCTAATATTTGTTTTCCCAAATTAGGATGTTGTTTGTTTTCCCTTGTCTTGTTGTGGAAGAGATCACTTGGACAGGGTTTGTTGAGATGGTGTTCAATTTCTGAGTGATTTGCCAAAATGTGAGGGAGGTACCCTAATACTTGGAAAAGGGACGGGTCTATGTAACATAAAGCAAAAAAAATCCCTTTCCGAAAGACTAGAAAGTGAACGAAGTGAGTATATAGATAAATTCTGTAAAATAAACTACAATACGGATCATGTGCTATAGGTACTTTGAACAAGAAATATAATAGAGATAAATTGCCACAAATTCTTCTTAGAGGACACTTTTCATTTATAAGTTGCTGTAGTGTGTTACAAGAAAACCAAGAACTAAATCATATAGTGAACTATATATTATTTTATTTTAAAACTTTTATTCTTTTTAAAAAAAAAACTAGTTGGTATTATGTTCTTGAAGTACAGGATACAGAAAAGAATCTACTTGTCACAAAACGTTAAATTCATTGGTACTTTGACATCATTTTCTTTATCCACTTCAGAAAAGACAAATAACAAATACAAGTTTTAAAAATTACACAATTTAAAAAAAGTTTCAAAGAAAAACAGTCGACACGGCGTTTCGGTGAAAGTTTGATATATCTGCACATTCTTCAGGACAAAAATTTTCAGTTTATCTAAGTAACAATAAAAACATTTATTATAAAACTGTAGATTATAAGAAACTTGATCCAATTACAACACATTATTTAATACAGCAACTGTAGATTCGCCCCGAGCCTTACACATACATTAGTGACTGACTTATCAATGATTACATATACAACAACATTTTAGAATGACTGTACAGTAATAGTGCGTATATCACATGATCCATCCGGTTTAATGTTTACAATTTACATATTCTAAACCTAATGATAAAAAGAAACCTACCTAATTGTATTATGCGGAGACCCTAGAAAAGTCGTCTCCCGCTTTCAATGGCATGGTACCCAGAGGAAGAGAACTGTATTCTCCACCAGTAATGTCAGAATAGTAGGGTTCTATCAAGAATTTTTTTTTCTTTGCTGTTAAATTTTTGTTAAAATTCTTTCAAAAGTTAAAACAAACATAACTTCATAGGGCATGAATATAAACCCACCTATTGTGGTCGCTTATTGATTTAGAGCAGCGCCAGACTTCGTATCATAACATCCAATTTTTAAAGCCGTTATGTTAGAATAAAAATGTCTACGAAAAAAAGGAACAACTAGAGATGTTTCCTCAGGCATGAAGCTAATCCCAACTCTAACAAAGGGAATTCTTACCATTGCAAAAGAGTCACGGGGACAGCTGTTTTTTAATCTGCTGCTCGCATTAGCCCGTTATAGATTTCTTCAATATTAGCCTACCCTGTTTTCAAAAAGAATGGATGCATTATTAGTCTAAACATTAGGACTGGAAATAGGACTGAAGATAATATTTCTAATGCGTCAACATTTTACCTGGCAATCCAATCGGTATTGCCGTATTCATGCTTCGCTTTTATGTATTGCAGTGTCGTGAAGTTGCAGGAAGCAGATTCGGGCAGTTGAAAGACTCTAGGGTACTGCAAAATGTAATTTCATGAATAAAAAAACTACGTGACCAAAACGTACCTTCCTTATGTTATCAATATTCGGACGTTTTGGGATCTGCATTGTCTATACGTTACTTAATGTCTGATCTGTTCTACTATTCAAAGTGTCAGACAACCTAAAGATACGTAATTTCCATTATCCAAACATTTATTTGAATATGTATCTTCGTAAATGAAGTACGACTTTATCGTTTTAAAGGGAAATAGAAAAACCTTTAGTTAGGGCTTTAATCCCTATAGCAAAGTGACTCTACCAGTTTTAAGTATTGCGGAGATTTTTATCCAGAAATCTAAATTATTTCCCAATGTAGATGAAAACCTATTAGATAAATTTTTTTATCTAATTTGGTCTAATTTAAGTCCGTAAGCGTCGAGCGTGCTGCGGCCAAACACTCACCGTAACGAAGTTTCGACGACCTTACGACTCAGTCGTCCAATTCCGGGTGCATGGAACAAGTCATACGCTCAAATGCTTCCTTATATTCCGATCTACCGGAAGCTACGTAGAAAAATACAGCTATACTGCTGGAAACGAGAGGGAAATTCTACAAGTTAACGTGGCCGCCATATTGAAAGTATAGCTAAAGACTGAGCTAGGTCGGCCATCTTAAAGTGATGAATATTCACTAGTCGATCTTGAAAATATTGTAATATCCGAACACCATTAGTTCTAAATGCCCAACCGATGTTGTTTCGGAAACTTTCTAGATATAATCTTTCTAGATACATTCTATGAAGAGCTTCAAGGCGACCTACCATGATCATTGTAGTGAAGTGATGTCATAGTACTGAAAAAGTGGCGGCGATCTTAGAGTGATGACTTAACATCATTGGTAATATAACAAAATGCACTGTCCACCTTTTTAACACTTATAAAGGGGAAGAAGGAGAAGAGAGATATTAAAAGTGTTCTCTTATTTCTGAATATATCAAACCTATGTTGGTCCACAACTTGGCTGAGGCTTCCAATGGAGTCTACAAAAATATTACCAATATTCTCAGTCCAAATTATCAATAAAATTCGTCAAAACCCCATCTCTGAGTGAGTCATTGACACAGTTAATTTGGATGTTGGCAGGTGCCTGCGTAGAAGTGATTTCCTACACAAATTATGTGAACTGGACCGCATTCAGAAAGGGATTGTCTTTATTTATTTATTCAGTGGTTTATATAGCGCGAACATGACCCAATTGGTATCAGAGCGCTTCACAAGTCTATAGCATTATCACTGCGACAGTTAGTTAGATGAGTCCTTTAAACAAACTACAGAGCATACCTATGAACTTCTAAGTGGAAAAATCTGTACTTTACAATAATATATGTCCTAATAGAGTACATCATATGACATTTTAAAATAATACATGTCCTAAAAGAGTACATCATATGACATTTAGTACAGTTGAGTGTACGTAGCAAAAAGTCTGGATATAAATTATAGAGTTATATCAAGGAATCTGATTGTGGCTGATTGATCAGATAGTTTCTCTTCTACAAGTTGGAAGGGTCTGTTATGTTGCATTTATGTAATCTTAAGGAGAGAGCAGATTATATAAATGGAAGGATTTTTGGAACAGTCTCTAATTAGCCCATAGATGTGTTCGGTCTGCTGTTGATTATGGAAGGAATTTGCTAATTAGAAAGATCTTAGCTTCCTTCTTGAATACTGAAGTGATCTGGATTCTTCTAATGTTTGGGGGAAGCAAATTCCAGATTCTAGGTGCAGCTCCAGAGAATGCTCTATCGTATGTTCTCTTCAGTAAAAGATCTCTGGCGCTCCGAGAATATCTGCTTCCGCCAGATATCCTAATTTTCTGGGCTAGGTACATTGGTGTTTTTTAGTGTATCGCTTTGTGTGTGAAACATGCCAGCTTGAGTTGGATTCTTGCTTCGTATGACAGCCAATTTAGAGCCTTCAGGTGTGGAGAGATGTGGTCCAAATTTTTTAGAGCCTGTTATGAGTCTTGCGGCCGCTTTTAGACAAGCTCTTAATGGAGCTGTTGAAATCTTGGGTAGTTCTGCTAAATTTGTACATCTGTATTCAATCCCTAGATGACTAATGCCTGGACTGCCGTTTTAAGGTCTGATGTTTCGATGAATGGTTTCAGTTTTCTAAGATAGCGCAGGTGGAAGTGGGCATTTTTTGCCAACGAGTTGATGTGGGTTTGCATGTTTAGGTTCTTATCAAGCGTAATTCCTAGAGACTTGGTTCAGTCTACTAGGATCGGAGTACAATTTAATGCAGTGATCATCTTGGTCCATTCCTTGAGTTGCTGGGAAACTTGATAGGTTTTTCTAGTTGGAAGTGACCCATTCATAGAGAGATGTTGGATTCTGGAGGGCCAGTTCTGAAGCCTCGCAGAGTGTGAGCGGAGGGGCTGTAGCGGTACTCAAGTCCATTGATTGGGGTTTTAACTGACCTGGCATGTCCCCCTAAAGTTGAATGCTTTCATTTTAACAATTGAAAGGTTCGGTATGCCATATTGATTGTGTTATTGAAGAGCACATCTGTATCATACAGTACAGAAGTAAATGGTCATGGACGCGTTAATTGACTTGTGCGTTTTACTTTGGGAAGGTGCCTGGTTATGTTCTAGGCAATGAGTAAAGTTTAAGTACCAATTTGCGATTTTGGTATGTACACACATAGGTTTTACACATAGGTATTGTAGCAGTTTGCTGAGCCTATGCAGGGAAAAAGTGTGACTTGGATGTCTGTCACACATGTATATGGTTGGATGGGTTTGTGACTTAAGAACTGAGAGGTCTCCTAAGATTCGTGTAAATAGAGGCACGTGTCAAGTATGGCAACTCTGACCAGACCAGAGGGGCTTTTCTTGACATTCAAGGAGGGAGAGAGTGCCGCCACCTTCCCTACAGGATTGTAGGATTGTGCTCATAAGACCTTGAGGACTGTGACAGGTACCTTGCTGGCAGAGTAACAACAAGCTATGCGTCTGCAGGCCTGGGAGGATGCTTCAGAATGTATCTTGTCGAGGAAGGATAGATGGTACAAAAGCTGATGAGATAGTGGATTCAATAAAGACTAGGACACTGCTGCAATCCGATTGTGTGTCCATGGAAGGGAACCTTCTAGCAGCTAGAGTCTGTTGTACTCAAAGGCTAGTCTTCGAGAAGAGCGGAGAAGAGGTACTAGGGCTCTTGCCCACAGGCCAGCCTTTTCGAGCTTCTCTCTTACCAAGCATGGTATGGGTGACAGGGACCTGGCATCATTCCTGAAGGGAGGGCCCTGATAAGCCAGACAGCACTGGACCTTAGGGCTCCCAGTGGCTTAGAAATCAAGCACTAGGACTTGCCTGGCCTCCGGCAGGCAGGTTCCCCAAGGCTGCCTGTGTCATGTAGACCATTTCCCACAATGCCATGGTACATCACCAATAACCATAGAGACTATAGCCCTATATATGGAGTCCCAAAGATGAGCACTTCCTCTTTCTTTGCCTTGAACGAGCATTGTCCATGTATTTTTGCAACTTGTCCAATGATGACAGAAACTTGTAGAAAAAACTGCAAGCCAATTAACATGACAGTCTCAACAGAAGTCCATGTAGACGAAGGATGTACAGCACGCCTCAAGAGATCCAAATAAGCGATTGCTTATCCACCCTTCTGCTCAGCTCCTGAAACAGAAATATAAACTCGTAATAACCGTGATAACTAATCGTATCAGGGTGGGTAATAAATGACAATCATAAACATGAATTGTACAATGGGCGGGATAATCCTCGTCTCTGTGTCCTTAAAAGAATTGAAAATTCTTGGGGCTAATGCTAGCAAATTTTTTATTCTATTACAGGACGGGAGGCTTCGTATTATGCTAGTTTAACGCTTGTCCAGTACAACAGAAGCAATATCGCCCACAGGTTTATAGTAAATGTTTAAATGTAGAGTCAGACGACCAATAAGCTGCTCTCATTATGTCTTGTACACTCGTGCCTAACATAAAAGATTGAGGCCATAGCGCCCCTCACAGAATGAGCCCCAAACTCTTGAGTATCAATGCCAGCCTCCGTCATTTCATATCTGAGCCATCTGGCAATGGTGGCAGAAGTAACTGGTTTAAACGGCTTTTGCAACACAATTAAAAGCCTTAAACAACCGACCGATCTGACAGGTCGGGTACATTCCTCATAAACTTTAAGGCATTTTACTACACATAATTTATCATTAGCAGGAAATGCATTGTAATCAATAGACCGTGAGAAAGTCTTTGTCCTTGCAGAAATTACAAATGAAACTCCTTCAGGGGAAAAAACCCTACCTGTTAAGTCTAGAACTCTAACATCAGAGACTCGTCTGCAAGCAGATAAACAAAGAAGCATAGCCATTTTAGCAAACAGTTGTTTCCTAGATAACTCAGCATTATGAGCCAACTATCGAATAAATTAAAAAACTTCGACACATCCCATAAAGCAGAATTCTTAGCCTTAGGAGGATTCGCCACTCGTATTCCTTTGAGAAGTTTACATACCACAGGGTGCATACCTACCGGTCTACCGTCTATCTGTGCATGTCCAGCCAAAATAGCGGATCGGAAGTTGTTAACTGACCTGTAAGATAGCCCTTCGGAAGCTTTTTTGGATGTAAAATTCAATACTTGTGAGCGATCCGCCTCCACAGGATCCACGTGTTTCTCTAAGCACCAACCCAACCATGCTCACCATGCTGAGGAATATCGCTTCCTAGTAGAGGGAGCCCAGGCTTGCTGGATGAAAACTGAAGCCTCCTTCGAAATTCCTGGCAACGACCACTGTTGCCTGAAAGCATCCAGGCAATCAGGGACAACTGCCCCGATAGAACTAATGGATGCAGTTCTCCCTGAGGACCCTGGAGCATCGTCTGAGACCACTGAAGGAGAAGAGGGCAGTCGCACGTCAACTCAACAGTATTGGGAACGAAGGTTGGGATTTCCACACTGGTGTGACTAAAAGAATCTCCGCCTTCTGGTGGACTATTTGATCCACTACTCTGGGAATGAGCACGAAAGGGGGAAACGCAAAATTCAATGTCTTTGACCAGTCCTGTGTGAAGGCATCCGTGGCCTTTGCCAGGGGATCTGGGCTCCAACTGAAAAATGTCTCTAGCTGGCGATTGAGTCTGGAGGCAAAGAGATCTATCTTGCAAGGGCCCCAAATTGCATGAATCATTTGAAATAGTGAGGGATGGAGTTTCCAGTCACTGTAATCCTTCAAGTGACGGGAATTTCAGTCCGTTATCGTGTTGTCCTGTCCCGGAAGGTATTCCGCTATCACCGTTATTTGGTGAGACAGGCAATAATGCCAAAAGTCTTTGGCGATCTCCGCCAACATCGGGGATCTCCTCCCCCCTAGTTTGTTTATGTATCTTACCGCCGATATGTTGTCCATCCTCAGGAGGATGCAACAAGACACCTTCTTGGGTAAGAGAGTTCAAATCGCAAAGGATTCCGCCATGAGTTCGAGGCAATTGATATGTAATGACAACTCCTGGAGGGACCATCTGCCCTCTGTGGCTATCTCTCCACATCGTGCCCCCTAGCCCCACCGGCTGGCATCGGATTCTATCACCACTTTTGAGCAAGAGCCGAATATAGCTCGGCCGTTCCAAGCATCCACGTGGGCTAGCCACCACTTGAGTTCTTCTCTGACTTTGTTTGTGAGGGGAACCTGGTCTGAATACGAAAGCCCCTTCTGCAGGTGCTGTATCTTTAGACGTTGAAGGGCCCGGTAGTGCAATGGGCCTGGAAAGATCGCTTGTATTGCGGACGCAAGAAGCCCCACTAGGTGAGCAATAGCTCTCAGCGACATGACCTGCTTGGTTAATGTTACCTTCAATTCTTTCTTCAGATCTCTCAACTTGGATTTAGGCAACTGGAGTTGAGCTGTCTGAGAACTGATCACAAAATCTAGAAACTCTAACGACTGAGTCGGACACGGAACTGATTTGGATGAATTGATCACAAAGCCCAGATTCTCCAAAAGATGTACAGTCATCTGAAGATGCTAGGGAGGAGGACGGTGCCATGATGAGTATGTCGTCCAGGTAAATTATTAGACAAATACCCTGCTCCCTGAGACCGGCTTCATCAACTTGGTGAAACACCAAGGAGCCAAGGAAAGACCGAAAGGCAGGACCAAGTATTCCAGCCATCTGTCCTGCCACCGGAACTGTAAGAAACGTCGGTGAGGAGGAAAGATCGGCACGGGTTAAGTAGGCATCCAATCTCCCTGTCTCAAAATGTCCGTCAATAAATGAATCCCTTCCATTTTGAAGTGCCTCTTTAGGACGAATTGATTGAACCCTTACAGATTTAAAACTAGTCTGTGACCACCACCTCTCTTCTGCACAAGGAAGACATTGCTGCAGAAACCCTCGGGCCTGTTGTCGCAGTAGGCTACAGCGCGTTTCTCCAGCAAGTCCCCTATTCTATACTTTGTCTTGTTGGGAAAAAAACCAATGGAGGTGGAATAACTTCTTGCGTTGGGGTCTGGGAAAACTCTCTGTGAAATCCCTGAACTGTTTGTAAGACCCAGGCATCTCGTGTAATTGCTGCCCAATTGTGCAGAAAATGACAAGTGCGACCCCCCAGAGGATACAAAGATGAGTTAAGTGTTCTTACCTGAGGTAATCTGGGGTTGGAAGTTTCCCCGTTGTCCCCCTCGATGGTACCGGCGATGGGTAAATCTTCTTGTTGGATAGAAGGTACCACCTCTGGTGCTGTCGTTCCAGTCTCCTCTACCGCGACCGTCTCTGGGAGGGCCCTGATAGTACAGGCGGCCTGGCGAGCGGCCCCTGCCTTGCCCGACCCATCCAAAAAGGCCAGCCTGGAATACTCTTTTTATGTTTATTTGCGCCTTATCCAAAAACGTGAAAGTACCACATACTTCGACACGTCTTTCACGAACTTGTCGCCAAAGAGGAGACCTTCCGCTAACGAACCCGCCTCCGTGGAGGCTAACTCCGTGAGATTGCTGTCCATTCTCATCAGCAAGGATTTCCGTTGCTCAGTTAAAATAGCACAGTTTGCATTGCCCAAAAAAAACAGATGGCCCTTTGGGTCCATCCAGCCAATATCGGAATATCGGGCCGAAGGCACTCTCCTCTGAGCCTGGTACGGACGTCCTTATCAAAGTGTCTGCGGAGGTTCTGATGGATGTAGTCAGAGACTTCCGAGACCCAATCTGAAGATCTCGGGTGCTCAATGTCATGGGGGTTAAAATCAAAGGGGCTTACGAGTTGGAAGTTGGTAGGAGCGGGAAAATTTACATGTGCCGTCTTAGCCTTCTTCTTCCTAGGCGGGAGTTATGGGGGGGGGGTAGAGGTAGTATCTGTACCTGCATCAGTATCTTGATCTTTGGGCGCAAGAGGCATAACCGCCGGGGTGGGGTACTGATGATCCCCAGTGGCAGCTTGGGGCAATTTCTCTAGGGCCTGTGCATGCGGCCATGACGATGACTTGGCCTTGCTCCTGCCTTTTCCCTCCGAGGTACCGGGCACTGAGGCTGCATTATCAGGGCCCTGAAACCCATGCCTCTTCTCAAATCTTTCCAACTGAGCAGTAATGGGCTTGAGCGCCGCTGCCAGGACTTGGTTAACCATCTGGGGAACGGCTGACTCAATGGCTCGGTTTACCGACTGTTGCACTGATGCCTCCAAGGCATCCACCAATGTGTCTTCCAGAAAAGGGCCCTGCTGTTCCTCATAGTACCCATATTCGTCTTCTTCAAATGTGGCCCAATCTTCATTAATGGAAATGATTTAAATAGCCTTGTAATAATTTGCTATGAGTGCCAAGTCAAATTCCAGAGGAATTAAAGTGGGGGAGCTACCCAAGGTGTACTAACCAAAGATTCACTCCTCAGCCCAGCTGTAGTCTACAATTATTTCAGCCCTTCAGGGCGTAAGCGAGAGCCAAAATCCGTTGTTTATAGCCTGCATCCGGCTTGGGCCGTCCAGATTGTTGCAGCCTAGGAGCGGTGTAGAAGTCCCAGTGAGGAAACCGACTGAGAAAACCACTCACGGTAAAAACGTTGGCATTTGGGTGTCGCGTAGCCCAAGCATAGCCCAAATATAGCCCAATTGGGCTACGCGACATCCAGCTCTCTTTCAGCGCGGGCCCGATGAGGGGAGGCTTCCGCGATCCTATCTCGCGTCACAGACGCAGTAATAAATATGGGCAACTGCAGGGAAAAAGCCGGTCAAGGCGAGGCGGAGTGCGAGAGACGCGATTACCGCGCACCGATGCTAATAACCAAACGGAGCAGCACTCCACAGAAAACGGTACACACGGGTGTGACCGGGAATTTTAACCAGCATAAAACAGTAAGCTAGCACTAATAACACAACAGTAAGCTAGCATTAATACAGTAAGTAACCATTAATACCACAAGCTACCTATAATACAGTGAGTTACAATACACAGTGATAAGCAAGAAAAATTAAAGGAACACTTAACTCGGCTGCAAGCAGCAAAGAAAGAGGAAGTGCTCTTGTTTGGGACTCCATATATAGGGCTATAGTCTCTATGGTTATTGGTGATGTACCATGGCATTGTGGGAAATTTAGTTTATTTGATGTGTTAAAACGTTTTTCATTGGCTGCTGTGTTTTTCAGTAAAGAAAGAGAAAGCATAATCCGAAGCCTCCGGTCCTGTAATATAATTTAGAATGGGAGGTTGTGCACTGTTGACGGGTACATCTGTGAAGGGTTGATGTGCTTTGTATCTCCAGCTGTCTCCCGTTCAGGGCAGAATAAAGAAGTTATACCTACATACCGTTTACTGAGTGATAACTTCACAACAAGTGGCAACGATTTCGGCCCTTTCAGAGAACCTACACAGCAGTGAGGGGAGCTGTCATCCGGATTGTTAGTGAGCTCAGATGTTGGTGGAACCGCGGTGTGGTGACACTGCAGATTCCAGGAGGTGTCCAGCTGTTTATCAGGAGGACCATCAAAGTATTGTTTAGCACTCAAATAGCAAATGTGGTGAGTGTGTGGTGTTATATTGGGGAGCAGAGCTCCAGACTGGGTGCACGTGCAGTCTGTGCTTGTTAGCTCTTTGTCACCCATAATCCACTTCTGAATCCTGTGTGAGCCGGCTCTAATGTGCATGTCGATTGTCGAGGGATTGTTAAGGCCTCCCACAAGTTTTCCTAATGGCTCTATTGAGGCGCAGGTCACATTACGTGAACCCGGGCGGTCATTTTAAAGACCCCCTTTTAACTGAAAACACCTAAACTCAGCTGGTTGTCGGAGTCCTGCAAGTCTTTCTGACGGCTCCATTGACGTGAAGGTCATGTTATGTGACCCTTGACGGCCATTTTGAAAACACTGTTTGGCTGTAAATGCACATTTACTAATGATCAGCTGTTTATCGGAGTAACCAGGAAGTTATCACGCTGATAGGCACAGCAAATGGAGCCTATCGTGTGGTACTGAAATTTAAGGTGCAACTCATCACTCGCTCACAGGAGACATCGCGCTGACAGGCACAGCAAAAGGGAGCCCATCATGTCTGACCGGGTTACATATAAATTTAAAGAGGAATAAATCACTCACAGGAAGCATCACGCTGACAATTGACTGGTACCGCTGTAAAGGGTTGACGTGCTTTGTATCTCCAGCTGTCTCCCGTTCAGAGCCGAATACAAAAGTTATACTTACATACGGTTTCTTGAGTGATAACTTCACAACTTCCTTAAATAAAAAAGTTTTCCCCCCCAATGTGTTGTGGCAAAGAAAGGCGTTGGGAACATGCGCGCCCACCGGGTGAGGGAGGAAGGCGTCTGCTTGATAACCTCGTGGGGGCCGCCGCCGCCGCAAAGAGGCGCGCCCTCCTCTGCTGGGAACCAGCAAGCTGCAGGGTCCAAACACGACGGAGGTGGAGACGTCCCTGCGAAAATGCCTTAGAGCCGCAGGCACCACCAGAGAACTCGGTCCCCGCAAATTACTTTCATGTTTCGCCATACTAATTCAACAGTAATCCTTATGGGTTCCAGAGTAGCGTGCTACTGCCAATAAAGCACTTCAAAACCCCATCAAGGGGTAGCAAGCGCTATATAAATACAAACCTCTTTCCCTCTTCTATCCCGCAACCTACCCTTCTCTATCCAAATAACTGAATAACATATCCACCACTCAAATTACTTCATACTTCACTATACTAATTTTCAACACTAATCCTTTATGGGTTCCGGAGTAGCGTCCTACTCGCCAGAAAAGCACTTCAACACCCATCAGGGGTAACAGGTGCTACATGAATGCAAACCTTTCTTCCCTTTTATCCCTCCGTTACCCTTCTCACTCCAAATAACTAATACCCACCACTCAAATTACTTTCATATTTCACCATACTAATTCAGCACTAATCCTTTATGGGTTTGCGGAGTAGCGTGCTTCAACACCCCATCAGGGGTAACAAGTGCTATATAAATACAAAGCTTTTTTTCCCTCTTCTATCCTTCTGCTATCCTTCCAAATCCAAATAACTGACTAACCTATCCACCACTTAAAATGTACTTGCATGTTTCACTATACTAATTCAATACTAATCCTCTATGGGTCCCGGAGTAGCGTGCTACTCGCCGAAAAGCGCTTCGACACCTCGTCAGGGGTAGTAAGCGCTATATAAATGCAATTACAATACAATACAATATATGTCTCACTCCTTGTTTCTCCAAAACAACTTCATACTTGCAGATCTAAGTTGTGTCCCATTGTCCGTTATGAGTGTTTCAGGGCTGCCTTCTCACATGAATAGCTGTTCTTGTATCCTTATGGTATTCTCTGTTGTAATATCTCTCATAAATTCAACCACCACCATCTTGAAAAAACATCCACCAATACCATGGCAAACCTGTTTCTTTCACCCAAATAATCCATGGGACCCACAAAATCCAAACACACCTTACTCCAAGGAGCATCGGCCTCCCTCACAGAACCTGTTCCGCCACCATCCAGTTGTACCCGTTTCTCACTCTCCCTAAATTGTACGCACTCCTCAACCCACATTTTCACATCACTATCAACTCCAGGCCACCAAACTTTTCCTCTCAATCCTTTCTTAGTTAATGTTTGTCCTAGATGACCTTGGTGGGCTAAGTTGAGTAACTTCTTTCTCACACCCTCCGGAGGTACAAACTTCTCCCCTCGCATCACTAATGCACTCCTGTTCCCTCCCCCCAAAATGCTAGTAAAAGCAAGGTAAATAAAGATATCAAATGAAGGTACTTATCTGCTTGGAGCCACATTTAAAAGAGGCAGACTGTTATGTGCATGAGCCTATTATATGCCCTGAAGGTTCTGTTCTGGAACAGTTTTTTTCATCATGTATGATGTGGCAATAATGTAGATTAGGCAGCTTCTTTCACATTATTTGTTTATTAGGCAAACACGCAGATGAGAGGCACCCTCGCCTGTCCTCCCTCCAATTGACTTCCCCTAGGCTTCTGGAACCCCCAAACGATTCCATGAAGCGCTATGGCAACACTTGCCTGAACTTTCCCCATACAACATATCCCCTTTCCTTATACAACAATAGTATCCTAAAATTATAACACTGGAGTACACTTCCTGGGTACATATATGCTACGCATTACTACACAAGAACTATATACAACATTTTAAGGAAGCATAAAAGATCAACTCATGATGTAATCATTAAATTTGGCTGACATACGATGTTAATAGAAAATACAAACAGACCTGGTCAGTAAGGCACCTCTCTTAAGGCCAAAAGATATAAAGCGGAGGTCGGGATTCACAAATTTAATTCCCATATACGCCTCTCTTTCTCCGTAACGAGGTAGTAACCTACCGCTTTTTTGCCTTCAATTTAAAATAAAAACCGTTTTAACAGATGGCAGTCACCACGCTTTGTTGCCCCTGACCAACGTACAGGAGAGTTAATGTGAAAGGTGCATAAAGGTTTGAGCATCACAATCAAAAACAAAACAAAAAATTGTGAAAAATTGTGAAAAAGGCAAATGACCCTCACGTGCGCACCACCAGTCGGGCTCGCTGGTTGGTACTCACCAGCTGTGCCCACTTTTATCATCATTGGTAGCCATCTTGCCTTAAAAATTATAAATAATAAATATAGTGTCCAAAACAAAAACAATAAGTGCTGTGAAGGAAGTGAAGTGAATAAATCACATCCCACGATGCGACCATGTGAAGCTAAAATTGAAATAAGGTGCACTTTACTCAATGTCAATTTTATTATTCACTGTGCACTTATTCAAATTAAAAATCGGTTGCCTATCATGCATACCGCTTTATACTGCGCCGACATGTTTCATTGCCACAATAATTTTTAGGGCAATTTCTTCAGGGCAAACAGTCGCTTGGCACCAGTACTGGACACTTAAGTAACTTTCTTGGGGACTGCCAAATGTAAAAACAAAACAAATACACATCCCATTACTCTCGAATCGTCCTTTCTTACTAGAACTCTGTAATGTTCTCATCTCAACTATAGAGTCTATATTACCCTAAATGAGCCACCGTTCTTCGTACCAGCTCTGTCCTTTTAGGTCACGCAAGGGACTCCATCTGTGAGTCCTCTCAGTGGATTAACATTCAGCTGTAATGTCAATCTACAAAGTGATAGGAATGTTATTAGTCATATGTACACCAAAAAGTTTACAACATACTCCTTTCGCACAAAACTCTCTCTCATGTGCGATATTGTGAACAAGGACCCATCTATGTATATGTTCCCGATATAACGGTACGCAGTGAACCTCTTCAAACACTGTCACGGTCCATTAATCTCCAAATATTTCCATGTTTCCAGCATGCTTTTAAAATGCAACCACTTGCTCTCACTGTCTCATTTTACCCTTATCCTGCATCCAAACCAGCCTTACCGCCCGGGGCCTCACTGAGCGCTTCCTCTCAACCGTTTACTTCTCCCGGCCGGGTGCCTCGTATTTGAACTTCCGAGAGGCTGTCCGGTCACGTGAGGAGACAGCAAAAATGGGCGCCATCTTAGAACAGGTTTTTTTTGGCCACAAACCCGAGTTATTGTACTCTATAGCGGGGATGCAAACTGTGGATATTTTCATGTATAATCCTCCTGTACAAACAATACGTGGTCATACTTGTTCACACTTTTTAGATGCATATATTTTTTATTCTTTTTATATTCTTTATCTCTTCTTCAAAATTAAAAACTTTATCAAACAACTTATGGGATCTCTTATAGTCAGCACTCATAAATTACAAATTCCTCATCTCTACTCCTTCCACTGGGGTCTCTTAATAATATAAACATCAATAGTGCATATCAAATGTAAACACGGGGCCAACCAGCAGGCTAACTCTCATATTCTATTTTGATTAAAAACAGGATCGCTATCCTCGCTCTCCTTTCTCATATTCAACAATTTCATAGTTTTTCTCATTATAACAAGGTTGATACCAGAGGTCTCTTACCACACATAATGCATATACGCAGCTCATTATCATAACATGGTACCATATCGTCAAGAGACACTTCCCATTCTGCACTCAGGGACACCAAAGCCTAGTCATTCTGCCAACAGTGTTCTAAAATGGAGATTAATCCTTGACCTTATTCCATTCTATAAAATCATTAAGCCCAACCTGATCACTTTTCTCTTGAAAAATCCAGCGTGCCTCTTTAGAGGCCAGCAATCCCTCCATATTCTGCGGGTCTCCCACTACTTTCTCTAGTACTACCCAAGTAAATGTATGTTTTTGCTCATGACAGTGTTGTACTAGTTTCGTGGTTAACTTTCCTGTCCTAATCGTGCTCAGATGTTCCTGCACTCTGACCTTGATCTTTCTAATGGTAAGTCCTATATAGTGAAGACCGCATTGGCATGTCAACCTATAGACCACGTTTATGGTGTTGCAATTACTAAATTGTGTCAAATGCCACGTTCTACCAGAGTTCAGGGTTATGCTTAGAGTCTTCTTAGTAAGGCCACATACAGAACAGGTCCCACAGGGATAGTGTCCTGGTGGAACAGTTGTACCTTTTGATTTCTGTAGTGGTCTCGTCCGAGTAGGTACTAGTTTATCGTTTAGGTTACTAGACCATTTGAATGCAAATCTCGGAGGGGGCATTTTGAATTCATTAGTAGACAACAGTGACCAGTGTTTACGTATTGATTGTCGAATCCGGGTAGCCAATGGGTCAAAAGTCATCACCACAGGGACACACTCATCTTTAGTTCTTTCATTTTTCTCCAATAGGACACTTCGTGGAGTATTTAGAGCCCTTTTCTTAGCTTGTCTGAGGATAATGCCTCTGCTTTAATTTTTCACACAACTCCTCTGATTGTTCGAGGTATGTTGCAGTGGTGGAACAGTTCCTGCGATAACGCAGGAACTGTCCCACTGGCAGATTGTCTCTTAATGCCCTCGGGTGATATGATTGATACAATAGGAGTGAATTCCTATCAGTAGATTTCTGATGGACTCGAGTGCACAGGGAATTACCCTCCACCTCGATATCCAAATCCAAATATACCGCATTTTGGCTGCTATATGTCCATGTAAATCTTAAACTGGCAGCTTGCTGATTCAGCCAATTGAAAAACTCCAATAGGGTGTTCTCTCCACCAGACCAAATACAGAACACATCGTCTATATACTGCTTCCAGAGGCGCAAATTCCTCTGGAAGGGATTAGACTGATGGTAAATGATGTTCTCTTCGAACTGGCCTACATAGATACAGGCCAGACTTGGCGCCATAGTTGCGCCCATTGATGTTCCCGTGGTTTGTAGATACAGCTTATCTTTATAGCTGAAGTAGTTACGGGTCAATGCGAGTTCAATGCACTGCAGTACAAAATACTGTGGTGCATCATAGAACCACTCTTGATCACCCAGGGCCCGTGCTGCTGCCACCAGCGTGGCGTCCTGGGTTATACAAGTATACAGTGATTCAATATCAATTGTGACGAGAAGTTCACAGCAAGGATCAAAATGCAAACCTTCCAGAATGTTTAAAACCTCCATCGTGTCTTTAATAAAAGACTGTTGTTTTATTACCGATTCTCTAAGAAAAAAGTCGGCAAATTGCGATAGGGGTTCCAAAACTGATTGAATCCCCGACACAATTGGTCGGCCAGGAGGGGGGCGTTGTGGCTTATGTATTTTTGGTAGGATATAGAAAGTGGGAGTTCTGGGCTTGTTATTAATCAGGAACTCCGCTTCCTTTACTGTTATCCAGTTATTTTCTTTAGCAGTTCCTACCATATCTCTAATGATCTCCTGTAGCTCATTAACAGGGTCACGATTGAGTGGATGGTAATTATTACGCATCCCCAACAATTTAATCACTTCAGCATCATAGTCAGTAGAGTTCATAACAACCACCGCCCCGCCCTTGTCGGCGGATTTTATAGTGAGCGAATGGTTGTTCTGCAGACTGTTAACTGCATTCCAATCTTCACGGCTCATATTACTAAATTTCTAAGATATACTACTTTGTTCAAGTGTAATGATATCCTGTAACAGAAGTAAGTTGTGTCCCACTGTCCGTTATGAGTGTTTCAGGGCTGCCTTGTCTCATGAATAGCTGCTCTAGTATCGTTATAGTACTCTCTGTTGTAATATCTCTCATAAATTCAAACACCACCCATCTTGAAAAAACATCCACCAATACCATGGCAAACCTGTTTCTTTCACCCAAATAATCCATGGGACCCATAAAATCCAAACACACCTTACTCCAAGGAGCATCCGCCTCACTCACAGAACCTGGTCCGCCACCTTCCAGTTTTAACCGTTTCTCACTCTTCCCTACATTGTACGCACTCCTCAACCCACATTTTCACATCACTATCAACTCCAGGCCACCAAAATTCTCCTCTCAATCTTTTCTTAGTTAATGTTTGTCCTAGATGACCTTCGTGGGCTAAGTTGAATAACTTCCTTCTCACACCATCCGGAGGTACAAACTTCTCCCCTCTCATCACTAATGCACCACTGTTCCCTTCAGTCAATTCTTCCTGCATATTCACGAAACCCCTCTAAAATGGTCTTACATCACCTTCGTGCTTCCAACCCTCACAAATGCACCTCACCAACTCTTTGAAGGTGTCATCCTCGACGGCCGCTATCTCCCACTCCTCACGGGGCACTGTAGCAAACTCCCCTTCCACTGCATCCTCAACATTAATCACCACACAAACTACTTCTTTCTTGAGTTCCTTTTCATCTCCTTTTTTCAAGGGTAATCTCGATAAGAAGTCTGCTTGCACATTTGTCCACCCAGCTAACATATTCCAACTCATACCTGTACTCTTGCAGTCTGGATGCAAAACATGCTAACCTTGCTGACACTTTATCCGCTCCCCCAGGTCTTAATATTCAAAACAAAACACACACCCCACAAGTCAGTGCGAAAATATTCAGCACCCCATGTTTCCGCCAAAGCCTCCCTTTATATCACAGAGTATTTACGCTCTGTTTGGCTAAAGGTCCTGGATGCAAACGCTATAGGTTTGTCCACGCCATCTTTGGTTCAAATGGTGTTAAAATTATTGCTTTGGCTATTACATCCTTCACTCTGACAAATGCACTCATGTTTGTCCAGCCATTCAAATGCTTTTCCTTGCCTCAAAAGTTCTCTTAGTACTTCCGTTTTTTCTGCAAACGTTTCCACAAACTTCGCATAATATTCGATCAACCCCATGAAAGACCGGAGTTGATCCTTTCCCCAGGTGTGGGAGCCAATCATATTGACTTCACCAAATCTTCTTTTGGCTTCACACCATGTTGAGAAATCGTATATCCCAAGTACTCAATTTCTTTCAACAAGAATTGACATTTCTCTTTCGGCAAAGTTAAACCAGCGTCACTCAATACTTTCAAAACCCTTACTAATGCACTGCTCGCATCAAAAGATTAGCAATGGACAAAATGATAAATGATGTGGGATAAATATGATTGCAAATGTTCTTTTGCTCGATCTGGGAAGTTATGTAAAGCATGCACCCGAATCTATACCAAATGTATGTTATGTTATCCGACATTTATAACGCGCACGGCTACTCGGGAGTGTCCCGGCGCGAAAGCCAGTTAAAAGGAGACAGAAGGGCATGAGCCGAAGCTAGATGTTAGTTAAAAAGCAAGGTTTTTAACTGCTTTTTAAACAGCCTAATGTCCTGGGTGTTTCGTAGCTCGTAGGGCAGGGCATTCCAGGCTTTGGCCGCCTTGAACGAGAGGGAGCTGCCGCCTGTTCTAACAAGGCGGTAGCGAGGAATAACAGCGAGGCATTGCCCTGTGGAGCGTAGATGTCTGTAAGGCACATAGAAGTCAAAGCGTCTCCTGAGATACAAGGGCCCCGATTTGTATAAGGCAACGTGGGCGATGGTGAGAGCCTTAAACAGGACACGCTGACCCACCGGAAGCCAATGCAGGTCCCGGAGATGTTGCTTTGTGCTTGACCTACCAGAGATGCCCAGTAGCGTTCTAGCTGCCGCATTCTGGACGGTCTGTAGTTTTTTCAGCTGATAACCAGGAAGGCCGATGTATAAGGCATTGGCGTAATCTAGGCACGATAGAATGAGAGCGCAGGTCACCATTTCCTTTGCAGATCTGGGCAGCAATGGCAGGAATTTCCTAAGTAATTTGAGTGTGCCGAAGCACACTCCGGCCAGTTTTTTAATCTGCGGTGAGAATCTGAGGTCCTCACTAAACCAGACCCCCAGATTCTTCACTGGGCTCCCCGTTGACTTAGGCATGGGGTAACCCTCAGGCCAAAGGTCGTCCCTGAAATGCGGAGGAAAGGACCCATAGAGGAGTACCTCAGACTTATCCTCATTGCATTTGAGTTGGGCCTGCGCTAGCCATTTAAAAACTTCGGCAAGACAGTTTTTGGCTAAATCAGGGGACAAATCGTTTTCCTTCCACGTAAAGAGGAGCTGGGTATCATCAGCGTAAGCTATGATCTTTGCACCCAGTTCCTCCACCAGATAGATTAGCGGCGTGACGTATACGCTGAAGAGAAGGGGGCTCAAGGTGGAACCCTGGGGGTCGCCCGTGGTCACGTTTCTTGGAGTTGAAGAGAATGGGGGCAGCCATACTTGCTGCGTTCTATTCGCTAAGAAGTATTCAATCCAATCCCACACCACGCCAGAGATTTCGATATTGGAAAGACGGGCCAAGAGTTGGCGATGCGCACCGTGTCGAACGCGGCAGAGAGGTCCAATAAAACCAGAGCCTCTCTGCCGCCAGAATCTAGACATTCTCTAATAGCCTCCGACATCTCAACCAGGGCCGACTCGGTACTATATGAGGCCCTGAAACCCGACTGGGCTGGGTGGAGGGCGCCAGAAGTTTCAACAAACTCAGAGAGCTGTTTGTGAACTGCCTTCTCACAGACCTTCGCCACAGCCGGGAGAAGTGAGATCGGTCGGTAGCTAGCTAGTGTGGTGGGGTTTAAGGAAGGCTTTTTTAGCAGGGGGAAAAGTTTTGCCTGTTTCCACTCCGGTGGAACCGTGGCGGTTTGAAGCGAAAGATTGATGATATAATTCACTTCAGGGTTAACTACCTCCGCCACCGCCGCTAACTGCCTGGCTAGGCAAGGGTCTGCTGGGGAACCTGATTTAAGGGATTTGAGGATGGCCAAAGTGTCCGACAGAGGAATAGGAGTAAAAACTGTCAGGAGAGTGCAAGCTAGTTCTGAGTCTAGGGCAGTCCAAAGGGGGTGTTCCGCCTGCACATGGAGACCAGACCCGAAGCTATCCTGGATTGTTTGGATTTTGTCTATAAAAAAAACCAGACAGCTGCTCGCACCAAGAGTTAGAGGCGGGGACGACCATACGTTCCGCGCACGGCTTTAGGAAACTCTGGACGATAGAGAAAATTTCCTTTGAGTTATTTTTACATTGAGCGATACGCTCCGCGTAAAAATGGCCTTTGGCCTTCTTAATGGCGGCGTAATAACCATTCTGAGACTTCCTTAATGCTATTTTGGCCAACGGGCAATAGGCTTGTCTCCAGCTGCGCTCCAGCTTTTTACATGATTTTTTTAGCTCTTTAAGGGGCATATTAGCAACAACTTGCGATAATTATCGCAAACAGTGCTTAGCGCGATTTTTTTTATCGCCGCCTATCGCTGGATTTTATCGTGGAGTTGACGCAGTATTAACAACCTTTATCTCCACAGCGATAAACAATCCAGCGATAGCGGCAAATCCCATCTGTAACGTGAGTTTTCCAGCGATAAAAATCCTATCGCTAAGGGAAAACTCGCTAATAGGTAAGTGGGGTCGTAACCGTAGAATCCACCTCCCATAGACTTTATGGCTAAGTCAGGTTTCTACCAGGTGTAAAAAACCAGCGCTAATCGCGGTTAGCGCACGTTTTTTTATCGCTTCGCGGTTATTGCTAATAGGCGATAGCGATGTTAGCGACTGCTTTCAGTCGCTTTTAGTTGGGAACGCCTCCTTTGCATGTCATTAGCGATAAATATCGCTGACATGCAAAGCGGCACCCAAACCAGTCGCTATCGCCTAAAAGCTGTCGCTAACACCTGTTAGCGACAGCTTGCTGATAGGGCGATAGAAATATCGCCGCTTTAGCGGCAAAAAGTGCAGCTAAAGCGGCAATAGAGCCCTTGCTAATATGCCCCTAAGTTCTTCGGAAAACCACGGTTTAGACGGGGTGTTTCTTGCTCTCTTGTTAACCAGGGGAGGGGAAAAATGTTCCACAGCCCGTGAGATCCAGTTATTAAAACCCCCTACAGCTTCCGACAGAGCCCCAGAGACGAGAGGGCGTGTGTCTGTCAAGACTCTGCACAGGGCTGCAGGCTCAATGCGTTGGGGAGGTCTGTGCATGAGCGACCTCGTAGTCGGGTATGGTGGCTGGATAGTCCAAGAAAACTGGATTAAAAAATGATCACTGTTTATTGTTGGGAAAATATGTTTGATTACATTCGTTTTCCAATTGTTGTATTCAAATCAAAAAGTTGACATCATTAATGCTACTATGTATATTCTACTATTTGGGAACCTGGTCATTTTTGACCAGCTACAGCCTTCGACAATAAAATTTGTTGTGGGAAAAAAAACTGCTATGCTCCTCCTCTGAACTACCAAAAATCAAAATGTCATCCTGGAAAAAACAAACATTATGTACATCCCCAAATAGTTTGTGCATCATCCGTTGAAACACGCTAGATGCCGATGCCAAACTGAATGGCAGTCTTATGAACTGAAATACACCATCCATTGTTATAAATGCCGTATACGACTTGGACTTAGGATGTAACTTGATTTGGTGATATGCTGATTTTAAGTCCAGTCTTGAAAAGGATTCTGTAGTGTTCAGCATTAGTACCATTTCTGAAATATTGGGTAAAGGGAAGCTATCCATCACTATACACTGGTTTAAACCATCTATAGCTCATAAATAATTATCAAAAATCCCAATCAACTCCTCCCATTCTATTATAAAGACAAAAACATAGGAGGTGCTGCCACGACCTGACTGCCTGCTATGTGGTCACTAATCTGTACTAACTATGTTCTTATATAACTATGTTCTACATGTCCTCACACACAGGATTTGAACAACAAGCATTGGCATAGCCAATAGGTCTCGCTTTTGGGACCTTATAAGTATTTATTTAAGCAGCATAATATCCTTTGTGCAATATTATCAACTGTTACATGGCTAAAAACTTATAAGGTTCTAAAGGCGAGACATATTGGCAATGGCAATTTTTTTTTGTTATGGGGGGCATAAATAACAGGAGGGTGAAGGTTAGTAAGTAAGTTAGTTAGTTAGTTAGTTAGTGAGAGTGACAGAGTTATGTAATTAGTGATAGAGTGAGTTGGTTAGTCAGTGAGAGAGTGAGTTAGTGTGAGAGAGTGAGAGAGTTATGTAGTAAGTTAGTTAGTGAGAGTAAGTCAGTGAGAGTGAGAGTTAGTCAGTTAGTGAGAGTGAGAGATTGTGAGTTAGTGAGATTGAGAGAGTACTGCAATCAGAAATTTGCCCGCGAGAGATTGTTTTTTTTATCCCTCCTGTGGATGAAAGGCTGAGTTAGCCCCTGCGGGTTGCACATAGATATTTCAGGTAGCCATTCAACACAATGAGCAGGATCGAAAAATAAACGTTTTGTTCCCTAAAGCGCTCGTTTTAAAGACGTCCTTTAACACATGTTAACTTGTGCGTCAAACATGTATAATTTGGAGACGAGGCTGGCTTTAAAGAGAAAGCACATCATGGTACTGCAATCAAAAAGGTGCCCGCGAGAGATATTTCAAATTGCAAATGGCACGCTAGTCACGAAAACATGTATAATTTGGAGACGAGGCTGGCTTTAAAGAGAAAGCACGTCATGGTACTGCAATTAGAAAGGTGCCTGCGAGAGATTTTTTTGTTTATACCTCCTGTGGATGAAAGGCTGAGTTAGCCCCACTAAGCTTTGAATCTGATTCCTGCGGGTTGCACACAGATATTTCTGGTAGCCATTCAACACGATGAGCAGGATCGTCGGCTTCTGATTGTTTCCTACATTGCTTATAGGCAAAAAATAGTTGGTGAGGATGAAAAATGAACGTTTTGTTCCCTAAAGCGCTCGCTTTAAAGACGTCCTTTAACACATGTTGACTTGTTGGTCAAACATGTATAATTTGGAGACGAGGCTGGCTTTAAAGAGAAAGCACGTCATGGTACTGCAATCAAAAAGGTGCCCGCGAGAGATATTTCAAATTGCAAATGGCACGCTAAGCACGAAAACATGTATAATTTGGAGACGAGGCTGGCTTTAAAGAGAAAGCCCGTCATGGTACTGCAATTATAAAGGTACCCGCGAGAGATATTTCAAATTGCAAAAGGCACGCTAAGCACGAAAACATGTATAATTTGGAGACGAGGCTGGCTTTAAAGAGAAAGCCCGTCATGGTACTGCAATCAGAAAGGAGCCCGCTACAGAGGCGCTTAATGACCCATGACAACAGAGGAAAGGCAGATGGGGGCTAAAGCCAGATGGCGGCTATGCGCGTAATCAGTGCGCGTAACCGCAAGCTTTAGGCCACAAGCAAAAGCTTGTGGTGAGCTTTTAAAGCCCCCTTACTAAAAGTCTCGCCAGTGCAGCGCATGCGCTGGCTCAGGCGAGACCTAAAAATAAAATGAAACACCAAAATGAAGAAAAAGAACAAAAAAAAACACCCCAAAAAATAGTCTCCTTTTTTTTCTCCCTTTACTTTCCTATGATGTCCTTTGCTGCCAAAAGTCTTTCTTCCTTGGTTCCTTTTTAGGTCTCGGCCTGCACCAGCGCTTGCGCTGGTCTGGCCGAGAGTTTTAGTAAGCGGGTTTTGGAAGTGCAAACCCACTGGCTTTCGGCTGGCAACCAGCTTGCGTTCACGATAGCGTGCACGCTGCGCAGCTGCCATCTGGGTTTCCTATCTCTTCCTCATTTCCTCGTCATGGCTCATTAACTCTCTGGACTCTGATGTTTCAATCGCAGCAGCAGCTCACATTACCAACTGACGGCCCTGGACTACAGTCACATGAAAAACAACAGCGATTAGCATTGAAATGCAAGCTTTTTTTTGTCTAGTTAGAAATATTGCTTCGGTGGGTTGATTTCACCTTATATCGCTATTTGTTTTATATTGGGAGTCACAGCCTAATTACCAGTATTTTTGTCTCACTGTTTTTTTTTTATATTTATTCGCGCAAAGCACAAAGCTATATTTAAGGTTACTTTTTCGCGTCACTTCTTCACTCTATTTAAACTCCACACCCCCACTCTTATTGTCTCTCTCCTTCTCTCTCTCTCCCCTCTCTAATTCTCTCTCTACTTAATTAACTCTCCCTCTCTATCTTTTTAGCCTTTCATTCTCTCTCACCCCTTTCTGTTTCTCTTTCAAACTCCTCCATTCACTCTCTCTCCCCTTCTTTCTCTCTCTCTATCCTGCTCCACTCTTTATTCTATGTACACCCTTTCTCTCTCTTTCTCTCTCACCACCCTCTCTAATTGGGCATTATATCTTCACTCTATCTCTCGGCAACACCACAGCATCACTCAGCATCACCACAGCATCACTCAGCGCAACCACAGCATCAATCAGAGCCAGCACAGCATCAATCAGAGCCAGCACAGCATCACTCAGCACCAACACAACATCTCTCAACGCCATCACAGCATCACTCAACGCCATCACAGCATCACTCAGTGCAACCACAGCATTACACAGCACAACCACAGCATCACTTAGCGCCACAACAGCATCACTCAGCGCCACCACAGCATTACTCAGCAGCACCACAACATCACTCCGCGCCACCACAGCATCACTCAGCACCACCATATCTTCACTCAGCGACACCACATCATCACTCAGGGCCAACACTGCATCACTCAGCACCACCACAGGATCACTCAGCATCACCACAGGATGACTCAGCACCACCACAGGATGACTCAGCACCACCACAGGATGACTCAGCACCACCACAGGATGACTCAGCACCACCACAGCATCGCTCAGCGCCACCACAGCATCACTCAGCGCTACCACAGCATCACTCAGCGCCACCACAGCATCACTCAGCGTCACCACAGCATCACTCAGCGCCACCACAGCATCACTCAGGGCCACCACAGCATCACTCAGGGCCACCACAGCATCACTCAGCACCACCACAGCATCACTAAGCGCCGCCACAGCATCACTCAGCGCCGCCACAGCATCACTCAGCGCCGCCACAGCATCATTCAGCACCACCACAGCATCATTCAGCACCACCACAGCATCATTCAGCACCACCACAGCATCCCTCAGGGCCACCACAGCATCACTCAGGGCCACCACAGCATCACTCAGGGCCACCACAGCATCACTCAGCGCCAAGACAATATCACTCAGCACCACCACAGCATCACTCAGTGCCAAGACAATATCACTCAGCACCACCACAGCATCACTCAGCACCACAGCAGTATCACTCAGCAAGACCTGAGTATCATTCAGCATCACCTCAGCATCGTCTCCGCAACAGTCACCACCACCACCACTACCACCTCAGCATCACTCAGCACCACCTCAGCCTGCTCTCGGAATCTGGCATCTGTTGATTCTCCCCTAGCGTCTGGCCGCTGCTAGTGTTATGATACAGGTACTAGTTCCCAACCTTCACCCTCCGATTGTTTATGCCCCTCAAAAAAAAAGCTTTAACAAACAACCATTGCAATAGGCAGAAACAAGTTGCCAGCATTGCAAGAACAAAAGAAAACTGAGGACATTTTTTATTGTAAATACTTTTTTAATATGGTCGTTCAGTTTTACATAATGCCTTCTTGGTCATATATAAAGTAACAAAAATGCTTCTGACACTTTTTTATTATAACTTTTCGGCATGCTGCACAGCAGCCACACTTCTCTACAGCACAGCTTGAAGACATTGGCAAAGTCAATAGCTCTGGCTAAACACTTATAAGGCCCCAAAGGCGAGACCTATTGGCTATGCCAATGCTTGTTATAGTCTGTTGTCCGTTTCCCCCTTGCAGGCCCCGCCCCTTGCCGAATCGTCGCATCTTCCTGTCTCTCTTTTTAAAATATACTGCAGCACGGAAAACACACAGGTAACGCGCTGGCTCCTTGCTTGATTTCCCTCACTGCCACACTTACTCTGGGCTGGCGTCTTCGTGTTGCACTCGGTGTGAGTGTGGCCATCATCGTATGCTGCCAGTGGATGCCATAGCCACAACCTCAGCCTGGCGTTGCGCTTGTGCTCTGTCTCGCACTAGAGCGCGTAAAGAAAGTGGTTCGGTTCGTGGCTCTTCCTACAGCTGCACTCGTGCATTACTCCATCAAAAATGTCACCCGCTCTAAACTGAAATTAAAATAATGCTTTCGACCTCGGCTTTCTCTTTGTTTTCTTTAACGCAGCTGGCATATACTCACGCAAGTGAGCTGCGTAAGTCGATCTTCACTCTCATGGGTCTCTCTTTTTTAGGTCTTGCCTAGCAGCGCGCATGCGCTGCATAGGAAAAAGACCTTTTGAAATTGATTCAGTATTGCAGTCAAAAACGTGCACGCATTGCATTGCTTTGAATGGCAACACGTGCACGTTTGGCGATTCCCTTGCGGGAGCGAGCTTTGAAACCATATGGTTCCTGCTCGCTCCTCTAAGGGAAACAGGAGCAGGCCCCCTCCTCTCTCCCCTCCCCCTGCTGCCTCCTCCTTTTTCAGCGCCGGGCGCGCGCGTGCGCTTGTTATTCATGTATTTACCTTTTAGTTTCGTTTTTGTGTCCGAAGGCTTCCCGAAAGATGGGGGATGTTGAGGCGCAGGGAGAGCAGACCGAGATCTGCATAAGATCACACTGTTGCTTGTTGTTTGAAGTCAGCACCAGCAAGGCTTCAAGGGAGGGCCCTGTCATGTGTTTGTGGCCGTTATCCGTCAGATCTTGGCACGCCAGAGTGCCCGGGCCCTGTTCAGGGTAAGACGTAAGTAACATTACATCGCACCAAAAACAGAGCCGTCAGGGCTAATGGGGCCGCAGGATTTATGGGGTCTTTAAAAACATCAGTCCTGCGGCTAGGCGCACCGCGGCGGCTCATTGTGTTTACAGGAGATTTAAATCATGGTGGGGGAAAGGGGCGGCCGTAATGGGTTAGAACCAACACAATGCGGAGTGCTGGCAGCGATCTACCACAAATCATGGACACGAAGGAGCGATCGCAGTGTTTTCAATCAAATCCGCCAAAAAGGGAAGTCGATGAAAAATTTTGATCATTTGCAAATGTTTTAAGTAAGTAAAATGTTTGACAGCTATATGTTAAAAAAAACCTTTACAGTGAGATTTTGGATGCTCCTAAACCTTTTCCAACCAAAACCGACATCGTCGGGCTTTTAAATGGCTAACACGTGCATGTAATTCGACATCGTGGCGGGTGTGACCTTCTTGTAACGTTGTGTGTAAACGTCCCAGTTCTAGACATCGGCCGGGCGTTATTGCCTCTCGTCAGGCCTTAATGACCATGAGTGACACTTTCTCCCGAACAAAATCAAGCAATGAAGACGAGGGAAACCTAGAAATTACACCCATTTGGGCAACGGGAAACTCTACGAAGATCTGAAAACTTCTGCAAAGCACCAGAAATAGAAGGGCACGAACTTCGCAGAAGGGCCTCGTAGTTATAAATGAATGCCAAACTGCTGGTAATATTTAACCGGTTTATCGAAAGAGCTTGTGAAGAAGCGCACCCTAGCTGCAGACCACGGACCCCAACTAACCCACAGCCAAAGCTCTAGAGAGCGCAGTCTAATGCAGAACTGTGAGCAGAGCTGTAACTTACAGGCTCAGAATGATGACGCGGCTCTGACTGAAGTAAATAAAATTTGCAGAGAAATACCTTGTCGCTAGTGTGAGTGACAGAGCAGAATCAGAACATCTTAATGGCCCCCACGCGTTTTCGGTGGCTCAACCAGCATTGACCTGTGTGTGTTTGTCCTCCACGTCGTGGTCCACTTGCACTCACTCTTCCTCTCCCCGAGACTGAAAATAGGGACTGCTAAGCACTCCTTTGACCAGACAAGAATTTTCACTATAAAAGGTTTTGGGGGCCTCTTCCCTACTGATACGGGGAATGTTCACTGCAGGAGTTCAGTTTGCATCCATTAGCTTTGCTAAAGTTAAAACCAAGCGGCACATCTCAGGCACCTGTGTGCATCTGACTGCTCCTTGAGGCTTCAGTCCGCCCCACTGTTCCGGCCATATGACGCAAACCTGGGTGTATACTTCTTTAAACCGATCCATTCACTGTAAGGCGGGAAAGGAAGCACTACCGCGTTTATAGCGGAAGTGACATCCACTTCTGTCTTGTGGTGAGAGGGTTTTCACAACACAAGACAAGGGTTATATGGCGCAGGAGTCACCTATCGTTTTTACTTGTAGACATTATATGTTCAGTGTACGGGCGAGAGAAATACCCAAATATAAGGCAGTGATTGTGGTTGTCTGTACGGTTATACGGTATCTCGTAGTAAAGGTATGCGTGGTAAAGGCCTTTCGTAGTAACCACGCATGCGTTGTACTGCATGCGTGGTTAAGTTATGCGTGGAAACGGCCGCGTTGTAGTGGCCGTTTCCCTGTTTGTACTAACAACATTGTGTTACCACCCAAAGGAGCTCTTCTGTGCAAACTTAGAAACACCATAAGCGTCTAAACCTTTGACTTGCAGTGTGCAGGCAGGTCCTTGGTGCCGGTAAATAGATCACTGCGCAATATTCGAAGGATTGAAACTTATGAACTGGAAGTAACAAAAGAATCTCCGTGTCCAAAGCTGTAGCCCACTTACCTACCGACATAAAATGCAAATCTGTGCTCTGTGTGTTACACAAGGTATTTTGCAGCAGGCACATCAACCCCCGATGCTACTTTGAGTCAAAACCGAGACTAAGCAAACACAGATCTCTTCTGGAAGTGCATTAACCACCAGAGTTACCTTACCATTATTATTATACCCTGAAATTTGCTGGGCACGCAAAGATTTCTACAGCGGATGCTTTAAGCCATACGATATTTTAAAAAGCAGCCTCTGTAACCAATTAATTAAGCAGAACACATTTGTCCTTGTTGACAATTTCTTTGCCAGAGTTGAAAGAAAAAAAAGTATAAGTTGCCTGTCAGACTTCATGACTCTGTTCCTCATGACTCCGCCCCTTTTCATTGCCACACCTTGACATCCACTTTATGGTTTCCCTGAGTCATTTTTTTCTAATTCCAGCACTGATGAGAGTCGATTGTCCATACGAGGAAGGAGGAGCTATGAGTCCATTGTTGTGAGAGCTGATTGGTAGCTAGTGGGAGGAAACCCTCAAATATGAGTCCATTAGACCGCAAATGAATGCAACAAAAGGGATTGTGTGGTTTTTGTGACAATGAGTATGTGGTTATGTTTTATCTGTGCAGTCATTTGAAAGCTACGACTCTTCGTAAAGGAAATTAAATCTTCCTTAAAGTTGGATTTTAGATTCCAGTCTTTGTTTTGACTTTCGAACCATCACTCTGTTGGCAGAAGTTCATTTTGGGCCGAGCTGTGTTTGTGTAACTTGTGTAACATAGCGCCCAGTTATGCCATAAGGTCCTGTTCGCAAAGTGTATTGTATAGATGTTTGTTAAGCCTTATAACTGCACTTGCAGACGATTAATAACCTTTAAAAACAGAGTGGTATGGAAAAATGAACGTGTGCCAGGTACACCAGACAGTTCTGTTGCAAATAAAAACATGCATTTGAATACAATGTTTAACAAGCATTGACAAAGCCAGTAGGTCTTGCCTTTGGGAACTGTTGGCAATTGGTTTTAGCAATATCCTACTTTGTATATATTGCATATTTTAAGTAATTAAAGATTTTGAATTTCTTGACATTTACAAACCCTCTTTCCTTCAATGTAATTTTGTATTGGAATTGGAATTGACTTTATGAAATATTGGCATAGCCAAGAGGCCTCAGCTCTAAAAGACTGAGCTACTTGGCTTTCCAAAGCTTGAATGGTACTCGTGAGTGGAGTCTGCATGTTAAGTGTCTGGGTTAATTCTGGTTTTGGGAGGTTGTTCATAATGGGGCGCGTTTGAGAGCTCTGTAGCTGAGGCTGAAGATGGTGCGAGTCAGTGGGCCATACCAGTGTTCAGATTACCTGCTCATTCAATCTTTGGCCTTTCCACTGAACACATAGTGATGGTCACACATGCGCCATTTGTAATTCCCTTTTCCTGATTATTTACAACAAAATCATTGTTTTTACTTATTTGTATCAAACTGCTAGAAAGTACTTACAAAGCCAACAAGTATGGCTTGGTTTAGGCATAAGTTTGTTGTGTGAAATGTCTGGATGCAATAGCAGAAAACTCACAGAGGCACCTAAATGCTGGTCAGGCAGCATGCTGTATAAAGCACGGTATTGCAAGCCACGTTTTTTGTCATGCCCCTAATTAGTTAGGCCACACCCCTATTAGATACCCCACTACACTTTTTTTATCTCCTTAAATCACTGTGGTGCACAATAAGCACATGGGAGAGAGCGCAACACAGAGCGCAGAGGTGGAAATAGGTGCACACTAGAGGAGACAGCTGGAAAACACATGCACTCTCATGGAGTGCTTAAACAAAAATAAAGTAATACCTGAAATGTTAGCAGTGGAAGGACACAGGTAATGCATCTGTGCTCCAGGAGAACAGGAAGGAAAAAGAGAGAGGTAAGCTCATACATGCTAACAAAGAATCACGCAAATGAGAGTGAAAATAAAGCCAACCAGTGGTAAGCTAACAATACGTCTTGCAACAGAGAGTGTCTGCGCTCTCTAGTAGGCTAGACCTAAAAAGTGCCCCATTACACCACCCTGGTGTTTAAGGCACTGGTGTCCTCACCAGGCCTGTGTATTACTGTTTGCACTTGAGCAGCCACACCCCACTGCTAGAAACTCTTGTGAATGATTGAGGCTGTTTTATGTATTGCCAGTGTGTTTTGTTTATATTGTCTACCGCTGGTGAATTTATCCTGCTGGTTGGCCATCCTTACCTGTCGAAGGAGGTAGTGTGCCATTACTTGTTTTTAAAAGGTACTATTATGCTTGTTGGTTTGTCCCTTGCCTCCTCCTTGATTTGGTTTGAGATGGCTTGTGTTATTCATTGTATCACACGGCAGAAGATGTAATTTCACTACTAGACCTCATTCTTGTGAAATATCCATTTCAGTGGGATTCTTAGATTCAGTCTGAGTCCTTCCCTCCAGCACTCTGATCTCTATGCATGACAGTCCATGTAGATAATGTGTACACTAATTCACTCTACAGAGCTCTGCCATTGCCCATTGTTTAATTAGGCAATCTCACCTTGTAAGATACGACCCACCTCGACATTCTAAGTGCAGTCAAGGTCCATCGTGATCTCAGCATTGTAAGAGCAGCTTCAAAGATCTCCGAGTATATATAACCTTTCCCCATTGGTTAATTAACAGTCTGTTCATGAAATTTAAAAAAATCCTGAGTATTCCAATTGCAATAATGCACAGAGTTAGCTGTCTTTCAGCAGCAGTATGACAGTCCTCCCAGACACTAAACTGTTTCCGATACAGTTTTAGAATTGTATAATTTTCAGTGATACAAATATTTAGCATTACAAGCTGTACCTTCCTGGCAACAGCTAAAAAATCTCTGATGTTAATGTGCTTTTTCTTCAAAGTTAAGCATGTTTTTTTCTAAAGCCCAGTATTTTTAACCCTCATAAATAAACAGTTTTATTATCTTATTGCAACAGCATATCAAACAGGATAAGCCAGTATTTTACTGGCTGCTTTCAGTAAATATATTCTGTTTGAAAATCAGCACAGTTTTCATGCTAATTAGACCAGAATAAGCATGTTAAAGAAACGTGCATAGCAAGTCATCTGTAATATTGTCCTATGTTGCTGTCTCTGGGGACATTTACAAAGCACTGCGCCTTCAGCCTAGGGGTTTATGATGATGTCACCAGAATCCTCAATTGCAATATAGGGCCATACGACTCGATTACCTGTATTCTAGCTTCTGTTTATGTTAATTAATTAAATATTATGTTTTTAATAAATATCTATATCAGTGAGATTTTTCTTATTTTGTTTTGAGCCTTGAAGCTGATGCTCCTTTAGTTAGGGGTATGTGAAATTTGCGCAATTTGCTTTCACGAAATTACATGGAATTAGGCAAAATGCAAACCTGTCATTTCAGGGTATATTTCAGCATGAAATGTGTCCTCACTTCCATTTTTGTGCTAAGACATATTTAACAAAAGCACTGCAAACATCAACTGTTCTTGTTCGCAGTAAATTTTAACCACAAACCGTGTGTGTTTTTCTGGTAAATTTTTACATCAAATTGTGCATAAATACCCAAAGTGGAGTAATGGCGTAATTTCAGGAAATTTGGGTAACAATCATAATGCGAAACTCCCCAAATAATGCAAATTATGTTGGCATAATAAAAATTTCGACCAGACCTACTTTTAGTATCGTTTTGCCCTTTACAAAAAAGGAAACAGTCCAAAATATCCGAGTGACTTTGTAGCAGAGCTGATCTAGAAGTAACGCAAGGCACTCTTTTCTTTTGTGTAAATACCTGCTGCAAGTCCTTCTCAGTACCAGACCAAAACTCCTTAAAACCCATCCTTCACCTTGCTTGGAAATTCTCTTGCCTGAAGAGTTCTACCTTCTAGCGCTACAAGTGTGTTACATAGTTCAGTGCATTGAGTGCCTACTGCAAAGTGTTTGATGCTGGCCATCTCAGCCGTTCATCCTTTTGAAGTCGATTACGATCTAGTTGAATGACACACCCGTTTTGTAGCCTGACTCCGTTCTGCATTCATGTGCTGTGTACTATTTTGCCATCCAGTAGTTGGGTACAGAAAATGTCTTCTATATAGGTTTTTTTCTCTCTTTCGGCTTCACAGAGATGGAGTCATGCCAACTTCTTTTAATGTCGAACATAAGCCCATAGTTTCCCCCACCCCCCTCAGTTCCTTCAGACCATCACAGATGAGTAGCCATGCTTTACAAACCTCTGATTGATTGACAACCAGACGAAGTATCTTTTTGATACACCAGCAATTAAGAGGTTCCTGGTTGTAGCATAGCTCACGAGGCATCCTTTTGAACCAATACACACAGCAGAGCTCAAATACCTTGCACGAAAAACAGCCTTTTCAATCACAGTCACCTTTTTGGTGAATTTTAGGCTCTAACCATCTAGGAACCCTAGCTAAAGATACATAGGGATTGAGTAGATCTGAAAACAAACCCACATTTCATTCCTAAGACTGTATAGCATTTCCTTGATGGCTCTTCTCACATCTACTGTGTTTAGTGCTATTACCGGCTGCTTTTTTGGATGTTGGAAAAAAGGTAGCCGACTACCCGCTTTGTTGCAGCATCTAAACAAGCATTGGCATAGCCAATAGGTCTCGCCTTTGGGACCTTATAAGTGTTTAGACATGCAACAGTTGAGGTTGTTGCACCAAGGATATTGTAGTGCATAACTAAATACTTATAAGGTTCCAAAGGCAAGACCTATTGGCTATGCCAATGCTTGTTTCCTTTGGCAAGCAGATGCGATGTAGACTTCCAGAGTTCACAGTGGGTTCAGCCTTGTCGTGTTGCCGGGTCCTTGACAGGCGATCGTCCCCAAAATGTGGAAACAATGTAGATTAAGCAGCTTCTTTCACATTACTTGTTTATTAGGCAAACACGCAGACGAGAGGCTCCCTCGCCTGTCCTCCAGCCAACCAACTTCCCCTAGGCTTCTGGAACCCCCAAACGATTCCATGAAGCGCTATGGCAACACTTGCCTGAACATTCCCCACACAACATATGACTTTTAAGTGGCTGCGTGGAGTTGTATTAAAGGAATAATGCATAATGGTAGCCTCCGGTCTTGCGGAGAAATTTTTCAAGTAAGATTGTATGTCATCAGTGTACTAGTGAATTTTGATGATGCAAAGGTTGGAGATGATGACGGACAAGATGGAACCCTGCTTGACTGTACAGGTGATAGGGATCTTCTGGGTCTGGAGTTGCCCATGTGAGCGACTGGGGCTGGTTGGTTTAGTTAGAAGGGGAACCCGTGAAGGACATTGCCAGTGAATCTCATTTGAGAATTCAGTGTATCACATGTTAAGTTACCTGTTAAGAAGTTCACTACACAGTCCTTGTAGTAAGAATAATTTATTATTGAAGAGCATGGAAGGACACGTCCAGTAGTAACAGTGTCCTCCCTTCAACTGCCTAACAATCGTAATCACAACTTGAACACAAACATTCCAGGAATGCTTGCTAGTCAAGCATTCCTGGTAACATAGCAACATAACATTACCTCTGAAGCTCATGCCAATAAACAAGCCAAACAAAAGCACAAATACTGCTGTTCAGTTTAAATTTTTCCTAGGACTTTTTCAGGTTGTATTAAGGACACAGTTTTAGACGCGGTTTCCTGCTTTTGTGATTAGGATGTGTTTAATTTTGGTTTGGGGTTATAAGAGAAAGGGATAGATTGTAGAATTTTGGTGGATTGTCAAAGGCAAAGAGGATAGTGTATTATTCACACTTGCTGCCGTGGAATGGTAGATAGCTCATTGGGTTCTGGCATCACTATGAACTCTTAAGCAGTTAAATGGGCCGAGCAGCCTACTGAGTGGCATCTGTTTTCCTTTGCTTCTTATTGTAATATTTAAGCATTCACAGTTTCCCCGAATCACCTGTCCTCCTTGCACCTAGTTCCAGATGATCCACGCATGCTGTGATAAGCATTATGTTACTTGTTGCCCTTTCATACAGGTTCCTAGGTCCACTAGAAGATACACAGAGCATACTGCTCTAAACCCACCATAGATAGTTTGCTAATGGACAAATACCGCCTCTAAATATGACCCATGGAAAACCCAATACCCTAATGAATGCTAAAAGGAAAAATGGAGGGATCTTACAATTAGACACATTAAGGCTTCTATATGAACATACTGAGTAGTTCTCTGTCTATGGATGACCGTTCTTTGGGACAGACTGAAGATGACCTTCGCTTCACAAGACAGGATCATTAATGCATTCATCTATTCCTGCAGGCTCTTGTGAATGTCCAAAACCAAAGGGGATGATGGACGGAGTGTTGAACATTGCAAGCACTCACCCCCAGTCAACTGATCTGGGTTTAATCCATCATCATTCTTTAGCTCACTCCGCCACCCCAGTTCAGACATGGCTATATGCAAATCAGTCTGACCCTGTGCCTCATGGGAACAGTCCAGCCCGAACTGCCAAGCCATGTCTTCCCTGGACCGGAAACAAGCATCCTGGGACCGGTTTCGGGCTCACAGCCCTCATCAGCCAGGCTATCTTGAATCCAGTGGCAAAGTGAGCAAGGGACCCATGTCTGGGCATACCCTGCCAACTTAGGGCGAACAAAGCAAAACCAAAGGGGATGATGGACGGAGTGTTGAACATTGCAAGCACTCACCCCCAGTCAACTGATCTGGGTTTAATCCATCATCATTCTTTAGCTCACTCCGCCACCCCAGTTCAGACATGGCTATATGCAAATCAGTCTGACCCTGTGCCTCATGGGAACAGTCCAGCCATGTCTTCCCTGGACCGGAAACAAGCATCCTGGGACCGGTTTCGGGCTCACAGCCCTCATCAGCCAGGCTATCTTGAATCCAGTGGCAAAGTGAGCAAGGGACCCACGTCTGGGCATACCCTGCCAACTTAGGGCAAGGGTCAAGACTGATTTGCAAATGGCTGGGTTCAAACTGGAATGGCATGGTGAGCAAAAAAACGATGGATTTAGCCCAGATCTCTGTACTGGGGTGAATGTATGACATTGTTCTGCATTCTGTCCATCAACTGTTGTTCTTGTGAATGTCCTACAGGCTGGCAGATAGAAGCCTCTCCACTTTTCATTCCACATTCCCATTCTGTTGTCGCGGAGATGTCCAGACCATAGAACCGGAGAAACACAATGGTGAGGCTTCAGCAGTCTTGGTCGTCAGACTGAACCCTCAGCAGCAGCCAAAGACTTAGATAACACTGAGGCGTCAACAACATCGCCTGTGATCAGGTAAAGCCACATAAAGTTATCATTACCCATTTTGTGCCACCTGCCAAGAGGTGGTATTTTTGCATTTTGGTACTTCTGCAGCCAGATCTTCAAAGACAGGTATTTGCTCGTCGGAGGACATTTATCAAATGTTTACTCAAAGAGAGTTTAGCTGAGGATCATATTCATGTTTGCTGAAGATACAGCAGACAAAGATTTTTCTACTTGCCATTGCTAAGCTCCCACAATCACCTTACCAAGGGAAATATCAAGAAGAAAACCAAATACTTCTTGAAGTATCTTCTTCTCACCCTTTTATAGCACGAGCCTAGCTCTAGATTTACTATAAGGGAGATACATTGAAGGGGTAAAGGAACATCAGCCTAAATGAGCAATACAAGGTCAGGCCTCAGGAACCAGAAATCTGAACCAGGTCATATCAGTTCTGGTCACCCTTAACTGGATTCTTGTTTAAGTAGCCTCTGATGTACTTACAACTTTATGTTCCAGAACCTGCAATACCAAATCAGAAATCCATTTAATAAAAACATTTTGGGTACCAGAGAATTGCTAAAGTTCTCCTAATACCAGTAGCCTGGTATAATTTGTCTTGCAAATATCTATTAATAAAAATGAGGTGAGTATAGAATTGTAAGCCACTTCCTCATATTCATTACATGTACATGTTTTAAACCATCAAATCAACTCATCTGTCCATCAATCCACATCAAAATCAATGTCTTTGCAAATCTTCTTTTTTGTAAATTATTCAAGTTCTACAAAATCGCTTCTTGCACATCCCCTTGTCACAAATCAATCAGTGAGAAAATACAGCTGTTTCATGGTGAAAACTGACATTTTATTACATAAATGGGTCTCATCATCCATTGATTTATTATCATCGATAAGAGATGAATGGATCATGAGAGTGCTCCGCCTACAGGGATTGTGAGAAGCCTATGTAAGGATGTTATGGACAACTGCGTGGTAGACCGAAGTGTGGGCAATTATTCCCCTGAAACCAAGTCCATATAAATAATTTTTATATGACATTCTTTAATATGCAATACTGGAGGAATATATATACATAACAGGTATACTAAAAAGGAATTAATTTTGTTTCAAGTGCTTCAAATAAGATGTAAATCCATAAGAATATATGTGACATTTTGAATGTATAAAATGTACTCCCTTGAAGAGCTTTTTTTTTTTAATCACAAAATGTGCCGCTGTAGCTGTGTTTTTTCACTGAATGATTTTTGATGAGGAAGCACAAGAAGTGATGCTTTGTTCTTGGATTGTTTACAATAACAAAGATTTGGAAGGAGGTTGAAATTGATATAAATGAAGGACACAGGAGTTGATAGGGTGGTTTACAATTCTATACTCACCTCCTTAGATTAACTGATCAGAAATTCACTATCTTAGGCAGAGCTTTAAATGGGCAGGTATTCTCTGGTACTGAGTACCTGCTAATCCTTAATTTGAAAGAGAGGTACCTACATTTCTGGTCACTGTTTCAATACATTTAATGAGAGAGTACCAACAATTTTCAGGAGCAAACAGGTACTCTGGACAGTGAATATCAGCACTTCTATATTTCCATTTAAAACACTGATCTTGGGCCAATCCTGTCCATCTAGAACACCCTTTTCAAACTGCTATTGTCAAGACAAAAAATATTCAAGCACCAAGGTATGAAGCAATTTCTAAAAGGCAGAACACACCCAAACATCCAATAGCATAAAAGGGAGACTAAAATACTTCCATGAGCTAATCCAAAGTGGAATTGACAATGTCTCGAGCCAGTGGCAGAAAAGGGCTCACCCAAGCAAGCCAGCGGCTTGAAGGGGTTACCCCAAAGCTCACTTTCTGGGTATTGATCAGAAGAGGTTGGCGTCATCAGTCCAAAAGAAAAATAAGTACAGGGTAAGCAAGGTTACATTAAACCACCGAAGCTTGGGCACAATTAACAGACTAATAGCAGGCCTAAAAAAGTGTTTGGAATGGCCCAACAAGCCACCAAGCCGAAAGAAAAAAGCAGGGTTACTTTAAAGGGGCTAACGCTGACTATTGTAAGACTAAGAATATGAATTGTTTTCTCTACACCGCCACAATGACATCTTGGCCGGCATTGAAGACCCTAATGGTATCCCCATTAAAGAAAGCATGCTGTTTAATAGACTGCGCCTCATTCAGAATGCACTCTCTGGCATTGCCCAAGAATATCTCCCCCAGGACCTCTGTCGGACCAGCCTTACAGACCCCTGCATCCAGAGGCCTAAAGCCAACCAGCCAGCTGATTTCAGAACACTAAGACCAACCTTGGTCACCCACCAACTTGTTTGCTTTACCATGGCATGATTTTCAGTTGACATTACATACATCTACCAGATCCTTTTAGGTCAAAAGTGGGGCGAAAAAGAGGAAAACAGAAAAAAACACATACAACTAAAAAACATTTAAAAAACAAAAAATGAAATAGTTTGAACAAAGTTATGTATAACAATGCAGAGATTTTGGTTAGGTTAACAGAAAGTATGTGGTTACCAATATGGTAGGGTAATTGTAAGGTATGGGGATGGGGTGGTTTGATGGTTAAGATCAGGCTTATAGTTAGGTTTTGGGTAGGGGTAGTTTGTAGGCTAAGGTAATGGGTAGGCTTAAAGTTAGGATTAGGGGGAAAAGTTAGGCACAGGTATACTCCAAAGGTAAGGGAAAGGGATGGGGTTAAAGTTAGAGTAGGGCTTGAGATACCTGAAGGTAAATATTTTGGCGAAGGGTAAGTAATATTTCATAGCCTAAGTTACGCGATGTAGTTACAGTTAGGATTAGAGGGGAGGTTTTATAATTTCTGGTTAAAGGGATAAAAATATATAAGGAGTGTTTAAATGTGCAGAAAATGTCTCCATAAAAGTTACCACATTTAAGTATAAACAACAGAAGCTCCTCCCCTCCAGTGCCAGCTGCTAAACAAATACACTCTCCCCTAAGAGGGAGCATACACCATCATTAGGCCCCACTTACTGTTTTTCATGTTAGGCTTCTCTCTTAAAATTTTCTCCCTTTTTTTTTTTTTTTTTTACTTCTAACCAAATTGGTCATTTAATTCCCTGTACCTTGTGCGCTCATGTATGATCTAGAAAAACCATCAGACTTTATTCTGCCCTATGTGATGCACATCTTGAATCTCACCCTCCTTCCTGCGGGCACCCTAATGCAGATTAATCTCCCTCAGGAAGTCACATGTAAAAAAATTAATTCATAAATATATAAAATATGATAATAGGCACAGTCTTAGAGAATTTCAAGTCAAATAGCTATGTATCAGTGTTGATTCATATCCCCCTCCCAAAGAGCAGGCCCTTTTGGTTTTTAAATATCCTCTAACCCATCTCTTAGGGTGATTTAGTCAAGTTTGTAAATTTGTCCTTCTTCCCATTTGTAGAGTCACCAGGAATCCTGCTTGAACCTGGAAGGCAGTAGTCCAACATGGCAGAAAAGGGAAAGAAGGCGGGGAAGGGGAACATTGCTTCCAAAAAGGAAAAACAGCAGCCAGACCCTTCCCAGGGCAAGGAGCAGAAGGTGGGAGAAGGTGACTTTGTTTACGTTGTGACTGAGAAAGAGCTGTTTCTGCAGGAGGAGCTGAAGACGCTCAGAGAGCACTTGGACATGTTAGTGAGGAGGTTGAGAAGTTTACACTTGGACAACGACTTCCTGGAGGAGGAGGCCAAGAGGATCCAGCTGGAGAACAAAGAGTACGTCTCTTACCTGGCGAAGCATGCCAAGAGGAACCGAGGCCTCATCATCCGGTTGAGCGACCAGAACAAGAAGGACCTGGAGGACGTCCAGGCGGAAATGCTACCCTTGGTCGCAGAGTACCAGGAAAAGGACCAGGAGCTCCAAAGCCAGTTGATGCAGAAGGAGCAGGAGTTTGCACGCGTGGCCCAGGAGACGGAAGAACTGCAGCCAATGAGGAAGTTGCAGGCGGAAAACCTGGCTGAGATCAAGAAGCTAGAGATGCAGGTGCTGAGCATGAGGGTCCGGTACGCGGACAGCGTTCAGATGGTGAAGAACGCCTTCCTGCAGGAGAAAGACGCCTATGAGAAAGATGCTGCGCTGAAGGTGCAGAAGCTATCCCGCAGCGCCATGAAGGAAGCCCGGTGTTCTCTGATCGACCTGACGCGACACGCTCAAGAAGACAGCACGAAACTTCGCCACAAGGTGCTGTTCCTTCTCCGGCGCTTGACCATCCTGAAAGCGTTCCGGCTCAGGCTGCTGGCACAGAACAAAAAGCTCCAAGAGGAGGTCCAGCACACGAAGGACCTAGCCCGCTGGTGCCAAGGGCGGCATCCACTCCCAGACGAACCTGAAGAGTATCCCGTACCTGAAGAGTATCAGCGCTGCAAAGATCTGGCCGAGCTGCATTACATTCTGAAGCACTCCGCTACAAGGTCAACTGCTCCAGTGGTGGCCAGAAAGCACCATCAGTACGTTGGTCTGCAGCACGTCATTCACAAATACAGGGCTGAAGGCTTGGATGACCTCAGCGTAAGCGAAATTAGCACGCATGTAAGAATAAAATTGTAGTGTTTAGAAGCATGTCTCTTCTTACCTCGTTTTCTTCTTCAATAAATGATCATACATCTATTTATACACTTTGTTGCAGTGATGATTTCCCTGTTTCGGTGTGATTAGCATCGTTCTACACAGCTTTATTCTCTTTGACCTGGCACTGATCTGAACAAGCATATGACAACGCCAGTAGGTCTCACCTTTGGGACCTGTTGGTTTTGATAATCTTTTTTAGCCAAGCAGCTCAGAATCCCTGATGCTGTGCAACATAGCTAAAGAATAACATCTTTTAAAAGTCTCTGACGTGGCAGGCCGCATTATTTTGTAGGTGTGCACACCATGCATGCACAGGCCTACAAAATGACGTGGCAGTTTTTTTTTCTTTTTAATTATTGATCCTAATTGAATTAGTAACTAAAAAGAAAAGAAAATGTGCAAAAGTGCTCTTTTTTTAAGTGGCTTTGGAGAGCAACAAGGGGAATTAAATGAGGGAGCGTAAGCAACATGGAGGGTACAGATGGGGTGGCAGAAGCAACATGGAGGGTGCAGATGGGGTGGCAGAAGCAACAGGGAGGGTGCAGATGGGGTGGCAGAAGAAACATGGAGGGTGCAGATGGAGTGGCAGAAGCAACAGGGAGGGTGCAGATGGGGTGGCAGAAGCAACAGGAAGGGTGCAGATGGGGTGGCAGAAGAAACATGGAGGGTGCAGATGGAGTGGCAGAAGCAACAGGGAGGGTGCAGATGGGGTGGCAGAAGCAACATGGAGGGTACAGATGGGGTGGCAGAAGCAACAGGGAGGGTGCAGATGGAGTGACAGAAGCAACATGGAGGGTGCAGATGGGCTGGCAGAAGCAACAGGGAGGGTGCAGATGGGCTGGCAGAAGCAACATGGAGGGTGCAGATGGGGTGGCAGAAGCTACAGGGAGGGCGCTGGTGAGGGGCGGAAGCAACACAAAAGTCAGAGGCGGGGGAAGCAACTGGGAGGGTGTAGGTGGAAGAAACAAGGTGGGTGCGGTTAAGGGCAGATGCAACTCTGAGGGCACGGGTGGGGGAAGAAGAACACAGAGGACGCGGGTGGAAAAAAGCAAACAAGCAAGAGAGACTAGTGTGGAGCTGGAGAGGGTGAAGGATGCGGGTGAGGGAGAGGAACATGGGGAGTGGCGGAGCGGGTGGGAGAAGTCCACAAGGCAGAGAGTTGGAAACCACATGCACCCTTCTGGAGTGCTGAACCAAAAAGAAAAGGTAGTTATTGGAAAGTGAGTAGTGGAAGGACACAAGTAATGCGTCCATCCTCCAAGGGAGGGACAAACACAAGAAGAGGAAGAAAGCAAGCAAAAGAGAGTGACAATAAAACCAACCACTGTTAGGCAATGAGCAGACTAAGTCCACTGTAAGCTAATACGTCTCACAATAGAAGGCTGTCTCGTAAGCGGGGCCTAAAAATCTGCAGAGCAAGCATCTGAATCGTTTCTTTCCTTGCACTCCTGCATTCCAGGGTTCAGTCTTCGATCTCCTATTTAATATCTTTGTGGAGCCGCTGTGGTCCCTTATGCCGAGTCAAAAAACACAGTTTCCAAACATCTGGGGAAAGATTGAAAGGGGGAGATTTAGTAAGATTTTACGCCGTGTTTGCATCACAAAAGTGACAGAAATTGGCGTAAAATCTTTTTTCCACAATTTACCTTCCAGCGCTAAACTTGTTTACCGCTGGAAATAACGTGAAAGTAATGCAAAGCAGCGCATAACGCTGCTTTGCATTACTTAGCGCCAAGGGGGCGTACCATGGGTGGAGCATGGGCATTCCCATGCAACTATCCAAGGTTTCTGACGCTAAACTCAATTTACTAAACAAAGCAGACTGGGTTTAGCGTCAGAAAACTGCACCCTTTTAAAGTAGGCGCAAGGAAGGAGAAATGCTTTCATTTCTCCTCCCTTTTCCGACTATGCATGTGTGCTGCACTGTACAGCACGCACACAAAGAGGGAAAAGGTTTGAAGTGAGTCTCAGCATAGTATTTTGTACTGGAAGGGTGCCCTTTCAGTACAAAACCTACGTCACGGAGACACCCTGGCACAAAGGTGTCTCCGTGATGCACGGCAGCTGATTTCAGCACCGGTGCTAGGGAGAGGGGAGGAGAGTGCCTTATTTTAGTAAATTTGGCATTCTGCTCCTCTCTCTTTTTCACGCAGCGCAGCATTTATGGCTGCTGCACTGCGCTTTGTGAAAAAGTAGTAAATCTCCCCCACAATGTTCAAAGCATAAAATGAATATTTGAAGCAAATTACAGCATACCACATCAGTGGCGCAGTATGGAGGGGGTCCACAGGGGCGGTTGCCCCGGGCACAAAATTCTTAGGGGTGCAACATTTTAAAAGAAGGGATTGTGCCCCCTAACCCCTTCACCGTTAGCACTTCCTGAGCTAACGATGCACAGGTTAGGGGGCGCAATACTTTCTTTTAAAATTTTGCCCCGAGCGCTGGCAACCCACGCTACGCCTCTGCACTACATTGTATAAATGAATGAAAATGTTTTGTAAAGCGCATGAATGCCAAGGCGTCTTAGCGCTAGAGTTGCCTAAATTGATCACACGGGGAAAGAGGCGAGAGCAGGCTTAAACCTTGGATACAAATAGCCATGTTTTTAAAGATTTTCTGAACGTCTGCCTGTTGGTTTGGGTCCTCAGTGTCAGAGGTAAGGTGTTCCATAGTTTACAGGCCAGGTGGAAAAAGCTTCCCCCGCCCCATTTTACAGTCTTGGCCCTAGGCATGTCCAACAGACAAGAGGCGGATGATCTAAGGTTACGTTGTGGAACATAACTCCTGATGAATTTATTAAAGTAAACAGGGCCGGCACCATAGAGGGCCTTGTGAACAATGCACAAGGACTTAGATTTAACCCTCGCCTGGACAGGCAGCCAATGCAGATCCCTGATACTTTGTGACACCAGACTGAATTTAGGGATTTTGAGCAATAAACGTGCTGCTGCATTTTGAAGTGACTGTAGGTTCCGTAGCATCCACTTTTTTGCTCCTAAGTAGAGAGCATTACAGTAATCTATCTTTGATAATACCAGATCTACGATCACTGTTTTCTGTAGATCCATCGGAATAAAAGGAAAGATCTTTTTTAGAATCTGTGTAGAGGCAAGAAGATGTAATGAGATTAACCTGGTCAGATAAGGATAGCTGGTCATCTAAAGTGACTCCCAGACTTAACTTTCCTCACTGGGGATGGACATTGTCCGGCGACATCTTGTCACCAGGAGTTGTTCCAGAATGATGTGTTTTTACCGAATAGTAGAACCTCAGTTTTTTCAGTATTCAGTTTTAAACAGTTTTCCTGCATCCATCTAATTATGTGGGCCATTACATTTCTTCGACACGTCCTCTGGCTTACATGATAGTGACACCACTATGTGTGTGTCATCCGCATAACAGATGGCAGTAAATCTTGGTGAGCGGATGAGTTTCGCCAGTGGGGTGACATAGACATTGAACAGGGTTGGGGATAACGATGATCCCTGGGGCACCCCACATGGCAGAGCATAGGAGTGGGATTTGTGTGTCCCCAACATTACAATTTGCTCTCTGTTTGATAGAAATTATCTAATAATATTCGATGCCCCACCCGTAATCCCCATTTCAGATAGTCGCTGCAACTTGATGGTTTACCGTATCAAACGCGGCTGAGAGGTCCAGCAAAATGAGTATTGCCTTCCCTCCCCCGTCTACCTGGATGCGGATCTCCTCAGTGGCTGTGATTAATGCTGACTCTGTGCAATGCAGAGGCCAAAAGGCGTGTTGTGATGAGTCCAATTTGCCATTTGACTCTAAGAAATGTACCAGATCTTCATTTAAGGCTTTTTCTAGGACTTTAGATGGAAACGGAAGACAGGAGATTGGCCGGTAATTTTTAACCTCAGTAGGGTCTTGCAAGGGTTTTTTCAGGATTGGACGTACTAGTGATATTTTTAAATTACTTGAGAAAGACCGTGAGTCAAGAATATTATTTCATAGGGGTGCAAGATGACATGCAATAGTATTAGGGACCATGTGAAGTATCAACGCCGGACAAGGGTCCAATGGGGATCCGGATTTCGTTGATATGAGCCTCTCCACTCTTTCGGGCGTCAACTGGTGGAACTTTTCTAGCCAAGCCTGTGTGATTTTAGTATTATGATCCAGGCAAGCCTGCTCATCTGGACCAGATCCATTTTGGTGACTTGAGAACTCTTTGCGTACAATTTTTACTTTATTATAGAAAAAATCTGCCAGTTTATTACAGAAATCTTGATCTGGAGTAAACCGTTTACTTCCACCGAAGTTAGATAGTGCGGTGAATGTTTTAAAAAGCTCTCTAGTGGAATTTTTCGCTGAGCTAATTTTCTCGGTAAAGAAATGTGATTTTGCTAAAACAATTGCCTCTTTGTATTCTTAGATAATTCTTTTATAAGCATTGTACTCACCTGAAAGTGTGTACAGCATATGGGAATGCTCCGGTAGGAAATTATAAGCACATAATCCAACCCCCCAAACTTCACCCCGCCTCCCGGCGCTTCATTATTTTTGTGTTGTCAGAGTGCAGGTTTGGATGACCGGAGGGTCTACCAAAAGTGTTCCCCACTCAATGTCCAAAGCAGCCACTGTTCGCTCATACCAGAATATGAGTTGTTTTAAGAGTTGCCAGGAAAAATGTTTGGCAAGAGATTGGGGCTAGAAATAACAATTCTGGTTGGTGTCTCATTTCATAATTCTGCTAAATACAAGATTTAGTCCCAGAGATGAGCAGGAAAACAAGGCATAACGTGTAATCTGTTTTCAAACACACTGAATTTCAAATGTTTTGCCTTTTTTCTGGGCCTTTTACCCCTAATAAATTTCGGCGGGTTTGACCTGCCGGAATTTATCAGGGGAAAACTACGAGTGTGTGATAATTATCAGACAACCAGTCATTCCGATACCTTTATTAACACGGATTTGCACAGTGATTGGAATTTAACCCTGAACTCATAATGAGGGCCCAAATATTTTCCTCCATTTTGAGGACTAACCCTCTCACATTTACCACCTATAAGCGTGTGGTAAATGTTTGCGGGGTGCAACGGGTCGATGTACGGGTCAGGGGAGTGTGGGTAGTGGAGGCAGACACAGTGGGAGCTGGAAAGTTCCTAGCATACTTCCCTGTGACGTGGAAGAGGACCGAGTGGAGCCAGGGCTGAGCCTCTGCTCTCTGGCCTCAGCAGCAGTGGTTTTGAAAATCGAGTCCGCAGTTTCAGCTGCAGGAAAATCGTGCTGCTCTGAATCAGGTGGTATCTCTCTTGAAACCACCACTCTGGCAAACATTTCATAAACCTGGGAATGCGTCAGAATCCTACGCCTCCTCAGGGGAGGCGTAAGGAGGCACAATGAGGAGAAAGACTTTTATTTCTCCTCGTTTTTCCCTCTTTTTAAACGTGCTGCATTCTGCAGCACGCATAGCAAGAGAAAAACACCATCAATGATTGTTTTTGTGCAGGAAGGTGTCCCTTCCTGCGCAAAATCAACCATCCCCACAATGCAGGCACCCTTCACCATGGTTCAAGGGCGCCTGTGTTGGCTCATGGCAGCCAATTGTGCGCCAGCGCAGGGGAACGCACAGGGATGTGTCATATTGTTGTAAATATGATGCATCCCTGTGCTTTTAAAATCACATAGCACGGCGCAGCCAAATGGCTTGCGGCGCCGCGCTGCATCATTTTGTTGTAAATATGGTCAGAAAATTGAGGAGGACAAGGTAAAAGGATGAACCAGACAGCGATAAGATCCAGAACGTGGTGCATAGAGCTGGATAAGAGACAGGAAGAGACAAGACCATGAATGGATTTGAATACCATACTAAGGAAATAAGACAAAAGGACCAAGTGAACAATTAGGAAGAGCAATACTTTTGCAAAGATGTAATCAAGAAGAGAAAACGTCAAGTCCTACAATAACATTTGGCGGCATTAAAAGACTAGATCATACAAATATTATAAAGCTGAAAGCAAGGAGTACATGAAACTGGGGAGAGGCGGTGTAAAAAAGAGAAAAGAATCAAAGATAACATCAAGGTTTTTAGCAGTGGAAGATAAAGAATGAGCAGGAAGAAACAAGATGGATAGGAAGAGGGTGAGGAGGTGAAAATAGGAGAACCTTAGTCTTAGCAGGATTGGTGTAGGAAGCTGGCTCTGTATATACTATACCAAAATGAGGTATAGTGTGCACAGAGTCCAGTGGAACCCAAAAGGTAGGCAGAGGTAAAGTAGATAGCACCTCCCTCTCTACTTGGGGTAGTGTGGTCACGCAGTAAGGCTTTATCAGAGGACAGTGTTAAGCATTTGTTGTACACACTCAGTCAGCAAATGAATTCACACACTCAAAGACTGAACTTCAGACCAATTGTTTTTGTATAAAAATATTCTTTTAGTTATTTTATTTCCTAGAACCAAGCAAGCCTGGCACAGGTAAGTGATAAATACTTTGCAGTAAATATACAGTTGTAATACAGTTTGGATTGTAATTGCAAATGTACTTTGTTTTGACTTACAGTATTGTTTCTGAGAAATGCAATGCTTTGTAAATACAGTACATATGCTTTGAATGGGCTTTTTCAGTAAAATACCATGTAAGTTACTTTTTAGATTACTTTTCTTACACAATGTAGTATACCTGGATACTACACTGGGACATTTCCTGTAAACAGGTAAGTAAAAGCGTTTTTGTTAGTTCATACAATTTTAGAGAATTTCTTTAGGTTTTCCAACTCCACACTTAAAAACTTTTCACAGAAAAACAGTCAATGTTATCCTATGTAGGAAAATAGTGTTATCGGTTTAAAGGTAAGCACTTTGTTGTGGGAGTTGGTATTCTGGGGTTAGACTCAGGGGTCCCCCAGGGTCAAGGTTGCACTATTGTTACACCCTCAGTGGCACTAGGGCAGCCGGGTGCAGAGTGCTGACGCCCAATGTTATCCAATGGGGGACAGGGAGCCTCCGGTTGGTGGCTGATGGCAAGCAGGCCACTGGGTTGTGGGAGCAAAGCTCCTGGACTTAAGCTCTGGGCAAATGGGGGTTTAGGCCAGCACAAAAAATGCACCCTCAGCGGCACTGGGGCGGCCGGGTGCAGAGTGCTGTTTTGGCGTCGGGTGCCCTGTAGCTTTCAATGGGGAGTCTCCGGTTTGCAAATGCACTGCAGGCTCGGGGACGTAGGTCTTCTGGGTGCGACCACCACTTGGAGAGGTAAGTTGGGATCTTGGGGGTTGGTTAGGCACCGTCGGTTTGGCCACCCAAGGCCGTGGGGCGTCGTGTGCAGGGGTGCCTTTTAGGGTCGGATCTTCTTACCAGCTCCTGGTCGCGGTTGGAGGGGCCTTCCGGTTTGAGGCTGCAGGCTTCGGCTGGAGGTTTGAGAGAGGTTAGGGGTCGCCGGATCTTGGGTCAGGATCACCGGGGGGACCTCCTCGTGGTGATGGGCCACTCGAACATGGGCCGTGGGTGCAGAGTGTTGCAGACCTACGGATCCTTGCAGAACTGGAGTCTATTGTTTAAACAAATCCGGTGTTCACGGGAGACAGAGTCTTTGGGATTGAAGGCAGGCAGGTCCGCCGGGTTTGTCGAGGTTGCTGGCTGCAGGACACACCGGGATTTCGCTGGAGCAGGTTCGAGGTGGGGACAGGCCGGTAGGGCTGGGGCCAAGTCAGTGGGCATCCTCCTCTTGTTAGCTTCAGCACGGCTGTTCGGTCCTTCTTCTTCTTTTCTCCTTGCAGGTTCTTCTCTGAGGAAGCAAGGTTCAGGGTTGTCCCTAAATACTAGATTTAGTGGCGTTACAGGTAGGTAAAAAGGTTGGAACCAATGGGTCCCTTCCCTGGGGTGGGTACACCCCCTATTATGCGACCCTCCAGTGGGGGGGGGCATAAGCCTTTCCCTGGTTGGCTGAGTCCCCCAATCTGCATGATGGCGGGGACTGAGAGTTGTGCTTCACCTCGCCTCCATCACCTGAGGGGTGGAGTTGGCAGAGGTGGGCACACCTCTCTTCCTCACTTGTTTTTCCCGCCGGTTCTCCCGCCCAAAGTGGGGGTCAGAACCAGTGGGGACCAGTTGCTGAAAGCAGCAAGTGGGCTGGGGAAGCTCACAAAGGCGGCAAGCCTTTGAAGCTTCCCCTTCATGAACCCTGCCCACCCTGGGGGAGGAGGCTTGGCACCCCGTCCCAGGATGTGCATTGTTTCAGGCCCCCGAGAGAAGCAGGCTCTCGACCCAGGGGTCCAGAAACATGTCTGGGGGTGGCAGCTGAAAGCAGCCACTCAGCCTGGACAGTAGTGGTAGGTTGTTTTTCAGGGGGCATTTCTAAGATGCCCTCTGTGTGCATTTTTCATTAAATTCCACACTGCATCAGTGTGGGTTTAATGTGCTGAGAAGTTTGATACCAAACTTCTCAGTTTTCAGTGTAGCCATTATGGTGCTGTGGAGTTCGTAATAACATACTACCAGCACCATATACTCTTAATGGCAGCACTGCACTTACAATGTCTAAGAATGGACTTAGACACTGTAGGGGTACAGGGCTCATGCACCTGTACCCTCACCCAGCTAGAGGGGTGACTGATCTATGCCAGGGCAGTGGGTTGTAGGCATGGCACACAGGGATGTGTGCCATGTCGACTCTTCACTTTGTTCTGCACCAAGACACGCAGCCTGCAAAGGCAGTGTGTGAGTGTAGTGGTACAGGCCCTCTAAGGGTGGCACAATAAGTGCTGCAGCCCTTAGAGGTCTTCCCTGGTCACAGTGCCCTGGGTACCTGTGGTACCATTTACCAGGGGCTGACCTGTGGCCAGGGATGCCAATTGGGTTTTGTTTTAATGCAGGTTTAGGGAAAGAACATAGGCCCTGGGCAACTGATTAGCAGGAGTCCAGGGCACACTCAGTCAAAGCACATCAGCAGTTCAGCAAAAAGTGGGGGCTACCATGCAGAAAGAGGGCACTTTCTCACACAACGCCCCCCAAACGAAAGAGGATGAGACTAACCTTTCCCTAGAGAGTCTTCATTTTCTAAGTGGAAGAACCTGGAAAGTCAATCTGCATTGGCATGGGCAGTCCCAGGTTTGTGTTCCACTACAAAGTCCATTCCCTGTAGGGAGATGACTACCTCAACAGTTTAGGATATTCACCTTTCATCTGCATTAGCCATCTGAGAGGTCTGTGATCAGTTTGAACTAGGAAGTGAGTACCAAACAAGTATGGTCTCAGCTTCTTCAGGGACCAAACCACAGCAAAGGCCTCCCTCTCAATGGCACTCCAACGCTGCACCCTGGGGAGAAGCCTTCTGCTTATAAAAGCAACAGGTTGGTCTTGGCCTTCATCATTGGTCTGGGATAGGACCGCTCTTATCCCTAGCTCAGAGGCATCAGTCTGCACTATGAACTGCTTGGCATAGTCTGGAGCTTTGAGAATTGGTGCTGAGCACATTGCCTCTTTCAGGGTGTCAAAAGCCTTTTGACAACTAACTGTCCAGTTTACCTTTTTGGGAATCTTCTTGGAGGTAAGTTCTGCGAGGGGAGTCACAATGGACCCATATCCCTTCACAAACCTCCTGTAGTACCCAGTCAAGCCAAGGAATGCCCTGACTTGGGTCTGGGTTGTTGGAGCTGCCCAGTCCAGGATGGCCTGGCTCTTGGGCTGTAAGGGTTGTACTTGGCCTCCACCAACAAGGTGGCCCAGGTACACCACAGTTCCCTGCCCTATCTGGCATTTGTATGCCTTGATAGTCAGGCCTGCAGTTTGCAGGCCATTTAAAACCTTCCCAAGGTGGATCAGGTGATCCTGCCAGGTGGAACTAAAGACAGCAACATCATCTATATAAGCTGCACTAAAGGATTCCAATCCAGCAAGGACTTGATTCACCAACCTCTGGTAGGTGGCAGGGGCATTCTTTAAACCAAAGGGCATAGCAGTAAACTGATAATGCCCATCAGGTGTGGAGAATGCTGTCTTTTCTATTGCTCCTGGTGCCACGCCAATCTGCCAGTACCCTGCAGTTAAGTCAAAGGTACTTAGAAATTTGGCTGCACCTAGTTTGTCTATCAGTTCATCTGCTCTTGGGATAGGGTGAGCATCTATCTTGGTGACAGAGTTGAGCCCGCTATAGTCCACACAGAACCTCATTTCTGTCTTTCCACCCTGTGGGTGAGGTTTGGGGACTAGAACCACTGGGCTGGCCCAGGGGCTCTCAGAGGGTTCAATAACTCCTAACTCCAGCATCTTGCTGACTTCAGCTCTGATGCTTTCCTTGACTTGATCAGACTGGCAATAGATTTTGTTTTTGACAGGTGAACTGTCTCCAGTGTCCACATCATGGGTACACCAGTTTGTCTGACCAGGGATCAAGGAAAAGAGCTTTGCATATTGCTGCAAGACTTGCTTTCAATCAGTCTGCTGTTGGGCAGAGAGGGTGTCTGAAAAGACAACTCCATCCACTGACCCATCTTTTGGGATGTAGGAGAGGAGGTCAGGGAGAGGTTCACTCTCTGTCTCCTGATCCTCATCAGTCAACATCAGCATGGTGATGTCAGCCCTATCATGGAAAAGCTTAAGGTGGTTCACATGGATCACCCTTTTGGGTGTCCTGCTGGTGCCCAGGTCAACCAAGTAGGTGACCTCACTTTTCTTTTCTAGGATAGGGTAAGGGCCACTCCATCTGTCCTGGAGAGCCCTTGGTGCCACTGGCTCCAAAACCTACACCTTCTGCCCAGGTTGAAATTCTACCAGGGCAGCTTTTTGGTCATACCAGTGCTTCTGAAGCTCCTGGCTGGCCTCAAGATTCTTGGACGCTTTTTCCATGTACTCAGCCATTCTGGACCTTAGGCCAAGCACATAGTCCACAATATCTTGTTTGGGTTCTTGGAGAGGCTTCTCCCAACCCTCTTTTACAAGACAGAGTGGTCCCCTCACAGGATGGCCAAACAGAAGTTCAAAGGGGAAAACCCTACTCCCTTCTGTGGCACCTCTCTGTAAGCGAAAAGCAAGCATGGTAAGAGGACATCCCATCTCCTTTTGAGTTTTTCAGGGAGCCCCATACTCATGCCTTTCAATGTCTTGTTGAATTTCTCAACAAGGCCATTGGTTTGTGGGTGATGGGGTGTAGTAAACTTGTACTGCACTCCACACTCTTTCCACATGTTTTAGGTAAGCAGACATGAAGTTGGAACCTCTGTCTGAAACCATCTCCTTAGAAAACCCTACCCTGGTGAAGACACCAGTGAGGGCCTTGGCTACTGCAGGAGCTATAGTAGTCCTAAGGGGAATTGCCTCAGGATACCTAGTGGCATGATCCACTACCACTAGTATGAATTTGTTTCCTGATGCTGTGGGAGGTTCAAGTGGACTCACTATGCCCACACCTACGCTTTCAAAGGGAACCCCAACCACTGATAGTGGTATCAAGGGGGCCTTTGGGTGGCCACCTGTCTTGCCACTGGCTTCACAGGTGACACAGGAGCTGACAAACTCCTTCACCTTCTGAGACATCTGAGGCCAGTAAAAGTGGCTACCTAGCCTTTCCCAGGTTTTGGTTTTGGCCCAGATGCCCAGCTAGAGGGATGTCATGAGCTAAAGTTAGGAGGAACTCCCTGTACTTCTGAGGCACTACCACTCTCCTAGTGGCTCCAGGGTTGGGGTCCCTGGCCTAAGTGTACATTAGCCCCTCTTCTCAATAGACTCTCTGGGTGCCACTGACATCTCCCTTTTCCTGTGCACCAGCTTGCTGCCTCAGGATTTCAAGAGTTGGACAGTCCTGCTGTCCAAGGCACAGCTCTTCCCTAGAGGGTCCCCCTGGGCCCAAGAGTTCAACCTGGTAAGGGTCAAGCTCCATGGGCTGAGTTCCCTCTGGGGTGTTCACGTCCTCTCCCTGAGGAGAGGGGTCCTGATCCTTTTGACGTACAGAAGCTGGTTTCCCAGTCATCTTACCTTTTCTCTTGGAAGGTTGGGCCATACTTTCAGGCTCCAACACTTCTTTTTCACCCTGTTTTCTGCTATGTGCTCTTGTCTTTACACACACCATCTCAGGGATATCTACCTGCGTCCTGCGTGATCCTTTCAGCTGTTTCAAGGATCTTACACTGGCGTAGTCGGCAGCTGAAAGGAAAGAAGAACCCAACAAGCCTCAACTTCTCATTAAATTTGACATTTTTCTCAGGTACTGTGACACTTTTCATTTTAGACTTATCGTCTTCTCCTTTATTTAAACTCCTGACACTGAGAGCCACTGTCACACACCCGGGGACTGGGAGCTATCGCCGCGTTTTTCTCTTTTTGGTTACTGTGGATGGTCGACGCGGGCTCGTCTTCTGGGTTGTGTTGGAACATTTGGACTTTTGGTTTTTGAAGTGTGCACAGTACTCTGTGTTTTCGGCAAGATTGTGTTGGAACATTTGGATTTTTGGCAGTTTAAGTGCGCTCCGCACTCTGGGGGATATTCTCAAGAACGCGTGATAATTATCGCAAAATTAGCTTAACGCAACTTTGCACATCGCAGTCTATCGCGGGAAAATACCGCTGTGTTAACGTTGTATTCTCAACCCGGCGGCACCATGCGTTAGTCCCACAACAACGTGCAAAATAACTGCGTTAAAAATAACGCAACGCCGAAAAAACGTGAAACACGAACGCGAAAAAAGATGCGATGTGGCCAACCGCGATAACCAGCAACAGGCCTGCAATTCCCACGTGTCATGCGGAAAAATGCACTACAAAAGCACCTAAAAACCCAAACAAAATAATTAAAACTGTGTAGCACCATGGAGGAAGCCGGAGCAAGTACAGAGGACGACCAGAACCCCTCAAGCCCCCAGGAGGACCAGCCTGGGACCTCGGGATCACGGAAGGGCAAGGAGAAGAAGACGAGGAAGACGAGGTTCAGTCCACAGGAAAACAGGATCATCATCACGGAGGTGATAGAACACCACCAACAACTGTTCATCACCACCAACGTGTCATTGGCAAATAAAAATGCAATATGGCGGGGGCGTGGCCGGACAAGATGGCCGAACGGACGTAGCCCGTTTCGGCTCCCGGTCCGCGCATTGCTCCGGAGCAGACAGCAGCGGTCTTACCGCATCCCATACGCTGTAAGCTACTCCTAGGCACAGCGGAAGATGTGAGGCACAGAGCGGGAGCCTCTGATCGTTGCCAGTGCCACAGGAGGGGTCCCGTTGAGGAATGACGAGAGACCAGCAGGCGCAGCTCAAAATGGCGGCTTCCCGACTGGGCTGAGCGATCCCAGCCGTAACGAAGCAAGAAACTCCTACCTTCGAGTCTCCTCCTCGCTGTCACGGTGAGCGTTGCGGTGAGCTTGGCCTGGGGGTACCCTTTAGAGAATTTGCCCGGACTACAGCGACGCCGGCGGTTCACCGCACTGCCTGACGTTAAAATGGCGCCTAAACTGAGTTACAAGGACGGGTTCCATTTTGGGTCCCAGGAGCCCCGGGACTAGCTCCCTGCCGAGCGCTGCCTCAGCGGACGTCGGCGCCTCCTGCGTCTGTGAGCCCTGCCTGATGAGCAGCTGAGGACATACGGACGCCTTTATCACCGTGGGTGCCCTCTCCCCGTTAATACTTGCTTCCCCCAGAGTGGCGCTCGTACCAGATCGAGCGGGGCCGGGACAACGAATTAGAGTTGAGGAATGAAGCAAGGCTCGAATGCAGCGACAAGCTGTGACGCTCTCCCCAGTCCTTCGCTCCAAATGAACCCCCCTGTCGCCCAGCTCTCAGGGGGGGGCGTGCTGTCATTTGGCGGGCCTGACCGGGCCGCGGGACAACTAGAGCTCCGAACGGAGGCCCCACCTGCGCTGCGACGCCTGCCTGTTACTGCTGCCTCGACTCGTGCCACTGGTCTTCCGATGACTCCTTGGATGGAGGTCCCCGCGACCTGAATCCCGAGCCTCCTTCCGCGGAAGTCGCTGTGGTGGGGGTCCTCCCGGGCCAGTCCGTATGCCGCCTAAGAGAGGGACGACCAAGCCACCCAACAAGGTATCGGACTTTTTTGGCCCCTCAGATAAACGCCAGACGCTGTGCGGAGACGAGGAGACAGCGGGCATGGCCCTTACGAAGGCAGACCTCCTGTCTACGCTAAAAGATTTCAAGACTGAACTATGCACTGACCTCTCTCAGAACATTAAAACCTCTATAGAGCAACTGAGATTAGACCTTACGGGGAGACTGACATCCCTACAACAAGATGTCGACTCGGTGGGCACCAGAGTGCTCGACTTGGAGGGGCAACAGCAAGATCAGGAGAAACTCTCCTCCGAACTCCGTGAAGATGTTCGCGCCCTCCAAGACCAGCTCCACCAGACGCAGCTCAAGGCAGAGGACCTCGAGAATAGGGCACGGAGGGAGAACCTACGGGTCAGGGACCTGGCGGAGGGAGCGGAGGGGCCGGACCTTGAGGCTTTCCTAGAGGGGCTCTTTGCAGAGGTGCTGGGTCCACATACCCTCTCAATAAAGCTAGACAGGGTCCATCGCGTGGGAGTCCTGCAGCCCAGCGAGAGGAGACGCCCCCGTGACATACTGGCGAAGTTCCATTCATATAAAGTTAAAGAGGCGGTGCTCCTAGCGGCCAGGACCAAAGGGACGGCCACCTTTCAAAACCACTCATGTTCGCTCTACCAAGACCTAGCACCAGCAACTCTGGCACGGAGGCAGATGTTCCGACCCATTACCACCAAATTACGAGATGACAAAATCCGATACCGATGGACCTACCCGTTCGGACTCAGTTTTGAGCTCAATAACAAACAGCGTCATGTCACTGACCTAAGAGAGGGCCTGGAGCTCCTGGGTCTTCCGCCGGCTGAGACTGGCCCCGATCAAGATAACTCCCGAGAATCTCAGCGAGGGTCATTACAGACGACGAACATGGCTTATGGGCACACGGAGAGGCCGAAAATGAAAATGCCAGCGCCCATACTCTAAATAGATACTGCTATGTCTCCTGAACTCTTGAGGAATATCTAATGCAGTGCGCTCACACAGCATCTTATTCCGACGGACTGTGTTGCATGCTTTGGTCCGATGCTAACAGTGGCCCGGTGGAACTGCGAGGGAAGGGTGCCCAACTAATTCCTTCGACCTGGAACCTACCGCATGCCTGGGATGGGGTCTCAGGCCCCCGATCTACTCTCCAGGGATATAGAACTATGGTTCACCTCTACAACTCCGCACAGAGTCTTTTCTCGTTTTCCACAAAGGGCTATGGTGTGAAATCTCAGACATTACCGCCTGAGAGATTTTTTGTGACTCACCTTCGGACGGCGCGGACGGGGTCCTCGGACTCTTGATCCCCCTAGTCCCTGCTGGGTAGGTTGCCCACGCTCAGGGACCAGTTAGCGGCCTTTTTGCCGCAATTGTTGTTATTGTTTGTTATGTTGATTTTAAGGTTCGAGGGGGGGGGAGGGCGATGGTGGCAGCTTTTACATTTTATTTCTGGGAGGCTTCTGTGTTTGTTTCTGTCTATAGGGGAGGGGCGCTGTCATGGGTGATAGACACACTTAGGGAGGGCGCGCTCACACATCCGGCTGGACCGGCAGAAGGTGTCTCTGCGTTGTTCACCTCTACTTTAGAGCCATGACGATCACTATAGGTTCCTGGAACGTTAAGGGGCTTAACTCCCCACAGAAACGCCACAAAGTGTGGAAATATATTATAGATCATCACCTTGATATAGTGGCCCTCCAAGAGACACAGCTGGCCCGATCAGAGGATTCACGCCTACGTCACAAGCGATATCCCCTAATATACAAATCATCTGCCCTAACAAAACATAGGGGGGTAGCCCTTCTGTTCCATTCCACCACTAACTTTCAACAGCTGGACTATCGCTCAGACAAAGACGGCCGCTGGGTTATGGTCAAAGGCCGCTTGATGGGCAAACTGTGCACATTTGTGGCACTGTATGCTCCCAATACGGGGCAAGCAGCATTTTTAAACACATTAACAGAGAGGATCTTGGACTTCGGAGAAGGGCCGTTGGTGATCTTGGGCGATTACAATCTGACATGGCAAAGGGATCTCGATAGTACTCGCGCACACCGCTCGGACCTGGGCTCCTTTACCCCCGCCACAAAACAACATTTTCACGATCTAGGCCTGCTAGACGCCTGGCGAACACTTCACCCTCAATCCCGTGACTACACTTTTTACTCCCACGTCCACCACACATACTCCCGATTAGACTACATTTTTATAAGCCAATCCCTGCAGGGCGCACTCCAGGCGGCTAAGATATTTCCCCTTTCAGTGTCGGACCACAGTCTCCTTTCCATTTGCGTTGCCTGGCACGGCAATGTCTCCACCACTCCTCGCTGGTTTTTCCCACCATCCCTCACCCGTGATAAAGAATCTAGTACTAAATTGAGAGAAAGCATCACCGAGTTTTTTGATTTTAATAAGCCTGAAGATACCTCGGAATACACTAACTGGGACACGTTTAAAGCGGTCACCCGAGGGAAATGTATCGCTCTCAACTCAGCACTGAACAAACAGCGGGCTCGGGAGCGGGAGGCGTTGGAGATTGAAGTTGCTTCTGTCGAGCGCACACATAAAGCAAACCCCACTCGAGATAACCTTCGCAAACTAACGGCATTGAGGGGCAAGCTTAGAGCCATTTATAATAATAGGGCAGAATTCACGCTCCTTAAGCTCCAACGCCTCTCTTACTCCCAAGGGAACAAGGTGGGTAGACACCTAGCTAGGCAGCTCAAGGGTAAACGAGAGCGGGAATATATAGGAGGTATTCAGAGGACCAACGGGGAGACTACATACAAGGATGAGGAAAAGTCAGAAATCTTTGGCTCTTTCTATAAGGCGCTATATTCAGGGGATCAGTTAGATCCTGAAGCCCAGCGGGAGTACCTACAGACACTAAGCCTTCCCCAGGTGTCACATGACTGGAATGAAACTCTTACTGCTCCCATCACGACTGATGAGGTGAACGCGGCCATACAAGCACTTAGGCCTCGTAAGGCCCCGGGCCCAGACGGTTACACCGCTCTTTTCTATAAAACTTTTGCCCCCGATATCATTCCGCACCTCACTAGCTTGTTTAATAAGATGGCGACAGAGGGGGAGACGACAGGGTCTCTATCTGAGGCGACGATCTCGGTTATACCAAAACCCGGAAAAACCCGCACTTATGCGCCTCTTACCGCCCCATCGCTCTACTAAATCTTGACGCGAAACTCTACTCCTCTATATTGGCTAAACGGTTGAATGACCTTATGCCTGATCTCATCCACCCGGACCAATCAGGGTTTATTAAGGGCCGGCAAACACACGACAACACACGACGCATAGTGCACCTCATAGAAAAAGCTAACAAACGACATATTCCCGCAGTATTGGTAGGACTGGATGCCGAAAAGGCTTTCGACCGGGTCGACTGGGCGTTTCTATTTACTACCCTCACTAGCTTTGGGTTCGCTTCTAAATTTCTCACTATGCTCCGGGCCAACTACGTTCAACCTCGCTCCCGGGTGCAGGTAAATGGCATCCCTTCATCTATCTTTTCTCACTCTAGAGGTACACGACAGGGATGCCCCCTCTCACCCCTCCTTTTTGCCCTGAGTATCGAGCCACTGGCAGTAGCTATCAGAGCCAACCCCGACATACACGGCATTCCCTTTAGTGGGGATTCCCATAAGGTTTCTCTCTTCGCGGACGATGTCCTCTTGTCGCTCGCAGAGCCCGAGCACTCCCTTTCCCATTTACAGAAGGAGCTAGAGCACTTTGAAAGGGTGGCAGGCCTTAAAATAAACATGGGCAAGTCATATATCCTTAATCTTACTCTCCCACTAGCGGAGGTCCACAGGCTACAGCCCCTCACTCCATTGCAATGGGCAACCTCATCCATACAGTACTTAGGAATACAGTTAACACCCAGGGTGGAAGGATTATATGCTGCCAACTTCCCCCCTAGTCTCGCACGCATTCAGGAGGAGCTCGGGCGGTGGAAGCCACTCTTTCTTTCTTGGCTTGGCCGCATTCATGCTGTCAAGATGACTCTCCTCCCTAAGCTCCTCTACCTGTTCCAGGCCTTACCGATAGAACTCGACAGGGACTTCTTCCGCAGAATTAAATCTATGATCCTTCAGTTCATATGGCAAAAAGGACGTGCCCGCTTGTCGTTCTCGCTATTGCGTCGCTCCCGAGCAGAGGGAGGAGTGGGTCTCCCCGACGTTAACTTATATTATAAAGCGGCACAGTTGAGGGTGTTGAGTGAATGGTCCAAACCTGAATCAGATAAACATTGGTTGCATATGGACCGTAGTATCGCAGGACGGACGATATGGGATCTTGTTTGGCGCCCCAAGCACGACAGACCCAAGAACGTGTACTGTAGCACCCCAACACGAACCACCCTGCGAGTATGGGACTCTGTAGCGGGGGATGAAAGATGGACCACTTTTCCCTCTCCGTTTACACCGCTGCACTTTAATTCGGCTTTCCCCCCCGGCATACAGGAGGGGCCCTTTGATGCTTGGCGGGAGGGGGGTTGTCTGGCCTTGACACATCTCTTTCACAACTACGACCCCTTAACTTTTGACAACTGTAAAAGAGACTATGATTTGGCTGACTCGGAACGGTTCCATCATGCCCAGCTGCTTCATTGGGCTCTCTCCCCACAGGTTCGGGAAGCGGCCACTCGACCACCCACCAGATTTGAATCCTTCCTCTCCAAGACCACCACAATGAAGGGGGTGATATTGTTTATCTATAACTTTTTACTGACCACCCTCACCTCACCATGCCCGCGATACATGGCTATGTGGGAGGGGATACTGCAGCGCGCTGTGTCAGAGAAAGATTGGTCTCACTTGTGGTCCGACATTTTTAGATTTAATCACTCCGTAGACCTCCGAGAAGCCCACCTAAAGACCATGATGGACTGGTACCTCCACCCTTCTAGGCTTAAAAAGATTTTTCCCAACACCTCTGACCGCTGCTGGAGAGGCTGCGGCCTTCTGGGTGATTTTCAACACATTTGGTGGGACTGCCCGACGATACGCCCATTTTGGGCAGAGATACTAACACATATTAAAGATATTCTGGGGTACCCCATTCCAACTACCATGGCAGAGGTCCTCTTGGGACTTCGAGACCCTACTTTAGAACACCAGACACGTGCGGACAAAGCCATCATGTGGCTGTGTATAGGAGCGGCTAAGGTGACTTTAGCAGCCGCCTGGAAACAGAGGGAGGCCCCGGCGATCTCCCTATGGCACTCACGGCTATGGCGGCTTCTTAGCATGGAAAGAATGGCTGATATCTTTCAAGACACCTATAAGAATTTTGAATTCAAGTGGGGACCATTGGTAGCTTTCCTTTCCCGGGGGCTCCCGTCAGCTGTCTGTCCCACTTCAGCCCGCGCATTACACCTCTTTCAATATTGATTACATTGCCACTACCTTCAGTTACTATTTTATTTCAGGTTCTTGCTGCCACCATAGTTTGGGGGGGGGGGGTTTGGGTTTTTAGGTGCGGAGAATTAGTTTTTATATTCTTCACATATGCAACACTAGATTCCCTCAGATGGAAAGTTTGATTAGATGTCCTTTCATACAAATGTTGAGGCGCCTCATTCTGGTGCTCCATAAGGCTGCTGCCACAGTATTCAGCCCGCACCCCCGCAGTGACAGCCACTGTATTTTTCATTAGCGTTCTTTGAGAAGCGGGGCTGGGCACATTCTGGATAATGTATATTGTTTCACCATTTGAGTGTTATCGATATGTTGGTGCTCACTGCGCTGAGCGGAATGTTATTGATATTCTGTGATTTACCTGGCAAAACTTCAATAAACATATGTTTGAAAAAAAAAATGAAAAAAAAAAAAGTGCAATATGGCAGTCCATCCTGGACAAGGTGAATGCAGTCGGAGTGAGGAGGAGGACAATTGGAGAGGACAAGAGGCGCTGGAATGATGCAAAGCGCAAAACCAAGAAGAAACTCGCTGACAACCATCAGGCAGCAATGCAGACTGGAGGTGGCAGTCCAGCAGAACACCAGGAGCCGGATGAGATGGAGGAAATGGTGGCCCAGCAATCAGTGGGGAGACGGTGGCAGGAGTTGGGGGTCCGGACACTGCTTGACATGACCTGACACAACAGCACCAGGGTGAATACCGAACAAGGACTGGGGGGACGGGGGAGAAGGGCACAATGGCACACATGCACAATTAGGTAGAGCACACTGCACACCCACAATAACTCTGGATCATGGCCCTGATCCCCTTGGCACACTGCAGCACACATACAAACACCAAGTAGGCCCCCGTCCACTAGGGGCACAAAGGGGTCCCTCCCCACACAGCACCAAGCTCACAACCAACCCATGCCCACGTGTCTAAACCAGCAAAGCTGCGTGTCTGTGAGCCACACTGACAATGCAAGTGACACCGCATGACTAACAGCATGGCTGCAGTCCAATCATCATGACATGGTGCACGCCATGACACTGAGGTGGCTGAGTGTGGAACACATCCGTAAAGGGGCAGGTAACACTCTCACACATACACGTGCACAAACAACCCCTGACGTCAACAACACATCTGCGGATAAACCATGCCCAAGAGTCCAAAATAAGAACCCGAGCCAAAGTTAGCCAAGTCTGCAACATCTCAGCACTACAGAAGCACAGAAGACAAAGGCACACCGCCTCAAAGGGCTAAGGGGCAGCAAAATCACAGCTGCAGGGGCGACTCTCCCACAATGCAGCTCACACACATAGCAATGACTGCACACCAACATTGACAACAATGTGGTACAAAGTGCAACACTTACACTACAGAACAGAGGACACAACTGGTCCCGCTTGTGCGTAGAAACTGGACAATCACATCTGGCATAGCAGGAAACTGTGAGATGATAATGTACGTGTACAACCTCACATCCGTGATGTAGTTCAAATGTCCACTGTCCCGCATCAAATAGTCAGCTCCTCCCAAACAGTCACAATGTACATTGTCATGCAGTCTGTATGTAAACTTGAACAATGCGTCAACATACATGTCAACACAATGTTAAAATGCATCTCCCCTTCACAGTGCAGAGGGACAATCAACACCTCCTGCAGAGCAGACCAGACAACTCATCAGTGATGATGAAGAGGACCTCCACACCTTCGACACCGACGCCCTACAATAGCTCATGGACAGCTACGGCAACCCACCTCCATGAGCAGGGCAGCCCAGCTACATCGAGGAGACCCCACCCCCTGCACAGACCACACAGCGGGAAGCACTCACCACCACGGCTGGCCCCCAGCACCTCACCGAAGAACACATCGCATTCCAAGGACATGTGTTAGACTGCCAGAAGGAGGTGGCTGAACAGGTGCGGGTGGGGTTCGACCTCATGGCAGCCAAACTAGATGACATACGTGGGTGTCCAAGTCCCATCAGGGACCACTTACACTCCCTAACGGACACCCACAGTACGCTCCATGATGTCCAACAATCCATGCCAGACATAGCTGGAGTCATGACTCTGAGAGGAGAACAACTGCCTAGTCAGAGTGGCCTCAGCGATGTCAGCCGAAAGTTGGTACAGATGCTGAGGATAATGGAGAACATGGAGCGGATGCATGCGGAAAGAATGTCTGCCACGGATGCACACCAGCGAAAAGTTGTTGGGATCTACCATGCCCTGCAGATCCTCATCATCGCATTGCTGCCACCAAGGCAGTCACTGATGAATGCTGCTGGTCCCCCTACACACACATCTACGGCCCCTGATGTGTCAGTGGCACACAGTGCTGCAGACCAAACATCAGCATCCACATGTCAGACAGATGACATAGAGGACGAAGATGCGGGTGATTCCACCTTTGTAGTAAGAAGGAGCCAGTAGCATTCTACTCCGCCATATGTCCTGTTTCAGCTTCGTTCTGCCCTCTGCATCATGCCCTGTAACAACACCTCCCACTGTCCCCCGAAACACTCTGCGACACTCACCATGGACCTCGACATGGACTGCCATATTATGTTTGCTTACCAATGACACAGCAATCAGACTGCGGACTGTACTCTTCCTCCTCCTATGTACTTGTCAATCCCTAAATGACTTTGGCTGGCCCTCCACTGGCTACAATGTAATGTGGGGTTTGCATGGCCATGTACTGCTCACGCTCCGACACTCCAACGAATGTGAATAAATTATTCAAATACACACAGATGTGTCATGTCCATAATCTTTCAAGTATGAAAGTACGGATGAATGTAAGGACATTGATTGCCCAAAAAGGTACACCCTGGGAAATTAAAGCAATGCGCATGTGTGACCGTGACACACATAGGAAGTGAGATGACTGGGAATGTGTGCACTAGCTGTGGCCTCATTGCTCTGAAACAACAATCGCGCAATTTTTCAGCTTTGCCCCACGCAATGTTAGCAATAGAGCTGGGTATGATATGTCAAAGTCGTTGGCAGGCCTAAAGTAGTGTCCACCATCACATTTGACAACAGAACATCTCTTCGCATACCTACTCACACACAACTGGGTGGACATAGCCTGTAGTGATGGATCACATTGATACATACACATGGCAAGAATATGGACACCATACTCACATTGCTGAAGACACGTAAGAGCACAGGTCTATCAGCAACTATCCCAACCACTATGTCTGGCACACAGAGGTGGAGCTGGCAATAAGGACTCACCCCTAAGTGAAATGTGTCAGTCAGTCCCTCCCTGTGTACGGACAATGCTCATTGAGGCACACGATTTGTCATTCTAATCAACACTCATCACAGTTGAACACTAGTGAAGTTGCGTAGACTTTATTGCCATGTGCGTGTCAGTACGGGCAAGACAAGGGCCACAACATGCAGAACAATGCATCAGACAAGAACAGGCAGCATTCGGACATGGTACAGTTCCACGTGACAGGCGTTGTGCATGCGCCCGGGATGTTCTGCCATTGCGTTGATGGCTCTCATAGAACCGGCACTCTTCTGACCTGCGGCAGTTATGTGGATAATATGCCACAGCTCGGAGCAATGAGTCGTATGTGTGTTCAACGTTTGGATGTATGGGTTGTTGTGTATGTAAGTGTCAAGGGCATTCCATGCAAGAGTACCTCGAGCAAGAACTTCTGTGTGTGGGGTGTGGATACGTTGGACTTTCATTTGCGCTGTGCGTAGTGTGGGAGTCGTCATCATCTGATATGGTATCTCTTTCAGGGGGTGCTTGCCGCATGCAAGACCAAGGTCGGAGGTGCAGATGTCCTTCCGCCTTCTGTATTGAGACAAAGGAGCTTTCATCCCTAATGTTAGTCTGACTATTACTTGCATTCTGAAAATGTGATGTGGCTTTCACGCTGCAATTGAGGCTAGGCCTTCGGCTCATGGTGCACCGATGGCGATACACACACAACAGTTGGCATGCATGAGCCAAGAGCCCGAGCGGCCTTGTGCTCCTTGTACAATCCCTTCGTGCGCGGGTGCCCTCCGGGTGCATGCAACATTGCCGATTGCGGGCCGTGTGGCGCAGACACTGCAACAGAGACACACGCATCAGTTGGTTTCCTGTCCATCCCAGAAATGAACCACGCCCAGAGCCCAGGGATGATGATTCACACCCCCATGCTGTACTTGCGTACGCTGGCCCAGTCCACCCCTCTTACGCATTAAGGGGGGGATGACAAAGCTACATGTCCAAGGTCTTACCCACTGCCTGTGGTGACATGGTTGCGTCCGCTGTACACAGCACAAGACTCAATCAGACAGGGTCCATGAGTTGTGGTGCACTGAGTTAGTGGCACCTGAAGAGCTGAGCAGGGTATCAAGCTGATGATGGCATCCAAGACAGGTGTGAGCAACTCCGGTAGTCTGGCTGTAGGACTCTTCCGACTCTGGCAGTTGTTGGTTGAAGGTGGGCCTGGCGGTGGTGGCGTGTGCAGCCAGCGGTGATGCGTCGTCCGGGCAGGTCAGGACTCAATTTGATGTGTGAGCCCTGGTGGACCGCAGTTGAGGCCGGAGGCAGCGGTCAGTGCAGGGCCACAGACACATGGCGTTGATGACCCCCAGGCCATCGACTCAGAGGCCATCCAATATTCAATCAGACAGGGTCCCGGACTTGAGCTGCACAGAGTTAGTTGCCCCGGATGCATTTCGGCCGGCACAGGCACACCGCCACGGGACGGTGACTTGCGGTGCACTGAGGTAGGGCCACGAGAGCTGAGCGGGTCCTCGTCGATGTCGAAGGTGAATGTCGCGGAGTGTTCCGGTGGACAGTGGAAGGTGTTCTTCCAGGGCATGATGCAGAGGGCAGAACCAAGCAGAAACAGGCAATATGGAGGAGATGAATGCTACAGACTCATGTTTAACAACAAGTCAGTGCAGCCACATGATGATGGAGACAACCCCCAGGCCATTGACTGAGACGCCACCAAAGTTCAACCACAGAGTGTCCATGAATTTCGTGGCACAGAGTTAGTGGCACCAGAGCTGAAAGGGGATGCAGTCTGCGATGAGGCCTGTGGTAAATACTCTTAATATCGAATTTTTAATATCGAAATACAATAATATCGAGTTTTGTATATCGATGATACAAAAATATCGATGTTAAATATATCGATGGTAAAAATATTGTTTGTTTTTTTTGGGATTAAATATCGAAGTAGTAAATATCGATGTAAAAATATTGTTTGTAAAAAATATAGTTTATAAGTATTGTTAAAAATGTCGAAATTAAAAATATCGTATGTTTAAAATATCGTTTATTAAAAATATCGTTATTTATTTTATTTTATTATTAAAAATAGTTGTTGCTAATATTATAATAGTAGTGTAAATATGTAAGGAAAAAAATTGTAATATAATTTTTAGGAGCGGGATGTTGGGTTATTAGGGGATAATGGTGTGGAGTGTTTTAAAAAAATTATAAATAAATTGTAAATATTTTAGAATTTTATCAAATTTTACTAAGAAATTTTGTTTTAGGAGCGGGATGTTGGGTTATTAGGGGATAAGGGTGGGGAGTGTTTTAAAAATATTTATTTTAAATTTTAAATATTGTAGATTTTTTTCAAATTTAATTGTGAAATTTTGTTTTTGTAGCGTGATGTTGGGTTAATAGGGGATAATTTGGAAAGAGTTTTAGAATATTTTTTTTAAATTGTACATATTTTAGATTTTTTTAAATGTAAATATTCAATTTTGATTTAGGAGCGGGATGTTGGGTTATTAGGGGATAAGGGTGGGGAGTTTTTAAAAGATTTTGAATTTAATTTGTAAATTTTTTATAAATATATTACATTTCTTTATGAAATTTATAATTATGAGCGGGAATTTTGTTTTGTATGGGCTAATTTTGGGAGGTGTTTAAAAAATTATTTAGAATTTTTTTTTTTTTAAATGTAAATTTTATTTATGAGAATTTTATTTTATGAGTGGTGTGTTGGGTTTTGAGGGGATGAGGGTGGGGAGTGTTTTAATACATTTTTGAAAATTATTTAAAAAAAAAAAAAATCTGTTAATTTTTGTACATTTTTAGTGGGATGTTCAGTTTTTAGGGTATATGGGTAGGTAGTTTAGTTTTAAAAATTTTTAAAAATCATTACTAAAATTTGAAAAATTAAAATATTTTTATTAAATGTTTTAGCAGTGTGATGTAGGACTTTTGGGATAAGGGTGGGGAGTATTTTAAAAATTAAATTTAAAAATTGTTAAAAATTTGTAAATAATTTTTTTGAATTTTTTTTATTATTTATGAGTAAATTGTTCATTATTTAGGCTAAAATTAGTAGGTATTGGTTTTAATTTTTTTTTTAATTTTAAAATAATTTTGAACATTTGATTATTTGTAAATAATTTTTTTATAAAGGTGTGTGAGGGAGTATTTGTAGGGGATAAGGAGTTGGTTATCTTTTAAGAAATATTTCAAGTATGAATTTTAAAACTTTTAAATGATTTAATGGAAACAATTAATATATATTGTAGTAAGACATTTGTTAATTTTGGGTTTAATGATGTGGAGTTAAAATAGAACACTAATTTTATAATTTCTGTGTCCAGCACCTTCCCTGACTTAACACTAACTGGAGTGAGAATAGTAAATTTTATAAGTTTAGTGTCCAGCACCTTCTCTGAATTAAAACTAACTGGAGTGGGAATAGTAAATTATATAACATGTGTGTCCAGCACCTTCCCTGAATTAACACTAAGGGGCCGATTCTGATTCGGGCTGGAAATCTCTCCGACCGAGCCGGACTCGGAGAGATTTCCGACCGAATCGGACTCTGGCAGTCCGACCGAACGAGTACGATGCGTACGCATGCTATCGGACTCGATTCGGTCGGACTCCCATTGAAGTCAATGGGAGCCGGTCGTACAACGCGTACGCGGGCTCCCATTGACTCAATGGGTGCGAGGCGAACAAGGGCGCCCCCTACAGCGGGTACGCGTCGATGCGAATCTCGCCGTACATCCACAGGTAGGGGGGACCCATGGGTCCCCCCTGTGTGCGACTCGCGCGGCTACGCGTACAGGGGGGTCTGACACGGACCCCCAAAGTCCGGCTCCGACTGCTCTTTCGAGCCGGACGGCGCGAGTCGGTCGGACTGCTCGCGGCGCGCATCGTACTTGCCCGGCCGGGGAAAGTCTCCATTGCGCGGTGCGAGTCGTGTCCGTGCGAGTCGGTCGGAGCGGTTCGGACCTGCGTACGAGTCGGTCGGCGATTTCGCGTGCGCTCGCATCGTACTCGCTCGGCCGGACGCACGTACGAATCGGTCGGGAAATAGGGCTCCGAATCGGATCCGGTTAAGCCGAATACGATTCGGTACCCTACCGGCCGAGATCAGAATCGGCCCCTAACTGGAGTGGGAATAGTAATTTATATAGCTTCAGTGTCCAGCACCTTCCATGACTTTACACTAACTGGAGTTGGAATAGTAATTTTTATAAGTTGAGTGTCCAGCACCTTTCCTGACTTAATACTAACTGGAGTGGGAATAGTAAATTATATATGTTTAGTGTCCAGCGCCTTTCCTGATTTAATACTAACTGGAGTGGGAATAGTAAATTATATATGTTTAGTGTCCAGCACCTTCCCTGATTTTACACTAACTGGAGTGGGAATAGTAAATTATATAGTTTTTGTGTCCAACACCTGCCCTGACTTAGTCCTAACTGGAGTGGGAATAGTAAATTATATAATTTCTGTGTCCAGCATGTTCCCTGACTTAAGGCTAACTGGAGTGGGAATAGTACATTTTATAAGTTTAGTGTCCAGCACCTTCCCTGACTTAAAACTAACTGGAGTGGGAATAGTAAATTTTATAAGTTTAGTGTCCAGCACCTTCCCTGACTTAAAACTAACTGGAGTGGGAATAGTAAATTATATAACATGTGTGTCCAGCACCTTCCCTGAATTAACACTAACTGGAGTGGGAATAGTAAATTATATAACATGTGTGTCCAGCACCTTCCCTGACTTTACACTAACTGGAGTTGGAATAGTAATTTTTAAAGTTTAGTGTCCAGCACCTTCCTTGACTTAATACTAAGGGGCCGATTCCGATTCGGGCCGGAAATCTCTCCGACCGAGCCGGACCCGGAGAGATTTCCGACCGAATCGGACCCGTGCAGCCCGACCGAATGAGTACGATGCGTCCGTATGCTTCGTACTTGAGTCGGTCGGACTCCCATTGAAGTCAATGGGAGCCGGTCGTACAACGCGTACGCGGGCTCCCATTGCCTCAATGGGTGCGAGGCGAACAAGGGCGCCCCTACAGCGGGTACGCGGCGAAGCGACTCGCGCCGTACACGCACAGGTAGGGAGGACCCATGGGTCCCCCTGTGTGCGACTCGCGCGGCTACGCGTACAGGGGGTCCGACACGGACCCCCGAGTACGGCTCCGACTGCTCTTTCGAGCCGGACGGCGCGTGTCGGTCGGACTGCTCGCGGCGCGCATTGTACTTACCCGGCCGGGGAACGTCTCCATTGCGCGGTGCGAGTCGTGTCCGAGCGAGTCGGTCGGTGCGGTTCGATCCGGGGACGAGTCGGTCGGAGCGGTTGGGACGCCCGAATGAGTCGGTCGGCGATTTCGCATCGTACTCGCTCGTCCGGACGCGCGTACGGATCGGTCGGGAAATAGGGCTCCGAATCGGATCCGGTTAAGCCGAATCCGATTCGGAGCCCTACCGGCCGAGATCGGAATCGGCCCCATAGGGAGTGGGAATAGTAAATTATATAGTTTTTGTGTCCAACACCTTCCCTGACTTAACAGTAAGTGGAGTGGGAATAGTGTTTTTTATAAGTTTAGTGTTCAGCACCTTCCCTTACTTAAAACTTACTGGAGTGGGAATAGTAAATTATATATTTTCTGTGTCCAGCACTTTCTCTGACTTAACACTAACTGGAGTGGGAATAGTAATTTTTATAAGTTTAGTGTCCAGCACCTTCCCTGACTTAAAAGTAACTGGAGTGGGAATAGTAATTGATATAGCTTCAGTGTCCAGCACCTTTCCTGACTTTACACTATCTGGAGTTGGGATATTAATTTTTATAAGTTTAGTGTCCAGCACCTTCCCTGACTTAATAGTAACTGGAGTGGGAATAGTACATTATATAGTTTTATTGTCCAGCACCTTCCCTGACTTAACACTAACTGGAGTGGGAATAGTAATTTTTATAAGTTTAGGGGCCTATTACGATGGCGGTCGAAAAACCTTCCCGACTGCCATGGTAGTGGGAAAAGACCGCCCGCATGGCCCGCGATTCAACCGCCGGTCGCATTACGATGGTCCGCTGTCGAAATACGACCGCGGCGGTCGGATCACGGGCTTTAACATTGCGGCGGTCGCTGCTGCACGCAGCACCGCAGCGATGTCAAAATGAGGATGTTCTGCATTTCCCTGCACTGCGTGGCAGGCACTGCACAGTGCCTGCCACCTGGTACAGGGAAATGTAGGGGGGGACCATGGGTACCCCCCCCAGTGCACCCACACCCCCCACAAAACATTGGAGGCCCGCAATGGGCCCCCGGAAGACAATCACCGCATGCCTTTCCATGGCGGTCTGACCGCTGAGGAAAGGCTGGCTACCGCCGGCATCATAATCGTGCCGGTGGAGCCTGCTCTGCACCGCCAACATTATCCCAGTCCTGCTCCGTCCGCCAGGCAGGAGTGCGGATGGCAACCGGCGGAAAAGCGGCGGTCGGAGTTTCCCACCACCGCGGTCACCACCGCCATCCTAATTTGACTGGCTTGCGATCGTGGTCGGATGTCCACCGCCGGTCCGGCGGGCACCACCGCCGGTCCGGCGGTGGACATCCGACTGCCATCGTAATAGGCCCCTTAGTGTCCAGCACCTTCCCTGACTTAACACTAATTGGAGTGGGAATAGTAATTTTTATAAGTTTAGTGTCCAGCACCTTCCCTGACTAAACACTAATTGGAGTGGGAATAGTAATTTTTATAAGTTTAGTGTCCAGCACCTTCCCTGACTTAAATTAACTGGAGTGGGAATAGTAAATTATCTAACTTCTGTGTGCAGCACCTTCCATGACTTTACACTAACTGGAGTGGGAATAGTAATTTATATATCTTCAGTGTCCAGCATCTTTCCTTATTTTATAGTAAGTGGAGTGGGAGTTGTGAAATATAATAGTTTAGTGTCAAGTATCTTCTGTGAGTTATTAGATAAAATTGTATACATTGCATGGAAATATACATTTTTATAAAATATTTAATAAGAGTAATGAAATAGAAGAAAAAAGTAACAATAGTCATTTTTTAAATGATGTTTATTTTTTAATAAGAAAATACTTAAGGGCATATTCACAAGGAGCCATCGCCGAATTAACGGCACTTTATCGCAGCCAAAGTCGTGATAAATTTACCCCCCCATTCACAAGCCGGTGTTAACAGCCCACAGCACCAGTATACCCGCGATAGCAGCCGCAAAAAACATCGCCACAGAGGACCCTCGCAAATATCGCTAATGAGATGCAGAGTAGGCGTTCCCGTGACAAAAGCCGAGACAACAGCACACCTCAACATTCACAACGACCAGCCACATCCGCGATAAAAACACAAAACAGGCGATAAGGCGCGTTAGCACCAGGAAATCCATACCTGCTCTGACCTGGTGTAAATTCGGACGGCAGCCAGTACCACAAAAGGGAGCACAGCCCAGGGCCACAACCGAAGGGCAACAGATGCCATGGAGCCACACATCATGCAGCCCGGACACCCAAGAGGGCCACAACACCCACCCCCACCACCCCAGGACCCCATCCCACACCCGGAACACCCCCCCCCCCTGGACCAACACAGACGCAGCGCAGACAAAGACAGCGGAACCCCAGGAAACGTACCAGCCGCACAGACCCAACATCTGACAATGTCACCTTCCACTCCAGGCTGAAAGGGACAACCAACCTACGCATCCTGACCATCATCGCCTAACAGGCCTACGCCAACAACACAGTGGACAACCAACATCCCACCCCACACAAAGCTGATGGCGTGGCTGCACCTGTTGGCCCCTGAGACCCCCCATCCAACACCCGCCAGAGTCGGAGGAGTCCCACAGCCAGCCACATCCAAGTCCCCCACACCTGTCCTGGACATCACCATCACCCTGGTACCCCAGTCCCCATACGTACAACACAATGCGCAGGATCCGCTGGAGACCAAGCAAGGACCATACGCCATAGCAGGATGCACGCACGTGTTGGGGGCAACACACAGCACACATGTACTACCTGTGCCCCCTGGTGACATAGCACACAATCACCGCAACAGGAAGCACACGTCTCACACCAATGTGCAGGCAACAACAGAACACCGTGGAACACCCAACAATGTTGCCTTCAAATACACAGCCAATGTGCATAATACCTTCATCCTCCGACAGTCCATCATCAACCAGCGTTCCCAGGATGGCAACATGGGAAATGTACAGCCCCTCGGCAATATACAAATGAACACCCCACACACCTCAACACCACAACCATGCAACTCACAACTCTGGCAATGCACACGTCACAAAATCACATACAACAGGCACAACAATATGCCCACCTACCAGACACGACAGAACAACTTACAATGTCCACATGGGCAAGCCCTGAAAATGAGCCAGCAACGGCATGGCACCTCAGCCACATACTAGCCGAATGTGGGGAGAGGTGGCAACCAGGCATGTGTGAAGGATGCAGTAGAACCATGATTGGGAAAGTACACAATGCCAACAGTGCCGGAGATGTGCTGGACACCTCGCAGTATGCAGAACACACCAATATCCATGGCGACATACACCGCTTGCGTATGGAGTGTAGTGGACAGTGGACGCCACCAGGTCACCACAGCCAGTGGGGAAATGTTGCCTGTTACGCCCCCCCCAAGCGTCAGCGGAGTGGGATGCCCGGCGTATGCCACGCCAGCGTAGGGGTGTGAATAAAAACCACGTAGGCCTGGGCGTGGTCCACTTCCGGAAAGACCCACGTCTCTGCCAGGGCGGCGCCTCCCACCTCACCACGAGGCCGACGCCATCCTCGTGAGCGGAGTTGCCTGAGATGCCGTGCGCCTGCCGGACCCCGGCACGCTGGTCCACGAACCCGTCAGGCCAGCCCCTGCACAGCCAGGCCACACTGATCACCTTCCGACACCGGCGTGTGTCAAGGAGGGCCCACCACGTGCCGGTGCAAGCCACAAGCCTGAGGCCTGAGACCTTGGCAGCCACCTCAGACCATCACGGCCGCCACGACACCGGCCCGCTTAATTCCTTTTTCGTTGACGTACTCTACTGCCGCCCCCGGCCTACTCTTCGGACCAGTAGGTCCCACATGTGGAACTGTGTCTTGAGTCATGATTGGCAGTGACCCCATATCCCGGCCAGCGGCCACAGCACCAGACCCCCCCAGTTCAGTGAGGCATAGTTCCATATGGGCATCTTGCGACACGTGGTGCCACTAACCCTGGTCAACGCCGGCCTGCTACACGTGGTGCCACTAACCCGGTTCAACGCCAGCCTGCTACACGTGGTGCCACTAACCCTGTTCAACGCCGGCCTGCTACACGTGGTGCCACTAACCCTGTTCAACGCCAGCCTGCTACACATGGTGCCACTAACCCTGTTCAACGCCGGCCTGCTACACGTGGTGCCACTAACCCTGTTCAATGCCAGCCTGCTACACGTGGTGCCACTGAACCTGAACTACGCAGGCCGGTGGGGCCATCCAACCTATGCCGGCGACACTCGGTGAATGGGCCGTGCTGACCGCTGCCTCAGGCCTACACCACGGTCAGGTAGGTCACACATTTGGAACTGAGTCTTGATTACACTATGGCAGTGAACATCATTTAAGGCAGAGAACAATACACTATACACCCTCCGATGTGGTGGCAACAAGTCTGTGCATGGCATCACAACCACACGTGTCTGTGGGCCTAAGCGGACCACTGCCCTCGGCCTACGCTGCGCACGAGTGGGATCACTGATTTGTAACTGAACATCGGTAATTCAGAAGGCAGAATACATTTCCTCGCACGCACGGAGGGGCGTAAGAGGAAGACACGTTGCAGTCCGGAGGGAACAGGATCAGCGTCACGGAGGTGATTGAACACTACCGCCAACTGCCACTGTGTCACCAACTCTGTGCCTCGCGAGCCAACGACCTGTGGCTGTGGGCCACTGCTGACCGCAGCCTCCGGCCTACACTGCGGTCCAGTAGGTCACAGAGCCTTGATTTGGCATTCTTGGAGATCACATCTGTGTACGGGCATCATCGCAGACTGCATCCCCTCACAGCACCTGTGCCACTAAGTTTGTTCCCCGACATTCATGGACACTCACAGGTCGGACATTGGTGGCGTTTGAGTCCATGGACTAGGGGCTAGTTTTCATCCTCATGTAGCTGATCCCGAATTGTTGGTGAGGACGAGGGTTGCGCTTTCCACTCCTCCATTTGCTGCTTCCAGATAACATCATACCTTCCGCATCATGCCCTGGAGGACACCTTCCACTGTCCCCCGAAACCCTCCGCAACATACACCTCGGACATTGATGGGGACCCGCTCAGGTCGCATGGCCCATCTGACTGCACTGCAAGTCACCTTCCTGTGGCTGGGTGCCTGTGCCGGCCGCAGTGCATCCGGGGCCACTAACTCTGTGCTGCTCAGGCCTGGGACCCCTTCTTCTGAGTCATTGAATGGCCTCTGTAGCAATGGTCTTGGGGTCATCAACGCAATGTGTCTGTGGCCCTGCGCTGTCCGCCTCCTCCGGCCCCAACTGCGGTCCACCAGGGCCCACACATGGCATCGAGACTTGACCGGCCCGGACGTCGCATCACCGCAGGAGGCACACGCCACCACCGCAAGGACCACCTTCAACCGCCATCTGCCAGAGTCGAAACGGTGGTCCTGACAGACCTAAGGAGTTGCTCAGACCTGTCGTGGATGCCATCATCGGACTGATACCCTGCTCAGCACTCCAGGTGCCAGTGACTCAGTGCACCACAAGCCATTGTCCGTTACTGATTGAGTTTTGTGCTGTTGTGAGGTTGCGCAGCAATGTCACCTCATGCAGTCGGGGAAGACCTGGGACTATGATGAGGAAGATGTGTCAAGTGTGCGGAAGGGAGAGGGCACAGACAATGGGAGGGCAGGAGGCAACAGCCCCACGGCAGGAATGCAGACTGGTGGTGGTAGTCAAGCTACACACCCGGATCTATTGCTGGGTATTGCGCTGTGGACTGCGGACGCAACTGTCACCTCAGGCAGTGTGGGAGACCTGGGACGTTGATGAGGAAGTTGATGCAGGTGTAACACACCCCACTGCATCTGCATCAGGACTGATCCGAAGGGACACAATCCTAGCAATTTCTTCACATGAGCGCGCTCTTCTCTAGTGCCCCTGCCTCAGTGCACTGCAACTCAAGGAACGTCCAGACTGAATATTGGGTGACCTCTGTCCTTACTCCGGATCCCTCCATGTTGCTCTGCAGTTGACTCTGTTATGCTGGTGTTTTCTGTTTCCATTGCACTGGTGTCCACTGTTCAGGTTGTTGGCAGCACCTAGCACTCCGTGCGGGCTGGCTTATATTCACCCCACACACATCCAGCACAGGCGTCACTGTACATGTGGCCCTGCCAATAAAGGGGCCAGGCGCACGTGCCCGTGGCCAGTTCAACATGATATGTGAATGTGTCTCTGTGGAGGTGTGGGTCTCTTTTGTGGGGTGTGGGGGGTCCCTGAAGGGTATTGGACACCCACGTATGTGTTCTAGTTCGCATTCCATGGGTTCGGCAACACCCTCACCTGTTGGGCCACCTCCTTTTGGCGTTCTGCCACCTGGCATTGGGATGCCATGTGTGGGTGGGTGAAGTGTTGTGAGCCAGCCGTGATTGCGGGTGCTTCATGCTGTGTGGTCTGTTGCAGGGGCTGGGTTCTCCTCTGAGTGGCTTGTCTGCCCTGGTCCTGGTGGTGGGTTGTGTGGGATGTCCATGGGCTGTTGTAGGGCATCGGTGTCTGGGCTGTGGTGTTCATCTCGGGCATCACTGATGGGTTGTCTGTTCTGACCTGCTGGAGGTGTTGTTTGCCCCTCTGCATTGTGAAGGGGAGGTGCATGTTGGCATTGTGTTGGCGCCTTGTTCTTGTCGACATGCAGACTGTGTGATGATGTACATTGTGAGTGTTTGGGCGGTGGTGGCTATTTGAGTTGGGACAGTGTACATTTGGCCTACATGGCTGATGTGGTGTTGTAGGGGTAGATGTGCATCTCACAGTTCCCTGCTCTGTCCGATGTGATTGTTCTGTTACTGTGCCTGGTTGGACCCAGTTGTGTCCCCTGTTCTGCAGTGTGGGTTTTGCACTTTGTGCCACATTGTCATGGTATGTGCTGTGATTGCTATGTGTGTGTGCTGCAGTGTGCCACGGGGATGGGGGACATGTCCCTGGGTAATTGTGGGTGTGCAGTGTGTTACACCTCATTGTGCATGTGTGGCATTGTGCCCATCACCCACCGTCCCCCCAGTCCCTGTTGGATCCTCACCCTGTTGTTGTTGTGTCAGGTCCTGTCGGGCTGTGTCTGTACTCCCTACTCTTTGCACCCTCTCCACACTGATGACTTTGGCCTGGGTTTCCTCCTGCTCCTCCTGTGGCGCTGGACTGCCACCTCCTGTCGCCGTTGCTGCCTTCCTGTTGGCAGCTGGTTTGTACCTGGTTTAGGTTGTCAGGTCCTGCCGGCGCCTCTTGGCCTCCTGGATTGGCCTCCTGTGCTCTGCGACTGCTTTCCAGGCGGTCTGCTTGTGGGTCATTTGCTGGTAGTGTTCTGTCGCCTCCGTGGCCTTGGTCTTGTTTTCCTGCAGTCTGCAACCCGTCTTCCTCTCCATTTTCTCCTTGGCCTTCCCCGACCCACTTGTTCCTTGCTGGTGGTCTGTGGGGGTTGTGGTGTTCGCGTTGCCCTCTGCGCTGGGTCAGGGTGCATGGCTTGTTTCTGGTGTGTTGTGCCTGTGGTTTTTATAGTGCAATTGCCCGCCAGACGCGTGGGAGTTGCAGGCCTGAGGCTGCTTTTCGCAGCTTTTTGTACCGCGATTGGCCTCATCGCATGATTTTTAGCGTTTGCGTTTCGCATTTTTTGGGCGTGGTGTTGATTTTCACGCTGGCATTTGCCGCGTTATCTGGTGACTATCGCATGCTACCGCCTTGTTGTGAATTCCACGTTGACACTGGGCTATTGTCCCGTGATAGGCTGCGTTATTGAAAGTTGCGTTGCGCTACTCTTGCGGAACTTATCACGCGTTCTTGTGACTATACCCCTGAGAGTAGAAAAAACATTTTTATTAAGGTTATATTATATACGTAAGGAAAATATACAAAATTAAAACATAGTTTATTTTGAGGGAAATAACATATTTTGGATATATGTTTATTCACATACATTACATTTTTGAAAAAATATTTTTTGAACATTTTGATATTGTAGAAAATAGGTAAGTATATTTTGTAACAGCAAACATTTTTACAATTTTTATTATGCTATTTTTGTAACATACAGTATTTTTGTTATACTTGTTTACAATTTTGTTATTGCATTTTTAACATTGACTAAATAAATGTTTGGCTTGTAAGTTAAATAATACATTATACATATTTTGCAAAACAACTTATGGTATTGGAATGGATTATATATTTTTGTACATGTAATATATATTTTTAATTAATATTATTAATATTTGAAATATTAATTATATTAATTAATACATTGTAAATTTTATAAACAATTATGAATTACAACAGGTAAGTTTTAAATAAACATTTTATACATTTTTTTAGCATTTTTACATAAGTATTTTATATAATACAAATTAATAAGTCATTATAATAGTTAATATGTTTTATATTAATTATTATTATAATTTTACAATGCAGAAAAAATATTAATTTATTTGTAACATATTCTGGTAATATTGTAACATTTTTTTAAAATATATAAGTTGTACATTTGTCACTGTATGGTATGTTTACTAATTATTTTATATGTATATTATTATTTAGGTAGCCATTTTAGTTTTACAGGTACTATTTTGTAACCGCTTACTGTTGTTTGGGTTATTTCACAAGGGGAGAAGCTCGCGGTTAGATGCTGCGTTGCGTGGAGGAAGGTAAGTGTAATTTTCTTTAATTAAACTATGTTTTAAGTTGTATTTGCATGAAGTTATGTGGTAGGTAGTATGTGTAGTGTTAGGTGGTTGTGTTTTTGGTATATTTTAGGTGTTTGGTATGTTTTTGCGAGATGTTGTGAATTTGTGTTTGAGGCCTAGTGGAGAGAGGGTAGGATATGTATAGAGATATGTGAAAATGGTAGTTAAAGTGTTTATAGATATGATGTATTCTAGTGTATGTGTATGTTTGTGTGGGTGGGTATGTTTATTTTCGTTTTTACAGGTATCGGTATCGGAATCGCGTTTTGGAGAAGATAGCGTTTTTTTTTATTAAGAAGTGTGTATTAGTATTTTATACTAATATTTATTTAACACTTTCTTAATTTTTCGGTTGTTCCTGGAGCGTTTCTTTTTAAAAAAAATATTGGGTTTTTTATGGTTTATCCCTTTGGATTTTTCGAGCCTGGATTTATAATTGGGAACAGTTGTATTTTTGCATTTTTTTGGGGGTTATTTTCCACTTTTATTTGGATGAAGGAGATACCTGGATGGATTACTGGTGTTTGGATTACGTTCTCTTCAGCTACAAAAAACGTAAGTAATTTATTTAATAATTGTGGGAGGGTAATGTTAAGTATAATATGTTATAATTGTTGTATTTTTTGTAAAATATAATTAATATGTCAATATATATTTGTATTATTAGTTTATATATATATGACAAATTATTTATATTTTGCAAAGTGAGGAAAGTTTATATGTACAGTTGCAGTTTGTGTAATGTAAAAAATCATTTTTACATTATTTTAGATTAGTAATTTAAAGTATCGTTTTTGCTATTAATGAAAGGTATTCTAGGCCTCTTGTAGTTGGGTATAGTGTTACTTGACTTTGCAGTAAGTCGTACATTTTTTTTGTTTGCTTAGTTAGTTTACGGCCTATTTGGGTCACAGATTGTTCCATTCTAAGTTCCTGATAACTTTGTTCTTTTTGGAGGGCTTGGAGTAGTTTATGTAGGGTAGGTATTCCTCTCCCTGTTGTTGATTGGAAGGCATTATGCCATCCTTCAACAGCATTGTTGGTTTTGGCTTCTTTGTTTTAGTGTACTCAAGTACACATTCCACCATGGAATGTGGAATTTGGGTAGTCTTCTGTGGCCTGATCTGTGAAGTCTTCCCACCAAGGTATCAAGTAATCTAACAGTGGGCTTAGTTTTTCTTCATGTGTTTTATAGTAGGGGCTTTCTATGAGGAGGTTATAGTGCTCTGCTACGTCAGTTACTGGGACATAGGCCAGTGCTATTAATTTTTTTACTTGGTAGGCAAAACTGCTGTTAGTTGCATATTCTACACTTAGGGTTGATTTTTGCAGATGTCTCCATAGACACTGATTAAAGTGGTAGTAGCAACCTTGTATTGCTGTATGTGGGTAGGTTTTTAGTATACTATTAATCATGGCTTGCTCAAAATCAATGATAATTTTTTGAGGGAAATAGTTATTGGTTTTATCTTTTACTTGGTTTAGAATTTCTAAGTAGGTAGTTTGTTGTTTATTGGGAAGTAGGGTATAGATGAATGGAATATTCGCATTTTGAAAAAAAAACATGTATTGTGTACATTTGGTAAAATGGTTTTGGACAAATTTTGAATGTTCCATCGATCATCCAGTTGTGACATTGCTGTAATTTAATTAAATTGTTTGCAGTAGCAAACATGATTATTCTTTTTGTGGGCATTTATTGTCAAATAGTATAAATGGTTCATTACTGTGTGTTATAGTTAGTTCAGGGGAATTTCTACCTCCTGAAAAGTTTTAGGTGCAGGTGGAGTTTTTGTAGTGGCTTTCTTTTGTCTAGCTATGGTTCTTTTTAAACAATCAATAGAGGGTCATTGGCTAGATGCATGGTGGGGTATTCTTAGTAACTGCTGTTTTAGGATTTCGGTGGTAGGTCTATCTGTGCTAGTGCTAGCTTCTTTTATTGTATCTAGAGCATCTCTTACTTCAATCTCAGTTACATTTGGGGGGAGATTATGTTCTTTTACATTTACAACAGTTGTTTCCTGTGTAATAGCTCTTCCATAGCATTTATTTGAATAATATTTACTGCATTTCCAAAATACTTTTAAACCGGTTTGTTTTTCTTATGTGTATACATAACCCATATAACACAATAACATTTTTAGGTCTCGCCTGAGCCAGCGCATGCGCTGGTCTGGCGAGACATTTAGTGAGTGGGCTTTAGAAATGCCACCACAAGCTTTTGCTGGCCTAGAGCGTGCGGTTACGCGCACAGTAACGCGCATTCCTCACATCGCTCAGGCGCCATCTGGCTTTCCTCTCACTTGCTCTCCTGCTCCTCCCCCTCCCTCACCACAGAGCGCATCTCATGGCCGCGCGTCTTTTTGGCTTTTTTTTTTAACTTTTAGCACGAGGCGCGCGCGCTTCTTTTCATCTCTTATCTCTCTCTTTCTGCTTTCTGGCCATCACCCCGTTCCCTCTTCTCACACGGTTTACTCTCCCTGCTACCGTCCTCTCCCTTTGTCCCCCATTTCCTCTCTGTTGTCCGTTTTTCTACTATCATCTCTTCCCTTGTTCTTCTTTCACTTCCCATCATCTCCATACCTCCATAACATTTTTAGGTCTCGCCTGAGCCAGCGCATGCGCTGGTCTGGCGAGACATTTAGTGAGTGGGCTTTAGAAATGCCACCACAAGCTTTTGCTGGCCTAGAGCGTGCGGTTACGCGCACAGTAACGCGCATTCCTCGCATTGCTCAGGCGCCATCTGGCTTTCCTCTCACTTGCTCTCCTGCTCCTCCCCCTCCCTCACCACAGAGCGCATCTCATGGCCACGCGTCTATTTGGCTTTTTAAAAAAAACTTTTAGCACTCGGTGCGCGCGCTTCTTTTCATCTCTTATTTCTCTCTTTCTGCTTTCTGGCCATCACCCCATTCCCTCTTCTCACACAGTTTACTCTCCCTGCTACCGTCCTCTCCCTTTGTCCCCCATTTCCTCTCTGTTGTTCGTTTTTCTACTATCATCTCTTCCCTTGTTCTTCTTTCACTTCCCATCATCTCCATACCTCCACTTCATTTTCCCCTGTTTACTTTTACCCTCCATTTTCTCTGTACACTCTGTCTCCTATCTCACTTTCTCTTCCTGCTCCGGAGCTCCTTCCTCCAACTATCGCTTTATTTCTCTTTTTTCGAAAAAATCTTTCTGCCTTTCCTCTCTTCCCGTTCCAAAGCTTCTCTTTTTTTTCATTCCCTAGCCTTCCAATCACCTTTCCCAGTTCCTATGTTCTGCACTTCTTCTTGCACTACAGAGCCCCATGTGTCTACTTGACTCCGGAGCAAGTGTAAACAGACAGAGACAGGCGCCACACAGAGACAGGCGCCATCTGGCTTTCCTCTCACTTGCTCTCCCGCTCCTCCCCCTCCCTCACCACAGAGCGCGTCTCGAGGCTGCGCGTCTTTTTGGCTTGTTTTTTAACTTTTAGCGCGAGGCGCGCGCGCTTCTTTTCATCTCTTATCTCTCTCTTTCTGCTTTCTGGCCATCACCCCGTTCCCTCTTCTCACACGGTTTACTCTCCCTGCTACCGTCCTCTCCCTTTGTCCCCCATTTCCTCTCTGTTGTTCGTTTTTCTACTATCATCTCTTCCCTTGTTCTTCTTTCACTTCCCATCATCTCCATACCTCCACTTCTTTTTCCCCTGTTTACTTTTGCCCTCCATTTTCTCTGTACACTCTGTCTCCTATCTCACTTTCTCTTCCTGCTCCAGAGCTCCTTCCTCCAACTATCGCTTTATTTCTCTTTTTTCGAAAAAAATCTTTCTGCCTTTCCTCTCTTCCCGTTCCAAAGCTTCTCTTTTTTTTCATTCCCTAGCCTTCCAATCACCTTTCCCAGTTCCTATGTTCTGCACTTCTTCTTCCACTACAGAGCCCCATGTGTCTACTTGACTCCGGAACAAGTGTAAACAGACAGAGACAGGCGCCACACAGAGACAGGCGCCATCTGGCTTTCCTCTCACTTGCTCTCCCGCTCCTCCCCCTCTCTCACCACAGAGCGCGTCTCGAGGCTGCGCGTCTTTTTGGCTTGTTTTTTTACTTTTAGCACGAGGCGCGCGCGCTTCTTTTCATCTCTTATCTCTCTCTTTCTGCTTTCTGGCCATCACCCCGTTCCCTCTTCTCACACGGTTTACTCTCCCTGCTACCGTCCTCTCCCTTTGTCCCCCATTTCCTCTCTGTTGTTCGTTTTTCTACTATCATCTCTTCCCTTGTTCTTCTTTCACTTCCCATCATCTCCATACCTCCACTTCTTTTTCCCCTGTTTACTTTTGCCCTCCATTTTCTCTGTACACTCTGTCTCCTATCTCACTTTCTCTTCCTGCTCCAGAGCTCCTTCCTCCAACTATCGCTTTATTTCTCTTTTTTCGAAAAAAATCTTTCTGCCTTTCCTCTCTTCCCGTTCCAACGCTTCTCTTTTCTTTCATTCCCTAGCCTTCCAATCACCTTTCCCATTTCCTCTGTTCTGCACTTCTTCTTGCACTACAGAGCCCCATGTGTCTACTTGACTCCGGAGCAAGTGTAAACAGACAGAGATCTATCTAGGCTCTCAGGCACACATTCCAAAAAAAGAAAACATAGAGCAAGCCTTTAAAACAAAAAATCATATAATGCTAGTTTGGCAATGTCATCATTTAAGTACACTTAACTGCACATTCTTTAATTGTATCCAAACCATTACTGAAATTAATGCACAGTTCAAATAATTGATGGCTCTTCTTTTATGTGGCTCAGTCTACTCCTTTTTAGTTTCTGTAAAGCGCTTTGTCATCCCTTGAGCCATGAACACACTATAAAAAACTGCTAATGAATGTGTTGATAAATAAAATTAGTGGTCTTGCATTTGGGACAATATAAGTGTTTAGCCATGCAACAGTTGTGCTGCATAACTAAATACTTATAAGGTCCCAAAGGCGAGACCTATTGGCTATGCCAATGCTTGTTCCTTTTTGAGACGTAATAAATTGTGCGCCTTCAGTCATGGTGGTGTTTTTAGTTCTAAGGGAAATATTTATAAAAATTAATTGAAATAATCAAGTCTATTTTTTAGAGAAATACATATAGATTTGTTTGCATATACTTACAATGTTGCTTTTGATGTTTGCAGAAATTTTCTTGAATAATTTCCAACTTCAGTTGTTGTTTTCTTGATGATGTATCTGTTGGGGGGAAAAATGTAATATTAATATTTTTGTTCTAATGTTTTGTAGGTGATAGGGACATTCTGGCTAAGTGGTTTTTTGGCTGGGTATTTTAGGGAGACTTAGGGGTCGATTCCGATCTCGGCCGGAAGCGCACCTAACAGTATTCGTCCGGAAAAAAAACCAGCCGAATGCGTGTTTCCCGACCGATTCGAACACTCGTCCGAACGAACAAGTACGATGTGCATAACAGCCCAGATTCCGAGCGAGCCGTACTTACCCATTTCAGCTCCTGTTCCCCGCCCGAGCCGGATCCGTAAACGCCGATTCGAGTCGCACGGAAGCAAATACACAGCACCTTCCGGCCGGACAAGTACGATGCGCCTTCCGTACGCGCCGAACCCGTCGCTACGTCCGGCACGTTTGAGCATCCGGGCAAGCCGTACATAAGCTCCGTTTCGCGCCACAAGACGATCCACGGCTATGAGACGAACAAGCCTGCGACGAGTACGAGTCGAAGACACGAGAAACCCGAACGAGACGACCCAAGCATGAATCCCATCGCGCAGGTCCTACCAATACTCTACATCTATTACCGGGACCGGCACGGACGCGTACGGCGCAGACGGTAAGTCAAACACCAACAACACTAACAAACGACACGTACCTGAAATATGTCACACACACATAGGGATGCACAAATGATGTACACTGGCAACAGCAGAACCATAGGGGCGGGATGGCCATCACCAATGCCATACACACCCATAGGGGGATGGATGCCTACCACTACCACCACCCCTACTAGTGGGGGGCTGGATGCCTGTCACTACCACCACCCCTACTCAGGGGGGCCTGGATGCAAGTCACTACCACCACCCCTACTAATGGGGGGCTGGATGCCTGCCACTACCACCACCCCTACTCAGGGGGGCCTGGATGCCTGTCACTACTACCATCCCCACTCATAGGGGGATGGATGCCTACCACTAATACCACCCCTACTAATGGGGGGCTGGATGCCTGCCACTACCACCACCCCTACTCAGGGGGGCCTGGATGCCTGCCACTACCACCACCCCTACTCAGGGGGGCCTGGCTGCCTGTCACTACCACCACCCCTACTAATAGGGGGCTGGATGCCTGCCACTACCACCACCCCTACTCAGGGGGGCCTGGATGCCTGTCACTACTACCATCCCCACTCATAGGGGGATGGATGCCTACCACTAATACCACCCCTACTCATGGGGGGCTAGATACCTGCCACTACCACCACCCCTACTCATGGGGGGCTAGATGCCTGCCACTACCACCACCCCTACTCATGGGGGGATGGATGCCTACCACTAATACCACCCCTACTAATGGGGGCCTGGATGCCTACCACCCCTACTCAGGGGGGCCTGGATGCCTGCCACCACTACCACCCCTACTCAGGGGGGCCTTGATGCCTACCACTACCACCACCCCTACTAATGGGGGGCTGGATGCCTGCCACTACCACCACCCCTACTCAGGGGGGCCTGGATGCCTGTCACCACCACCACCTCTACTCAGGGGGGGCTGGATGCCTACCACTACCACCACCCCTACTAATGGGGGCCTGGATGCCTGTCACTACCACCACCCCTACTCAGGGGGGGCTGGATGCCTACCACTACCACCACCCCTACTAATGGAGGGCTGGATGCCTGCCACTACCACCACACCTACTCAGGGGGGCCTGGATGCCTACCACTACCACAACCCCTACTCAGGGGGGCCTGGATGCCTGCCACTTTCACCACCCCTACTCAGGGGGGCCTGGATGCCTGTCACCACCACCACCCCTACTCAGGGGGGGGCTGGATGCCTACCACTACCACCACCCCTACTAATGGGGGCCTGGATGCCTGTCACTACCACCACCCCTACTCAGGGGGGGCTGGATGCCTACCACTACCACCACCCCTACTAATGGGGGGCTGGATGCCTGCCACTACCACCACCCCTACTCAGGGGGGCCTGGATGCCTGCCACTACCACCACCCCTACTCAGGGGGGCCTGGATGCCTGTCACTACCACCACCCCTACTCAGGGGGGGCTGGATGCCTACCACTACCACCACCCCTACTAATGGGGGGCTGGATGCCTGCCTCTACCACCACCCCTACTCACGGGGGCCTGGATGCCTGCCACTACCACCACCCCTACTCAGGGGGTGCTGGATGCCTACCACTACCACCACCCCTACTCAGGGGGGCCTGGATGCCTACCACCACCCCTACTAATGGGGGGCTGGATGCCTGCCACTACCACCACCCCTACTCAGGGGGGCCTGGATGCCTGTCACTACCACCACCCCTACTAATGGGGGGCTGGATGCCTGCCACTACCACCACCCCTACTCAGGGGGGCCTGGATGCCTGTCACTACTACCATCCCCACTCATAGGGGGATGGATGCCTAGCACTACCACCACCCCTACTCATGGGGGCCTGGATGCCTGTCACTACTACCATCCCCACTCATAGGGGGATGGATGCCTACCACTAACACCACCCCCACTCATAGGGGGATGGATGCCTACCACCCACACAATCCCCACTCATAGGACGGGTAATGCATGACACAACCAGCATACTCCAACATAAGGAATGTCTGAAAATTACATCCCCCCCAATACCATGACAAGCGTGTGTAGTCTGTGTCGAATGCCTACAACACTGAACATGACATTGAATATACAATGTGACCCCCTATCACATGTGTCACACATAAATGTGTGTGGCCTCCACAATGCAAGCCGACCATGACCACTGTGGCAATGGGGTCGAACACCCCATCATCACAGTGACCAAAAGGTAAGTGTGGGTTCCATAGCTGAAGCACATTTTGAACATTGTGGCAATGGGGCCTAAAGCCCCATCATCACAGTGACCAAAATGTAAGTGTGGGGTCCATAGCTGAAGCACATTTTGAACATTGTGGCAATGGGGTCTAAAGCCCCAACACCACAGTGACCAAAATGTAAGTGTAGTCATGGTAAAAGCTGCAAATGCCAAACTGCATGGATTATTCCTGGTCACACAACAACAAACACATCAGTGGCATAGTAGTGCTTGTGTCCCATAGCAACAGAGATTGGGTGAGGCAAACAGTGCAGTGCAAATGAAACATCACTTTGGCCATGTGCAGACAAACATCACCCATGGGGGCTCACATTGTCAACATTCACAAATAACACAATGACAGAAGTGACCATCACAATGCAGATCCACATATCTGCACCAATGGACACACAAATGTAGATATCCTGTGGAGACTGTAGATGTCAGGTGAACAAATACCATACCATGGCAGCAATGGGACATACAAACCATGATCATTGTGCTGACTGATGACCTAGGAGTCCCAGGGACAGCAGGGGTAAGCCACCAAACAACATACAGCCAATGGCACACTAAAGATATGCCAATGCAGTGGTGCAAATGCACAAACACAAACAGGCAGACTCACACTGCATATCAAACACTACAGGTGAGGGGGTGGTGTGCCAGTGTCCCCAGGCAAACACACAACACACGAGGAGGCCTGAATCCCCATTACACAGATGTCAACACAGTGCCACACAAAAGTAACTCATGGATCGGATTCCCCTATGTGGGCAATCAGGCATTGTTAGATGAGGGAGCCCAAATTACAAATGTCACACAAGCTTGTAGGAACAGCAACTAACACAGCAAGAGACAGACCCACCACAGCACTACCCCCAGGGACCCCACATTGTGGTGACACTGGCCTGCATGATAATCCCACTGTGATGACAAAGGTAGATGTCGTACACACTGTGAACCACAGTCATGTGTCCTGAGCAACTAACTACCATCACACCTACACAAGCACAAATAAAACAGCACGGCCTGTCAGCCAAGGCCAACATGGAGGTAGGGGTCTAGCCGTGCAACAACTCTCATTTGCACACACTCAACACCACACACCTTGATCTCCACCAATGTGCAGCAGTGAAGCTGACATGGACTGGTGACATTGCACATGCACCCATGACAATCCCCGGGGTGGTGGGGGGAACTAAGGTGGAGATACCCATCACACATGGCCAGTCAACAAGACTTGTGAATGTCTCACACACTGCACAGTACGCTGTACATGGGCATGACGTCAAATCCACACCAACCAATGGGATCCCGGACACAGTCACACACCAATGAAGATGGCAAGCTCACCCACAAACAACACACATAGACAACTTCCAACATTGCAGCTCTGACCCTGAGGAGTGGCAGCAGTCACACACACAACGTGTCACAATCACTGGAAGCTAACGCAAACTGTAAATTACATGACTTGTGTAACCAACAAGTGCCAAGGGGAATCCTGACTGTGTCTCATCTGCGTTTGCCCACAAACTCAGCCCTGACAGCAAACACACCTATGGATGACACCCTGATCACCAGTAATGTGCCATGCACCCACATCACAGAGCACCCAGGGAGAAGATCTGGGGGAACATTGCTCAACTCAGCAAGCATCACAAACAGGAACATCACTAGGGCCCCCAGCCTGCGTAGCAAAATGGAAGTGAACACACACAGACATGCTCACACAACACACACCTTGGGCTCAGGCAATGTCACGGAATTACACACTGCCATGAGGGGACTCCACTCCTGTGTATGAAAAGCTGTGCCATACGTTGTCTCTGCAGGGCGCTATCATGTCAGTAGAACACTTGGTCACTCAGTCAACAATTAGCACAAAATGAAGGCTCACGTCACATCAGCCTGGTCATGGCATTGTCACCCAAATCATCTGCACCGATCAAATACACATGTATAGCAAGTTGCACTGATACCACAGATGAGTCCTTCCCCATTGATGCCCAAACATGCATGTCCAGTGGAGATGGTCACACGGTCAGGGAAATAGACCAATTGAACAATGGCAAGCACATTTGATGTGCAGGGGTGTAAGCCACAGATGTGATATTGAAAAAACAGGTAGGGAATCCCATTTGCAAATATGGAAAACATGACACCCTCATATTGCTACAAAGGATGACATGGCTACACACCAGGATAGGACACATTCCCCCTGGACCACATGGGGTCCTGCACAGTAACACTTCATTTACCTGACATCAAAAATCAACATCACTGCAGCAAGGGCATGGTTAGCATCATCAACATCATGTACATCTGAAGCAAAACCACTAGAGAACTGAAAGTAGCTTTAATCAGCATATGTTATATTGAAATTAAAGTCCAGAAAAAACACAAAGGTCAATGTCCAGTCCATGAATCAAGTCCAAACAGGGTGACAGTGGCAGATGTCACCCTCTGCTTGCCTGCACTGATATGGAGCAGGGACATTCCCCTCGGAGGGGTATACGGGGGGGCAGGCCAGGCACCGCAGGGACAGGATCAGGGCTCACCAGAAGGAGGCAGGGAAGGGGTGGCTGGTGCTGGAGAGTCACTGACAACTGCAGTGGAGGTGTCTGACATGGTGTGTGCTGGCACAACTGGGGGGCATGAGTCGGATGGTGTGGGTGCCGGCACAACTCCAGTGGGCTGGCCAGATGGAGAGGACAGGTCCCCCACTGCAGTGCCCAAGTCAGACGGGGTGTTAGTGGACTCCACTGCAGTGCCCATCTCCAGGGGAGTAGAATGGGGTTCAGGTAAGGTGGGCAGGACAGAGGGGGAGGACACGGTCTCCACACCAGTGGCACTAACATGTGCAGCGGGGGGGTGGTGCTGGAAGAGCAAGTGGGGGAGGTGGAGAAGGCCGGATCATTTTGGGGATGGTGTATCTGTGGGTGGGGGAACCTGGGGCTGGGTGTGGTGGGGGAACCTGTGTTGTGGGGGCCTGAGGGATGGAGGAAGGAGACTGTGTGCTTGACTTGCAGGGCGGTGGCGGGGTCTTGCTCTTCCGGGACCGGGGAGACTTGCGGGTGGGGGGCCCCCGTCTGTATGCGCCTGGGGGAGGGTGTCCGGGGGCGAGGGGCACTCCCCTCTGTGTGGGTGGACTTCCTTTTCCCCCTGTATGCTGGATCAGCGGGATCAGAGGGGAAGAGGCCGAGGTCACAGAGGAAGAGCTTCTGTCTAGGTGGGGTTGCAGGTGAGGCAAGGGAAGGGGTCTTGGAGGGAGAGGATTTGGAGGACTGCAGAGTGACTGTGGATGCCTGTGTGTGTGTCTGTTCCCCATCCCCTGTGGGTGTGGTATCAGTCCCCTGAGGATGCTTGTGTTGCCTTTGTTTTGGGTGATTCTGTGCTGCTCGTGTCTGTGTGTTTGGGTGATCGTGCAGGTGTGCATGTGCTTGGGACAGGTAGGGTGCCAGGAAGTGTGGATGGGGCAGAGGTAGGAGGGGTGAGGGACTGTTGGAGGAGGGACACTGCTGCCGTCAGGGAGGAGTCCATGGACTTATTGCTCCTCTGTAGGGCAGACATACCCGTCGAGATGCCCTCCATGAACGACACCAGCTGTGTCAACAGAGTGGTGTGTGCATGGAGGACACTCAGCATTGCTGTCTGCCCTACATGGAGCTGCCGAAGTAGGTACACAGACTCCTCACTCAGGGCAGCAGGGGACACAGGGGCAGGGGTGCGGTGCCTGGCACGAAGGAGACACGCTCCCGAACACGGGAGCCTCCACGGACCTCTGGAATGGGAGCCAATGGGAGGGCGGTGGTGGTGGTGGTGGTGGCGGGGCCAGACAGACTAGCTGGGGTGTGGTGGCTGCTGACACCCACCTCCACAAGGGAGTCATCCTCCGAGCTGCTGTGGTCCTCAGCTGAGGTGGATGGTGCTGAGGACTCCTCGGTGTGTCTCCCCTCGCCCTCCGTGCCACTGGGTCCCTCCGACCACTCGTCGGCTGTTGACCCAGTCTGGCTCTGCAGCTCCTCCTGGTCCATGGAGCTGTCCCCTCCTGTGGCCGTGGATGTATCTGCAAACAATTAGGGAAACAGACATACATCAGTCACCTGCACTGACCGCACACACCACACTAAGTACAGCACATTACAGAGCAAGCCCTGGCATCCTTAGTTGAACATTGCCAAAAGTCCTCACACAGATTAGGAGAAGCCAATTGTCAGTCTGATGGTCAACCATGGAACTCACACCCCTCCTGCCCTTGCATCCATCGGTCTGGTGCCTGTCTGATGGTAATACCCCAGTGTGGACACATGCACCACCTACACAGTTGTTGGACATTGCAGAGAACATGGTGAAGTATGTGAACATGCACACATCACATCTCTTGCCACTGAGTCAGTACAGGTGTCCGGATAAAGGGATGGCCAGAGTCTAATTAGAAATGCATGTAATGCATACCAGCACCAGACACCATGATGCACCCATGTCCGGATAGTCAATGCCACAATGGGGTGCATGTTGCACATGTCACTCCCCTGCAGGATCACTCTTAGGAAGATCAATGCCATGGCACAGGCATGCCTGCAAAGTCATACATCACTGTCTCCAGTCACATGGGCATGGCAGCCAGCCAACAACAGTCTGCACTGTGTCACAATCCTAGGACATGGTGAATGCAAGTTATGTAGCTGACAAGTGCACATGTCCACAGTGGCGGCTGGTCCATAGGGGCGCCGGGGCAGCGCCCCACTTGGCAATAGCAACAAGAAAAACTGCTCACGGGCAGCAAGAAATGTAAGCAGACGGCAGACGCAATTCGTCTGTTTACATTTCCGGCCTGTGCTGGCAGCTGCTTCACAGCCTCAAGTGCGCATGAGTCATAGTCATAAACACACAGCGCACGCACACACGCAGGCGAGAGCAGCAGGAGTCCAGAACTGGACTCCGACTGCGCATCTGCGAGAAGGGCACTTTTGATTTCAGCACCCCACTCCATTGACAATACATTAGGTATGCTGCGCATGCCTAGTGTAGTGCAGGAGTCTCCAGATCGGATCCTGCTCGGGCGGTGACGTACAGTCGCCCCATGCCCTGTCAAATGGCAGGATACAGTCGAGTAGCTGCCCCCAGTCTCATCCAGACTTATGATTTGCCAACGTCTGTGACAGGACTCGGAGACGTGATGCGACGCGGGACCGGCGGAGGAGATGCCTCATTCTGGTAAATGTATTTGTTTTTATTTTATTTAATTAAACCCCCCCGTACCCCCGAGTCATGCCGGCCGCGACTGGTAGAAAACAGATTGGACCAGCCACAAATATAATTAAAATAGCCAAATGTGTTAATGCTCTTATATTTACAAAACATATGCAATCTGTGGCAAACCGCAGGAGTAAGAATGCTTTTAAAAGCATTCTTACTCCTGCGGTTTACTACAGATTGCATATGTTTTGTAAATATAAGAGCATTAACACATTTGGCTATTTTAATTATATTTGTGGCTGGTCCAATCTGTTTTCTACACTGAAACACATTTACTCCCGCAGTGTCTTGTGAAGTACATTTAGAAGTGTCAGGGGTGGAAACGGCCATGCAAATGTTAGCAAGTGACAGTTCATGGGTGTTTCACACATTTCTTACGGCCACGCTCCTGACACCTCAGTTCATGTCCATAACCATAAACCTCCATCTGCAAGCATATGTCATTCTTCTAGACTTTCTGCAGTTGGGTGTTTCAAGTGTGGGCACGGATCTCCGCAGGTCCTGACTCTTATCAATCATCATCTGTAAAATTGCTTTTGGATGTTTTTATGTGCGCTCCGAGTGTGAGTTCCAACTAGTTTTTCAAAAGTACGATTTAGAGGTTTTTTTCTTGTGCGGTCCAGAAAGTCTCACATTTGAGATTTTGTGAGTTATTTGAAAATCAACTTCTCTTTTCTATTTTTGAAGGGAGCACTGTGTTTTGGCGCGCATAGCTTGAGTTGTCCTCCATTGGAACGGGATTAATGCTTTTAGAGATGGTGCATGAGTTGCTAGTTTCTGTTGCGCAGCAAAGAATCCATTTTGGATTGTGTAAATGTGACTTATTTGGAAAAAACGTTTCTCTGTCTACAGGTAGTACATTTCCTGCAGATTCTACTGTGGGTAAAACTATTATGGATATTGAAAAATGTGGTTCTATTCACCGGAATAATCATTGTTACTTTTAAAACATGAGAAGTTTAGTTGTTATTGTAGGCTGCTGATAATGCTGCTGTGTCACGGGAACACTGCACTGTTGTGTGTGAAATCCAGTTTGTTGAAACATTAAAGTATTGCAGAAGTGTCACATTTGCAGCAGGGATATTATAGATACGGACCTCTGCTGATTTTCGTAGGTTTTTGAAAACGCACTTAACGGTCTCCAGGGAGCCGAGGAGCGCTTGTGTTTCTGTGTTACTGCCGGAGCATGCTGAACTCTCTCTCTTTTGGGCTGGCGGGCACTACCCAGGATTGGAGGGGCCTAGTCAGAGCACTGTCACAGCACTAGAGTGCACTGAATACTGTAAAGTATTTTATTTGTCATATTTCTAGTGGTACAAGGCCCTTGTGCTCTTGTGTTTAATTGGTGCTGAATACACAAAAGCACTACCCATAGAAGAAAAGCAACCCCCACGAAAGCCTCGCAGGAGCACTGCGCCAAAGTGTGCCGGCGGGGTATCGCCATGAGACTACCTCGGTGTAGTGCGCTCCTCACCTGCAGCCGTTGTCTCCCTCTCAGGGGATTTCTCTCTTTGTGCGTAGCGCCAGTCTGAAACACCTCTCTACCACCACCCCAACCTCTCATGTCCAGTATTCAGCTCACTTTAATCTGCTGTTATTGAAATTGGCGCCCATATCTCCAGTTTTCTCTCGTGACGACCCTTGACGGCGCTTTGAGCCGCTCCACAGACACCCTTCCTTGGCTGCTTAAACATGCCGGATGCAGCCCAGGGCTTAAACCCCGCAGTATGGAAGCCAAACAATCAAATGCCCTAAACCGAAGCCAGGGGCTCACTGGAGAGACATCAGAGATCACACTATCAAAGGCTCGTGAAACCCTTGTTAGCCGAGGGAACAGAATGGCCTGTCAGGCGAGCTCCTCTGAGCCTCGACGCCTGCTTTATTTGGCAGTGACAGGCTCAAGAGGGGGAAAGTGGAACAGTTACCGCAGAGAGCCGGGGCTCAACGGAGGATAATGAGCGGAGGCCACATGTAGCCTTTCTCCCCATTGGAGCCTCTCAGAGGGCTGTGGATATATGAAATCATACTCTGTACCTTGGTTTTATCCCAGCAGTGTCACGTGTTGTAATAGACGGGTACCATCGGCAATGCCACTTTTTAAGGTAAGCTCACGTTTTAATGTTAACTGTTAAAATGTTGGGGAGAGAATGTGGCCTTACCGCTAGGGCGGTCGACATCAGAGGTGGGGAACCGTTCGAGTCTCCGCAGGAACGCTCAACATCCTGTGATTCTGGGAAAATCACTTTATCTCCTCGTGCCCCACAAAAATGAACGTGTACATCTGTAACGAAACTGGTGCGCATGTAAAGTGCTCTGATACCTTCGGGTCTAGTTCGCGGTATATAAAACTCCACAACAAAAACATAAATGAATACCCTACACCACTGAAGTTCAAATTTCAAAGGATGTAACATTTTTTTTGATGTCTGTCCCTGCACTCCGTCTTCAGCACAATAACAGCACCATGAACAATGGGGTTTCACAAACTTGTAAGGAGATAACATTGGTGCCCCGAACCATTAACAGCCTCTTTTCTCACCTTTAACCGCCTCTTCTATCACCATTAACCGCCTCTTTTCTCACCAGCGCAGGAAGAAAGGACTTCAGTAAAAATTCTCTGTTGCCTTCTCAGGAAACGCATACACCCACAATGTTGCCCTCATTCTGCCAAAGACATTCAATTTTCAGTGCTGTACCCAATTCCTCTTTTATTCACTCCTTCATTCTTTCATTCCCTGAACTGCTGCACCAGCAGAAAAAGCCTGAGCCACTCACCGTTCCTTCGCAGCAAGGGCCATAAAGAATGTTTACTTTAGTGTATTACCTTTTGCAAGTTCTATCACTATTCTGCGCAAACCCGGAGACTTGTGCTTGGCAAGTATAAATCCACACACTTTGTTTTCTGCTTCGTATCATTTTCCAGCCGTGGCCGATAACTATCAGAACTAACTGCTTTTAATGAAGGCACCCATTTGCTTTGTGAGACTGTCCTTCAATTGTTCAAATTGCCTCCTCTGACCGCCAGAGGCAATTGGAACAATTACAGGACAGTCGCACAAAGCAAATGTGCGCCTTCATCAAAAGCAGTTCTGAATTACCTTCGGGTCGCGTTCCCACTCTAAACACTAACACTCTTTGAAGTGCAGAGTGACTCTGCACTTCAAAGAGTTTTAGTGTTTATAGAACGAGAACGCAGCCTGGTGCAGAAAATGTTTCTCACTCTGAAGCTACAGGCCCTGCCACGCGTGATGCACCTCTGAGAAGCATACACACTGAGTGCCAGCACTGGACCTAGCTTCAAAAACATAACAATAGAAATGTTTCTGACGCTAGGCCCTGCTGGCACACAGCGTGTATATTGCTCAAAGGTGCGTGGCACTGGCAGGGCCTAGCTTCAGAAACATTTCTATCTACATGTTGTTATATGACATCCCTTTATTAATGTAATAACTGCACTTTCACAATTGCTTTATTAACCTTCTTGCTTCTCAAATTTGCTTGAAAATGCACCATTTACCCACTCTTTTTTCAAAATTTTCTCGGGGGGAAAACCCCCCCGAACCCTCCTTAACATGTTCCGACTCGCTCGCTGCACTCGCTCGCCACGGTGCACTCCGACAGAAAGTTTACGCCCCACCACTTTCAAATGTCACCAGCCACCACTGCATGTCCATACCCCACAAACCACATCATCTGAACTCTTATTTGTCCACGTCATACCAATTGGACATATGGGAAACATGAAACACAACTCTCTGAACCTGAGCACCTCACAGTCTGCTGTGAATGAAAAACAGCTGCCTGAAATTCACAGTCGCATACACCTGTGTGCACAGTCAAGTGATCAAACACCTATAAGTCACAGAAGTATCGTCTCTCATGGTCACATCTCAGATGGCATGCTGAGCCCTAACCGATTAACATCCCAGTAGTCCTGACAACGAAGCCACAGCACAATGACACAGAGGCAGACACCTGAGGGAACATTTCACTGATCACAACATGTCAGCTGATACACGGGAGTGGGAGTACAGAGTGTATTGTATGCCCTGGAGTAGGCATGACTGTCCTGCTCCACCTGAAGGAGGGATGAGCCCTGGACAGTAGGCAGGTGGCTAAGCATGTGTGACACACTTGATATACATACTCCTGAGACCCAAACATTGTTCCCACCCGCAGCATGGGGGTGTGCCAAATACCCCAGGGACATGTGGTGATTCAGATCAGCAAGTGGACCACATATCAAAGTTACACCCAGATTACATGTCAGGACTTAGGCATTGTGTGAGCTATTGACCCACCCATGAAGCACACCACAAAGTCACGGGAACAAATGTTGTCCCCCACCTTGAGCGAAGCAAAATGCAAGGACACAGTACCCAAGTGACACAATTTCCTGACTGTAAGGACCACACCTGCGTATCAGATGAGGAGTGGGCATGTCACAATTGAGGGACATGGGTCCTGGACCACAAGACTGATGTACTGTGGAAGTTTAACCAGGCCAGAGGAGGGCACATAGCATGTCAGACAAAGTTCACAGTGCAGTCATGGACTCACACCCTCCTTGCTGCTGTCTGTCCTTCAGCTGCCCATCCAGGTCAGGGAAGACCACCGCCAGGATCCGGAGCATGTGGGGGGTCAGGGTCTGGTGTCCGCCCCTCCTGCGAGGAGGCGACAGCTTCAGCTGGACCCTTGCGATCCTCCGGGTCCAGCCACGAAGGTCCTGCCACCTCTTCTGACAGTTGCGGATCCGGCGCTTGTAGACCCCCACGGATCTTACTGCCCGGGCGATGGTCAGCCAGATTTCCTGCTTATGGTGGGCATCAACCTGTGAGGATGACAAAGTGAAAAGGCCATTACTACACATGCATCATATCCGTGCATCACACAGTTGGATATACATGTCTCAATCACAGGGGCATATGATGTACACAGGCAGTGCAACGATGGCTATGAACAGTTTGCCAGCAGTTACTACATGGTATCATTGCATGGGAAGTAAACCTTGTTGGAATGCACTGTTACTGCACTGTACCTGTTCAGTGCATGTGACTACACACTTTGGGGGGGAGAACTACTCAGTGAGCATGCTAGCCAGTGGTGTGCACACTGTAAGTCTTGCTAGTCAGACAACATGCACAATTAGTAAGGCAGTGGACAGCACACTCACCTGCTCCCCTGGTGTCCCATACAGCTTGCTGTACTGTGGAAGGAGGCTGTCCAGCAGGGCCTGGTTCTCCTCAAGGCTGAAGGCTGGGGCTCTCTCCACAGTACGTGCCATTGCAGTAGCCAGAGGATGCAGAGACAGCAGCAGTGTTGGTGGCAGATGTCGTCCTGGAGCATGTAGTGCAGGCAAGTGAGCCCTCAGGGGAACAGCCAGCATTATATGTGTGCTGCAGAGGCAGATACTGTCCCATGTGTCCAAAGTGATAGGTCCAAGTCGTTTGCATCTTCTGAATCTGGCCAATCCATGGAATTGCACCACTAATACACGCCCACAGCATCCTTCAAAAGTTAAACTTCATGACACCCATGAATTTGCAACATTGTTGTGGCTGGCCAACTGAATTCACTGCATCAGACTCGTTGAGGCTTCGAAAACGCGTCCGTTGCCATGCCAGGCCCCAGCCAATGCGTGCGCACCGATCGGTCCATTGCTGTACAACGCGTATTCCAGGATACAACGCGTACCCGCTCACTACCGATGCAATGGGCCGTGCGGGCACACCGATCGGTCCATTGCTGTACAACGCGTACCCGCTCACTACCGATGCAATGGGCCGTGCGGGCACACCGATCGGTCCATTGCTGTACAACGCGTACCCGCTCACTACCGATGCAATGGGCCGTGCGGGCACACCGATCGGTCCATTGCTGTACAACGCGTACCCGCTCACAACAGATGCAATGGGCCGTGCGGGCACACCGATCGGTCCATTGCTGTACAACGCGTACCCGCTCACTACCGATGCAATGGGCCGTGCGGGCACACCGATCGGTCCATTGCTGTACAACGCGTACCCGCTCACTACCGATGCAATGGGCCGTGCGGGCACACCGATCGGTCCATTGCTGTACAACGCGTACCCGCTCACTACCGATGCAATGGGCCGTGCGGGCACACCGATCGGTCCATTGCTGTACAACGCGTACCCGCTCACAACAGATGCAATGGGCCGTGCGGGCACACCGATCGGTCCATTGCTGTACAACGCGTACCCGCTCACTACCGATGCAATGGGCCGTGCGGGCACACCGATCGGTCCATTGCTGTACAGCGCGTACCCGCTCACTACCGATGCAATGGGCCGTGCGGGCACACCGATCGGTCCATTGCTGTACAACGCGTACCCGCTCACAACAGATGCAATGGGCCGTGCGGGCACACCGATCGGTCCATTGCTGTACAACGCGTATCCGCTCACTACCAATGCAATGGGCCGTGCGGGCACACCGATCGGTCCATTGCTGTACAACGCGTCCCTGTACAGGTCACTCGCATATATCACCATGCTTGTCACTGGTGAACGTATGCCAGCCACATATACTTGCCAGGGACTCAGGGGCACACCTACAACACCACACCCAGTCCACACTGTATCCTAAGGCATGTAAGGCTGCATTACCTTTTCTGTGTATGGGGGTAAACATGTGGTTTTTGGGGTGGCACTTGGGGGCAGCCACACCCAGGCTGTGCACGTGTTCATGGGGACAGGGTCCTTTGTGTGTTGTGCACATGACCACTGTGATGTGCAACTGTTCATTTCGGAGCATGTGGCATGGTCACATTTCCAGGTTGTGTATGTGTATGACATGTCACATACCCCCAGGGTCCCATGTGGGAAGGCATGTACGTCACAGGGTGACCCATTGCCACAATAGTGATGGCCCTCCACAGTCTGTGTGCATGTTGTGTTTCCGATGTCTCTGATTCCATGTGCACAATGGGAGACAGTCTCCACATCAACGTTGTTTGTGCATGGACTTTGATGTTGTGCGTGTGTGTGTCACTGACGTCCATGTCTGTCCTGCGGAGGCAACAGGGGCCACTACCTGTGGGAGTCATGTTTGTTTTTCTGACGTGTACATGATGCGCTATGTCATGCCAGTGTCCATGTGGCAAGACAGGGTCACTGGGAATCTACCTGTCAATGAGCTGTGATGCCTGTGGCGCATCTGTCCAGACATGTCACTGTGGTGTGTGTGTGGAACGTGACAGCAGTAAATGGGTACTGTGACACAGCCTAATGGTTTCCCATAGCACAACCTGGAACCTGTTGTCAACACATGTTGTACTGAGATGTTAGATGATGGCCATGTAGGTGCCAGATATGTCCAAACAGAACGGCACACACATCAAGTACCTGTGTCTCGTAATGATGTATCATGTGAAATTGAGTATGGTGAATGGCACATTTGTGGGGTGACTGACAATCTTTCTTTCTTCACCTATGCATTGCAGGGCTCCAGCTGTCCATAGACCATTCCCTGACCTGGCAACGATGGTGGAACGTGACAGCATCCGACGGTACCGCTTCACCAGGCAGCTGATTGAGGATTTGGCAGTGCGCTTGGCACCACATTTGCAACCTGGCCGGCCGTACCCTACAGCGCTGACCCCCAAGGTGAAGGTGATGGCAGCCCTACACTTCTTTGCCACCGGTACCTTTCAACACACTGTGGCGACTGCTGGTGGGATGTCACAGACTATGTTCGTGTAGAGTTGTAGTGTATATTAAAGGTAAAATTTCGTTGTTTATATAGTGTTTGTGTAGGCACAGTTGAAGGCACAGAAGCACTTTTAAAATGCGCAAAATCAGGCTCTCCACTGGACATCATACCTGCAAAAACTATAGCCACTCTACACAAACAATTAGCCAACCCTATATGTGATATTCTTAATAGCTCCCTGAGGGAAGGAGTCCTCCCTCTAGATTGGAAAGCCGCACAAATAATCCAGATTAAAAAGAATTCCAAAACATCATCAGAAGACGTTACAAATTACCGACCCATCTCTCTCCTTCCCCTACACACACAAATCTTGGAGAAGCACATCAACACACATCTCTCTGATTTTATTGAAGCCAATAATATTCTGGACTCCTCACAATCGGGATTCCGTCCTAGATACAGCACGGAATCCACTCTCGTGGCAGTTACAGACAATATTAGAATGCTGCTGGATGAGGGTCAAGCGGTACTTTTGGTGCTGCTTGACCTCTCCGCAGCATTTGACACCATCTCCCACCAAATATTACTCAGTAGATTGGGTGATATAGGCATCACAGGAAATGCCTTAAAATGGTTGTCTAATTTTCTATCAAACAGAACACAAACCGTCAATTTAGGCCCGTACCATTCTAAAACCACCAAGGTGACCAAGGGAGTACCACAGGGTTCTTGTTTGAGCCCAACCTTGTTTAACATCTATGTGACTCCCTTAGCGAGGTTGTTGAGGAAACTGGGATTCATCCCCATATCCTATGCGGATGATACTCAATTACTCCTCTCACTTGATAAATCCAACCCCAATATTCAAACCACCTTTGGTGAAGGAATGAAGACCATAGCGGAATGGATGAAAATTAATTATTTACAACTAAATACGGCTAAATCAGAAATAATGTTGTTTGGCGAGGCTACGGTGAAATGGTCCCCTAGCTGGTGGCCAGAGGATGGGCCACACACCCTGTCCTAAACAGGTGGTAAAAATTTAGGAGTCCGATTGGACCATAAACTTACACTGGGAGACCACGTCTCTTCTACCATCGGAGCTTGCTTCCACAACCTCAGCATGCTCAGAAGAGTCTTCCCTTTTTGCCGTTATCTTCCCGGAAAACCTTGATCCAGGCACTAATCCTAAGTCGCCTGGATTATTGTAATGCACTGTTCATTTCAGCCAACGAAAGTGCTTTGAGTAGATTACAGGTTGTCCAGAATACGGCGGCTCGATTGGTAACCAATGCTCCCCCTAGAACTGCCTCCCTCCCTTACTCCAGAAATTACATTGGCTGCCCATACGGAAAAGAATTAAATTTAAAATTTGTTGTATGGCCCACAAAGCTCGTCAACAAATTAGGCCCCAGCTACCTAAATGACAAATTTGTCAGTTATGTACCTTCTAGACCCCTTCGCTCAGGAGCTAAAGCCCTGATACAAGTCCCCCGTTTCAAAAATCCCGCCAAGGAGGTAAGGCTTTTTACCATATTGCCCCTCTCTATTGGAACGAACTCCCCCTATCGCTGCGACAATGCACAGATTACCTGGTTTTCAGGAAACTGTTAAAAACATCGCTGTTTTGATCATTTCTCCTTGACATTCTTAGGCAGTCCATGCGCTGAGATACCCTTATGGGGTGATTCGTGCGCTATATAAAACAAATAAATAAATAAATAATTGATAGAGTAATTTCATTGGTGTATGTTATTAGTGTGAGGTTTTTATTCGTTGTTGTTGGTTACTTTTTTCTTTTTTGGCAGTTGTATTCCATATATGGAAAACGCTAATTAAGAAGTTGTCAGTGTTAAATATTTTTTTTTCTCCAGATTTGTGTGGTTATATATATTTAAAATTGAATATAATGTTAAATGTTGTATGTGTTACTGTTAATATTATTGTTTATAAGGCATATATAAATATTATGTGTTGTGTTTAATATTTTTATGTATTTATGTGTTATAATTATATTTTTATATAGTTTGTAAATGTGTCTTGAGCTTTTATATTGTGAAAATATAATTTTGGTGTGAAGATATGTAGGTATGTTTAATTTTTTACAAGTCGATATTTGTATAAAATCGATAATTTAGGTGTCTATATTTTTGTTTTCGATATTTAAGACATGATGTATGTTTTTAAAGCAATGTCGATAATTTTTTTACGATATTTGCGCTTTCGATAATTTTGTGAACGATATTTATTGTAGTCGATGATGTTGTTTCGATATTAGTGTTATTTAATAAATAAATATTGTTTGTCGATATTAGTGCAATCGATAATTTGGCGCCGATATTTTTGCATGTCGATATAGTTGTCGTCGATATTATGTCAGTGATCCGAGGCCTGTACAATGGTATCTATGTTATGTTATGTTTATGTTATGTTATGTAAGCCGGAGGCAGCGGTCAGCAGAGGCCCACAGCCACGTGTCGTAGGCTTGCGATGCACAGAGTTAGTGGCACCAGAGCAGTTGTTGGTACAGTTCGATCACCTCCATGACGAGGATCCTTTTTTACTCCGGACTGAATCGCGTCTTCCTCTTACTCCTCTCCTTGCGTACAGTGATATGCACTCGGCCATTGAATTATCAAGACTCAGTTCCAACTGTGTGGCCTACTGGACCATGGTGTAGTCCGGAGGCAGCGGTGGAGTACGTCAACGAAAAAGGATTGCTGGGGGCCTGGGTCGCGGGGGCCATGATGGTCTGGGGAGGCTGCCAAGGTCGCGGGACTCAGGCTTGGAGCTTGCACCGGCACGTGGTGGGCCCTCTTTGACACACGCCGGTGTCGGCAGGTGAGCAGTGAGGCCTGGTTGCGCTGGGGCGGCCAAGACGGGTCTGGGGACCAGCGGCCTGGGGTGCAGCAGGCGCACAGGATCGCAGGCACCGCCGCTCACGGCGTCGGCCTCGTGGCGTGCTGACAGGCGCCGCCCTGGCAGACACGTTGGCCATTCCGGAAGAGAACCACGCCCGGCGCTACGTGCTTTTTCTTCACACCCCTACGCTGGCCTGGCATACGCCGGGCCAGCCCACTCCGCTCACGCTTACAGGGGGGGACGTAACAAGCTACATTTCCGCGATCTTCCCCACTGCCTGGGGTGACATGGTTGCGTCCACTGTCCTCTACACTCCAGATACCAGCAGTATTTGTCGACATGGACATGTCTGTGGTCTGCATACTGCAGTCTGGCCAGCACATCCACGCCACACTTGCACATTCTCATTCATGGGTCACTTGCCTCCTTCGCACATGCCTGGTTCCCACCTCTCACCACATTCTGCTATTGTGTGGCTGAGGTGCCATGCCGTTCATGGCTTGATTACATGGCTGGCCCAGGTTACCACAGTAAGTTGTGCTGTCGTGTCTGGTACGTGGGCATGTTGTTTGGCATGTTGTATGTGGGTTTGTGACGTGTGCATTCCCAGAGTCGTGAGTTGCATGACTGTGGAGTTGAGGTGTGTGCTGTGTTCATTTGGTACTTACCAACGAGCAATGCATTCACCTGGGTGCCATCCTGAAAGTGCTGGTTGATGATGGACTGTCGGAAGATGAAGGAATCATGCACACTGCCTGGGTAGTTGGCGGCGACATTGGTGAAGAGTCCCAGGTGGTCCACTATTGCCTACACATTGATGGAATGCGTGTGCTTCCTGTTGCGGTAATTGTGTACAGTGGCGGTAGGGGGCACGAGGAGTACATGTGTGCAGTCAATTGCCCCCAACACGTGCGGGAAGCCAGCTATGGCGTAGAAGCCTTGCTTGGTCTCCAGCTGTTCCTGCGCAGTGTGTGGGAAGTAAAGGTGCTGGGGTACCAAGCTGATGATGGCATCCTGGACAGGTGTGAGGAACTTGGATAGGGCTGGCTGTGAGACTCCTCCGACTCTGGCAGTTGTTGGTTGGAAGGTACCAGAGGCCAACAGGTGCAGCACAGCCAGCAGCTTTGTCTGCGGAGGGATGTTGGTTGTCCGCTGTGTTGGTACCGTCAGCCTGTGGGCAATGATGGTCAGGATGCGGAGGATGGTTGTCCTTTTGAGCCTGTGGTGGACAATGACATCCTCTGGTGTTAAGTCTGTGAGGCTGGTGCGTTTTCTGAAGGTCCGCTGTCTTTGTCTGCTCTGCCTCTGTGGTAGTCCGGTGGGAGGGCGGGGGGGGTCCGGGGGGATGGCGGGCCTGGGTGTGGTGGCGGTGGGTGTTGTGGCCCTCTTGGGGCTCCGAGCTGCATGATCAGTAGCTCCATGGCATCTGTTGTTCTTCAGGTGTGGCTCTGGTCTGGCCTCCCTTTTGTGGTGCAGGTTGTCGTCCGACTTAACACCAGGTAGGAGCAGGTGTTAAATCCCTGCTGCTAACGCGCCTTATCGCCTGTTTTGTGATCTTATCGCCGATCTGGCTGGTCGTAGAGAATATTGCGAAGTGGTGTTTTCGCGGCTTTTTGCACAGGAACGCCTACTCTGAATCTCATTAGCGTTAGTTGCCGGTGTCATCTGTGGAGATGTTTTTGGCGGCTGCTATCGCAGGTAAACTGGCGATATCGGCTGTTGGCACCAGCTTGTGAATAGGGCGATAAGTCTATCGCCACTTTCGCTGCGATACAGTGCCGATAACTCGGCGATAAGTCCTTGAGAATATGCCCCTCTGTATTTTGTGATCCTTATGTTTCTTTCACACGTGCTGCCTTGGAATCTTTTGTTTGTGTGTTGCTTGTCACCATTGAGGGAGTTTCCCGTGGACTTTTCAAGCAGTGGCGAGTGCATCATTTAAACATATCAGCGTGACCTTCCTTTTAACAGTAAACACCTCGCACACATGCACGAGAGTCTTACCTCATAGTCCTGAGCGAGATGGAATGCTGTTCACCTGCCATCCAGACACGCCACTCTTGGATGGATCTTCTGTGACGCCGCGTTGCTCGCATTGTGAATTTTCAGCTTCCGTTTGATCTTCCGCATCAACGCGTCATCGTTCAAGACTAGAATGCACATTGTAATATAGTGGGAGACGCATTTCACACTGCGTGACGTCGTACAGCCGCCATCTTTGCACTTCATTTTTAGAGACGCCGCGCTGCTCGCACTGTGAGTCTTCAACCTCCCTTTGATCCTCCTCATCAACATGTCAGCGTTCAAGTATAGAATGCGCATTGATGATTTAGTGAGAGACGCATTGTACGCTGCGTAAACTCGTACAGTCACATTTACAGCCGCCATCTATGGATTACATTATTTTTGTATTTTACAAATCTCCATTCTCATTACGCGTGCCACGCCTGTGACACGCACACACAATTGCTTTTGAGTTGAAATATTTATTAACTACTCATATCTACTCTGCGTGTCATCTCTGTAGCACGCACACATTTATTTATTGAAAGTCAAACAACTCGCATATCGTTATTTCTAGTCTGAGTTTAAGAACTTTCCCTGCACACTTTATTGCTGCAGAACTCTGTTTTCACTCTGCGTGTGTACACTATTATCCTTTGTATTTGAATGAGTACAACAATTTTATTTCTCTGTGTTGATTTCACTACTTCTGTGTTATAGATTGAATTTAAGGTGTGCCACAAACTTATTTTATCTATTGCTCTGCGTTATAGTTTCATTGCCAAATCTTGAACATTTTTTTTTTTTTGCTTCTCTCTTTTCTCAAAGGGTAGTTTCAAAGAAATAACGTGATAACAAGCTTTTTAGTTTTAAGCTTCAATTAGTCATGCAGAATGTAACTGCTCCTCCTTCTTTCTTATGTCCCCTGGAGAGCCTCCCATAAAATGGCTAAAATGGAAAAATGTTTTTGAACGTTACGTAAGAGTTTGTGGAGTAAGTTTGAGTGCAGAGCGTAGGACTTCTCTTCTGCTTCACTGCTTAGGGTCAGAAGGGCAAGATGTTTTTGATCACCTTCCTGAACTCACTGATGCAGAGGAAAAAGACTTAAATGAATTTGAAATCTGTATAAAAAAACTTGACAAGCACTATTTACCCAAAGTGAGCACTATATTAGAAAGATATCAGTTTTCCAAAAGGTTACAAAATGAAGGGGAAACTGTTGAGGGATAAATCACTCAACTTAGAAAGCTCGCTTCATCTTGCAAATTTGCTGAATTGTTGGATGAGCGGATCAGGGACCAGTACATGTTGGGTTGCAACATTGAAAAGATACGTGAAGAGCTTTGGTTGAGGGATGAACCCTCCTTAGACGAGGTAATTAAAGTGGCAAAGAGGGTCGAACACTCTCTCAAGTGTGTTGACACCATAAAAAAAGATAAGCAGTCAGCTGTCCAAGTAGTTAAGGAAGAAGCTAAAACCATGTCTAAACCTGATAATGTCAGTAAGACTAAAAGTAAACCTGTTGTATATAAATGTTATAGGTGTGACAAGTTGGGCCACTAAGCTAACGACAAAAGATGTCCTGCGTTAAATGTCATTTGTTCTAAGTGTAAGAAGAAGGGTCATCTCTCTATTGTTTGCAAAACCAAGAGTCAATCTTCCAATGTCAAGTGTGTGGAAGCTGAAGTCCCAGAGGAAGACTTTGTCTGTGGCCAGATAGTGGTCCAAGTTGATTCTGGTATACAGCATAAGTCTTGCCCAGTTGATGACATCCAAGTAGAAGGTGAATCCACCAGGGTGTTGTTTGACTCCGGTGCAAAAATCACCATAGTTTCAAGGGTATTTTACCAAAACAAATTGGCTCACAGGATCTCCCTGTTGAAACCTGATATACGTCCCTTGGCATATGGTGATGAACCTATCCCACTTCGTGGTTACTTCATAGGACTCATTGAGTACAAGGACCGTTACACCTCTGGCAAGATATATGTGTCGGAGAAAGGAGACAGTATAATCAGCTGGTTCCACCAAGGAGATTTGGGTGTCATGCTCGACCCAGGTAGCAACTGTCCCATAAAACTGAAGGATGATGTAAACATAATTCATGAAGGACCTCATCTTGATATTGAAACTAAAATCAAGAAAACTTTTCCCAATGTTTTTAGGGATGAACTTGGTTGCCTCAAGGGGTTCAAGCTTGATATACGTCTACGCCCTGACTCTCAACCCTCTAGCTGTAAAGTAAGAAGTGTTCCCTTGTCTGTAAGGGATGAAATGAGAAAGGAGTTGGACAAACTCAAGCAGGGAGGAATAATTGAAGAAGTCGAAGGGACTGATTGGTTGGCCCCTGTGGTGGCAGCTCGCAAGGCTAATGGGTCCCTTCGTCTGTGTGTAGGCTTGAGGCAGCTAAACAAGTGCATGGCGGTAGATCGCTATCCCCTCCCAAACATCTCAGAGTTTCTGGTCTTGCTAGGGGGAGCCAAAGTATTCAGCACCATTGACCTGGCTTCGGCCTATCACCAAATTGAACTTGCTGAAGCTTCAAGGGACTACACAGCCTTTCTAACACCGTTTGGGACATTCAGAATTGTAAGGATGCCGTTTGGCCTTGTGTCTGCGGCGTCCATCTTTCAGCGTGTAATGGAAAAGTTACTCAAGGACTGTAAAGGGGTTTGCGTCTATCAAGACGACATTCTTGTGTTTGGGAAGGATCATAAAGAACACGAGGACCGTCTTATTAGTGTCTCAGGTAGGTTGAGTGAAGCGCACCTTACCATCAAAGCTGAGAAATGTCAATTTGGTACGTCCTCCATCCACTATTTAGGACACACGGTCTCAGGTGATGGGATTGCTCCTAAGGCTGATTTGGTTGACACCATTGCTCGCATGTCTGCTCCCTCCTGTAGGGAGGAACTCATTAAGTTTTTTGGAATGATTGAATATTATAATAAGTTCATTGAAAATTTTGCTGAGACCAGTTGCTATATGAGAGCTCTATTGAGGAAGGGTGTGGATTTCAAGTGGTGTGTTGAGTGCGATCACGAGTTTGATTCCCTCAAGAAAAAGCTCAGTGATGCCCCTAAGCTTAAAGGTTTTGACCCTTCCAAGACATCCATTATTACAACGGACACTAGTCTCAAAGGTTTGGGAGCCGGCCTTCAACAGGAAGGTGAAGGGGGAATGAAAACTATCATGTTTCTTTCTCGTGGACTCAAGGACGCCGAGTCTCGCTACTCCGTTATTGAACGAGAGGCCTTGGCAGTGTTTTGGGCCATTAGAAGTTTAAAAAGTTTTTGTGGGGAACCAAGTTTTTGGTAAAGACTGATCATAAGCCTCTCTGTGAAACTTCAAAAAAAAAAAAAAAAAAAAAAAAAAGGGATAGACCTGGTCTCTAGCAGAATAACGAAATGGGTCATAGCCACCCAGGAGTACGATTTCGATATTAGATACATTCTGGGTGTCGAGAATGGCATAGCTGATACTCTTTCGAGGCTAGTGGGAGAGGTTGAAAAGGATGTCCTTGATGAAGATTGCAATGACTATGAGCTTCACGTATGTGTAGTTGGAGAAGGGATCATTGATGAGCATCAATTGCGACTTGAGCTATCTTCTGATCCTGTTCTTTCTGAGCTGTTGTCTCTCATTCATAAAGGTTAGCACTCGAAGAAACAAGCATCAGAAGAGGCTGCCAAGTTTTGGGGTCTGAAGGATGAGATGACTGTTTGTGATGGTGTGCTACTACATGGAACGAGGCTCGTTCCACCATTTAAACTTCGTCAAACCTTAATTGATTTAGCCCACAGGTTACATTCTGGTATGTCGAAAACCAAGGAGAGACTTCGGTCCTCTTATTGGTGGCCGGGGATGGATCTACATGTGGAGAGAGTTGTGAGGGATTGCATGGTGTGTGCCACGAGTGAGAAGTCAAAGATAACAAGTGTCGAGCCTATGGTGATCAGGGAACTTCCTCGTGGGCCCTGGAAAGAAGTGGCGTTAGACATACTGGGGCCAGTTCATTCAAATGGTCAGCAAGTTTTCATCTTAGTGCTTTGTGGCGGGGTAGAAGTAACAGGTCGGAAGCCAGGTCTACTTAGATAAGGTTTTATTTTGCCAAAGACACGTTTGTGTCGACTTGTCAGTCTTTCGGCGGCAAACTTGGCGGAGTCCGTCGTGCTTGGTATCCCTCGGCTCCTTTGTACGGGCTTCGCCTCCACCTCCCAGGGTCCGGTAGGTTGTCTCCGTGTTCCGTCCGTGTCGATGGGGTATGAAAGGGATGAAGAAAAAATGTATCAGGACGCTGTCCCATGAAACGGTCACAAGTAAGGGACCGGGGAGTGAAGGAGGCACCGCACACTCTTGTGCACGTTTTAAACAAAACGGAAGGGACAAGTGTGACTAGTGCTCGGGTGTGAGGGAAAAACAAGTCGTGAGGTTTTAAGGGGGTTTTAGGGCTCCCGTTTAAGTAGTCGGGCCGTCCCTCCTCCCAACCCACCCTGAGAACTTGTCTCGTACCTGTGTAAGCCACGCTCCTCCTGGAGCGTGGCTCGGCGACTACGTGGGGACGTTGGCCTCCTGGCTCAGCCCGGGCTCCTGATGGTCTCGTCCCTCTGTCTCTTCCGCCTTCCTCGTATTCTCCTTGGCTCACCACGAACGCTCCTTCTCCCGACTCTCCTTTCTCCACTCCGGTGTCGATGCACACCCACTTCCTGGTTTCTCCAGGTCTTATTGTCGGAAACGTGATGACGTCTGCTGGGGGCGGAGTCTCATCATCTTGGAAGCCCCAGTTAAAGGAGCCGGCTTCGTCTTCTTCCTCCGTCGGTGTCAATAAAGTTGTGTTTTGTATCTTCCAGTCGTCCTGCTGATAGGAGGGGAAGATAGAGGCACTGCAGACCACCAGTCTATATTGGGCTCATGTCTCTTGCTCAGCGAGCCTGCCCTGTCACATGCTTATAGATCTATTTTCCAGGTGGCCCGAAGTTCATTTTACTTCTAGCATAGAGACTGTGTGTGTTATTAAATTTCTAGAATCTCTCATGGCCAAAGAAGGGTAACCTGAAACCATCCTCACTGATAATGGGGTGCAGTTAGTTTCACGAGAGATGGAGACATTCCTTAAAGGTCGCGGTATCAGGCACAAGAAATGTTCCCTTTACCACCCAGAGACCAATGGTATTGTGGAAAGGTTCAATAGGGTGTTGAAAGAAACCATCTCTTGGGCCAACAGCGCTGGTCTCAATTGGAAGGAGGAGGTTCTTAAAAAAGTTGAAAGCTATAGGGTGACACCACACAGTACGACTGGGAAGTCACCTTTTGTCCTTTTTAGAGGTAGGTCTCCCTGTACTTTAGTTGAGCCCTCTTGGGTTAGACATCTAGAAGAAACTGCTTCTTCCTCTTTGTCTGAGAGGGTCTCTCCTGACTGGCGCAAGAGAGAAGAAGCCAGGTGCTTATCCAGGAAATTGTACTTTGACTCCAAGAAATCCACTAAAGAGACCATGGTCATGGTTGGCGACTTAGTTGTCATCAGGCAACCTGGTTCCAAGGTTAAGTTCTCCAAACCCATACAGGTCACAAAGGTTTTCAAAAATGCTGTTAGAACCCAAGACCACAGAGTTTGGAATTTGAACAGGGTCTCTGTGTACAAAGGAGCAGAGTGTTCTGAACGTTCAGAGATTGAAAAGGATGCTAATACTGCTTCTTTTGCTTCTCCAAGTTTGTAGAAGTGTGGCTCAATGGTTAGAGCGGCAGACCCTGATGCAGAGATCTGGCCCGGGACCAGGGTTCAATTCCCGCCTCGGCGGGTCTTGGGCTCAATTTCCTCGGACCTGATAATTCTCGCCTCGGTGCCTATTCTAATCATGGGTCCCACTCTGCAACTCTGGGCAATAGCTTGCTTAATCTCCACAACGGCCCCAACAGCGCTGGGATGCCTGGCTTCACCCTGGGGGTGCCCAGGAGTGGACATTTCACAGGGAAAAGCCAGGAAGGGTTCCACAGCGGTATGCGTACAGCGCCAGGACACCTCTTTGGGGGTATAAGTGCGCTTTACAAGTACGAATTTCATTTCATTAAGAGGCCAAACTATTTAAAAGACTTTGGGGCATATTCTCAAGAACGTGTGATAACCACCGCAAGTTTAGCTTAACGCAACTTTGCACATCGCAGTCTATCGCAGGAAAACAACGCTGTGTTAACGTAGTATTCCCAACCTGGCGGCACCATGCGATAGCCCCACGATAACGCGTCAAATGACTGCGTTAAAATCAACGCGACGCCGCAAAAATGCGAAACACGAACGCGAATAAAGTTGCGATGAGGCCAACCGCGATACAAAAATCAGCGATAACCAGCGACAGGCCTGCAATCCCCACGCGTCATGCGGGAAAATGCACCATGAAAGCTGAACAAGAAAAACACACCATGAACAAAATAAACTGCGTAGCAACATGGAGGCACTCGGAACGAGTGCCCAGGTCAACGCGAACCCCACAAGCCCCACAGACCACCAGCAAGGAACCTCGGGCCGGGGAAGGCCAAGGAGAAGAGGAAGAATAAGACGGGGTACAGTCCGCATGACAACCGGATCGTCGTCACGGAGGTGACAGAGCACCAACAACAACTGTCCGTCACCTCCACAGTGTCATTGGCAACACAGACGGAAAAATGGCATTCCATCGTGAATGCAGCCGGAGTGTCGAGGAGGCCTTTATGCGCTGGCACAATGTGAAAAGCCAAACCAAGCAGAAACACGCTGCCAACAGGAAGGCAGCAACGGCGAATTGAGGTGGGAGTCCTGCGCCACAGGAGGAGCTGGAGCAAATGGTGGCCACAGTCATCAGTGTGGAGACGGTGCAAGGAGTCTGGAGTCCGGACACTGCTCGACATGACCTGACACAACAGCAACAGGGTGAGTAATGAACAGGGACTGTGGGGACGGGGGGACGGGCACAATGGCACACATGCACAACGACGTGTAGCACACCGCACACCCACAATGACCCTGGGTCATGTCTGATCCCCGTGGCACACTGCAGTACACATACAAACATCAAGTAGGCCCCCGTTCACCATGTGCCCAAAGGGGTCCCACCCCACACATCACCAATTACACAACACACACATGCACCCGTGCGAAACACAGCAAAGATGCTTATGTGAGAGCCACACTGACAATGCAAGTGACAGCACATGACCAGCAGCATGGCTGGAGTACAATCACCATGACACTGCGCGCGCCACGAGACTGAGGTGGCTGAGTGTGAACCACATCCGGAAAGGAGCAGGTCACACTCTGACACATCCACCTGCACAAACAACCACTGACGTCAAGAACACATCTGAGACAAACAATGCACAAGAGTACAAAAACCGTCCAAGAGCACAAATGACCCAAGTCGCCAACATCACAGCACCTCAAAAGGACAAAAGCTAAAGGCACACCGCCACCGAGGGATAAGGGGCAGCAAAATCACAGCTGCAGGTGTGACTCCCACACAATGCAGCACACACACATAGCAATGACAGCACACCCACATGGATGACAATGTGGTACACAGTCCAACACCTACACTGCAGAACAGAGGACACAACTGGGTCCGCCTGTGCATAGAAAATGGCCAATCACATCTGACATAGCAGGAAACTGTGAGATGCAAATGTATGTGTACATCCTCACCTACGTCATGTAGTCCAAATGTCCACTGTCCCGCATCAAATAGTCCGCCCCTCCCAAACAGTCACAATGTACATTGTCATGAAGTCTGTATGTAAACTTGAACAATGCGGCAACATACATGCCAACACAATGTCAACAAGCATCTCCCCTTCACATTGCAGAGGGACAAACAACACCTCCAGCAGAGCAGACCAGACAACTCTACAGTGATGCTGAAGAGGACCACCACACTTCCGACACCTACGCAACACAACAGTCCATGGACATCTTAGGCAATCGACCTCCAGGAGCAGGGCAGCACCGCTGCATCGAGGATACCCCACCCCCTACACAGGCAACACAGCTGGACGCACCCACCACCCCGGCTGGCTCCCAGCAGCCCACCGAAGCACACATCGCATTCCAAGGCCAGGTGTCAGACTGCCAGAAGGGGGTGGCCGAACATGTGCGGGTGGGGCACCACCTCATGGAAGCCGAACTAGATCACATACGTGGGTGTCTAAGTCCCATCAGGGACCACCTACACTCCCCAAAGGAGACCCACACTGCGACAGAGACACATGCCTTTGCACATTTCCAGTACTGAACCACACCTAGAGCCACGGGATGATCATCCACACCCCTATGCTGGCCTGGCGTACGCCGGGCCAGCCCACTCTGTACACGCTTACAGGGGGGGGACATCACAAGCTACATTTCCTTGGGCTTCCCCACTGGCTGGGGTGACATGGTTGTGTCCACTGTCCACTACACTCCAGACACCAGCAGTGCACGTAGACATGGATATGTCTGTGGTCTGCATACTGCAGTCTGTCCAGCACATCTCCGCCACACTTGGCATTGTGTACATTCTCATTCATGGGTGACTTGCCTCCTTCGCACATGCCTGGTTCCCACCTCTCCCCACATTCCGGTATTGTGTGGCTGGGGTGCCATGCCGTTGATGGCTCATGTACATGGCTAACCAGGGTTGCCACAGTAAGTTGTGCTGTCGTGTCTGGTGGGTGGGCATGTATGTGATTTTGTGACGTGTGCAGTGCCAGAGTTGTGAGTTGCATGATTGTGGAGTTGAGGGGTGTGGTGTGTTCATTTGGTACTTGCCAACGTGCAGTGCATTTCCATAGGTGCCATCCTGGAAGCGCTGGTTGATGTTGGACTGTCGGAAGATGAAGGGATCATGCACACTGCCTGGGTAGTTGGCTACGACATTGGTGAAGAGTCCCCTGTGGTCCACTATTGCCTGCACGTTGATGGGATGCGTGTGCTTTCTGTTGCGGTACTTGTGTGCGGTGTCGGCAGGGGGCACAAGTAGGACATGTGTGCAGTCGATTGCCCCCAACACGTGCGGGAATCCAGCTATGGCGTATGGGCCTTGCTTGGTCTCCAGCTGTTCCTGCGCATTGTGGGTGACGTATAGGTACTGGGGTACCTAGCTGATGATGGCATCCAGGACAGGTGTGGGGAACTTGGATGGGGCTGGCTGTGCGACTCCTCCGACTCTGGCGGTTGTTGGTTGGGAGGTACCAGAGGCCAACAGGTGCAGCACAGCCAGCAGCTTTGTCTGCGGAGGGATGATGGTTGTCCGCTGTGTTGGTACCATCAGCCTGTGGGCAATGATGTTCAGGATGCGGAGGATGGTTGTCCTTTTGAGCCTGTGGTGGGCATTGACGTTGTCTGGTGTTAGGTCTGTGAGGCTGGTGCATTTCCTGAAGGTCCGCTGTCTTTGTCTGCGCTGCCCCTGTGGTGGTCCGGGGCGGGGTCCAGGGGGGGGGGGGTGACGGTCCTGGGGGTGGTGGGGGGGGGTGTTGTTGCCCTCTCTTCATGTGTGGCTCTGGGCTGGGCTCCCTTTGATGGTGCAGGTTGTCGTCCGACTTTACACCAGGTCGGAGCAGGTGTTAATTTCCTGCTGCTAACTCGCCTTATCGCCTGTTTTGTGGTCTTACCGCCGATGTGGCTGGTTGTTGAGAATGTTGAGGTGTGGTGTTGTCGCAGCTTTTTGCTCGGGAACGCCTATTCATTAGCGATAGTTGCCGGGGTCATCTGTGGCGATGTTTTTTGTGGATGCTTTCGCAAGTAAACTGGTGGTATCGGCTGTTAGCACCAGCTTGTGAATGGGGCGATGATTTTATCGCGACTTTGGCTGCGATAAAGTGTCGTTAACTCGGTGATAGTTCCTTGAGAATATGCCCCTTTGTATCTTGAAAACGTATTCTTTTGTTTAGGCTGATGCCATTAAATTTTTTTTTTTTTTTTCTTTTTTCTTCCCTCATTTCTCCTTAGCTTTCTCTGTGTTAACGGGGGAAGGTGTGTGGCATCTGTGCTTCTCCTCATGTCATGGGGCCATGGTTACTAGGGAATCCATGTTGGGTCCTGGTATCCCAGGTGATAGAATTGTGTTGGTTCAAAAGACTGGCTGCTGTTACCCGAACTGGCTGGGACCTGGATGGGTTTCTTCTTACTCTGAAATAAACCTGAATTTCTGCACATCTACCTGCGTCCTGCGTGATCCTTTCAGCTGTTTCAAGGATCTTACAATACTATACCAAAGTGAGGTATAGTGTGCACAGAGTCCAGTGGAACCCAAAAGGTAGGCAGAGGTAAAGTAGATAGCACCTCCCTCTCTATTTGGGGTAGTGTGGTCGAGCAGTAAGGCTTTATCAGAGGACAGTGTTAAGCATTTGTTGTACACACTCAGTCAGCAAATGAATTCACACACTCAAAGACTGAACTTCAGACCAATTGTTTTTTGTATAAAAATATTCTTTTAGTTATTAATTTTCTAGAACCAAGCAAGCCTGGCACAGGTAAGTGATAAATACTTTGCAGTAAATATACAGTTGTAATACAGTTTGGATTGTAATTGTAAATGCACTTTGTTTTGACTTACAGTATTGTTTCGTAGAAATGCAATGCTTTGTAAATACAGTACATATACTTTGAATGGGCTTTTTAGTAAAATACCATGTAAGTTACTTTCTAGATTACTTTTCTTACACAGTGTAGTATACCGGGATACTACACTGGGACATTTCCTGTAAACAGGTAAGTAAAAGTGTTTTTGTTAGTTCGTACAATTTTAAAGAATTTCTTTAGGTTTTCCAACTCCACACTTAGAAACTTTTCACAGAAAAACAATCAATGTTATCCTATGGAGGAAAATAGTGTTATCGGTTTAAAGGTAAGTACTTTGTTGTGGGTGTTGGTTTTCTGGGGTTAGACTCAGGGGTCCCCCAGGGTCAAGGATGCACTCTTGTTACACCCTCAGCGGCACTAGGGTGGCCGGGTGCGGAGTGCTGAGGCCCAATGTTATCCAATGTGGGATAGGGGGCCTCCAGTTGGTGGCTGCTAACGAGCAGGGCACTGGGTTGTGGGAGCAAAGCTCATGGATTTAAGCTCAGGGCAAATGGGGGTTTAGGCCAGCACAAAAGATGCACCCTCATTGGCACTGGGGCGGCCGGGTGCAGAGTGCTGTTTTGGCGTCGGGTGCCTAGTAGCTTTCAATGGGGAGTCTCCGGTTTGCAAATGCACTGCAGGCTCAGGGACAAAGGTCTTCTGGGTGCGACCACCACTTGGAGAGGTAAGTTGGGATATTGGGGGTTGGTTAGGCACCGTCAGTTGGGCCACCCAAGGCCGTGGGACGTCGGGTTCAGGGGTGCCTTTTAGGGTCGGATCTTCTTATCAGCTCCTGGTCGCGTTTGGGGGGGACCTTACGGTTTGAGGCTGCAGGCGTTAGCTGGAGGCTTGAGGCAGGTCAGGGGTCGCCGGATCTTGAGTCAGGATTGCCGGGGGGACCTCCTCTTGGTGATGGGCCACTCGAACTAGGGCCGTGGGCGTCGGGTGCAGAGTGGTGCAGACCCACGGATCCATGCGGAACTGGAGTCTGTTGTTTGAACAAATCCGGTGTTCACGGGAGACAGAGTCTTTGGGATTGAAGGCAGGCAGGTCCTGTCGAGGTTGCTGGCTGCAGGACACACCGGGATTTCGCTGGAGCAGGTTCGAGGTGGGGACAGGCCGGTAGGGCTGGGGCAAGTCAGTGGGTGTCCTCCTCTTGTTAGCTCCGGCACGGCTGTTCGGTCCTTCTTCTTCTTTTCTCCTTGCAGGTTCTTGTCTGAGGAAGCAAGGTTCAGGGTTGCCCCTAAATACTAGATTTAGGGGCGTTACAGGTAGGTAAAAAGGTTGGGACCAATGGGTCCCTTCCTTGGGGTGGGTACACCCCCTATTATGCCACCCTCCAGTGGGAGGGGGGCATAAGCCTTTCCCTGGTTGGCTGAGTCTCCCATCTGCAAGATGGCGGGGACTGAGAGTTGTACTTCACCTCGCCTCCCCCACCTGAGGGGGGGAGTTGGCAGAGGTGGGCACACCTCTCGTCCTCACTTGTTTTTCCCGCCGGTTCTCCCGCCCAAAGTGGGGGTCAGAGCCAGTGGGGACCAGTTGCTGAAAGCAGCAAGTGGCCTGGGGAAGCTCACAAAGGCGGCAAGCCTTTGAAGCTTCCCCTTCGTGAACCCTGCCCATCCTAGGGGAGGAGGCTTGGCACCTCGTCCAAGGATATGCATTGTTTCAGGCCCCCGAGAGCAGCAGGCTCTCGACCCAGGGGTCCAGAAACATGTCTGGGGGTGGCAGCTGAAAGCAGCCACTCAGCCTGGACACTAGTGGTAGGTTGTTTTTCAGGGGGCATCTCTAAGATGCCCTCTGTGTGCATTTTTCATTAAATCCCTCAGTGTGGGCTTAATGTGCTGAGAAGTTTGATACCAAACTTCTCAGTTTTCAGTGTAGCCATTAGGGTGCTGTGGAGTTCGTAATGACAAACTCCCAGCACCATATACTCTTAATGGCAGCACTGCACTTACAATGTCTAAGAATGGACTTAGACACTGTAGGGGTACAGGGCTCATGCATCTGTACTCTCACCACTGGTATAGTGCACCCAGCTAGAGGGGTGACTGATCTATGCCAGGGCAGTGGGTTGTAGGCATGGCACACAAGGATGTGTGCCATGTTGACTGTTCACTTTGTTCTGCACCAAGACAAGCAGCCTGCAAAGGCAGTGTGTGAGTGTAGTGGTACAGGGCATCTAAGGGTGGCACAATAAGTGCTGCAGCCCTTAGAGGTCTTCCCTGGTCACAGTGCCCTGGGTACCTGTTGTACCATTTACCAGGAGCTGACCTGTTAACAGATTTAGCGCTACAAGTTACAGGTACCTGATCAGTTGATGCTAGAATACACTACTAGCACCGCACTTGGCTATAAGGATTTATATAGGTTCCTTTATTCTTTTTCACTCTTCTTAGTGCAATACCTTTCTTTTATTATTTTTCTATACCTGAATATTCCTTCACGAATGTCGTTACGGAATGCTATAAGCAGAAAAAGCATAACTGTGCGTGCCGATTTAATTGGTTCTAAGACCTAGATAAGCATGAATACTGCGCTTAACCTTTGATCTTAAGGATATGTAAACCCCGGAAATGTTATCCGGAATGATCACCATGTTGCACCTATTGGTGATGCTTATACAAATTATATACACAAGACAGTCACTTCCTCATGCTTGTTGGTGATGGTGATTGATTTGCCTAAATGTATTAGGCTCTTGTACTTGGGGGATTTTGTATCCCTGAATTATACCTTGTTGTATCTGACTTGTTGTCGTATTTTCCACCTTGGTTCCTTCCTCCACCCCCGTTCTCTCCTGCTTAGAATATTCCTAGAATGTCATGAAAGTTCTAACCTGCACTCTCTGGGCCAACGGTCATTTCCTCTGTGGGTTATGGATGTCGGTTGATTTTACCCACGTCAATAAAGCTGTACAAGTTATTTCTGGCGTTTTCTGAATTATTTCACTGTCGACGAGCTGTTGGGCGGAGGACAACGTACTGACATCCCCTCAGGACGTTACCCAAATAGACACAGGGAGTTTTGAAACGGAATGCACGAAGAAAAGTGAACTTAAGCAAGAATACATTTAAGTGAATATTGGAAAAGTGAAACGGAGAGCTTACTTGCATTCCCTTTGCTAGTCAACGTGTGCTACGCGGCGATTTTGGAATCTACTGAATGAACGTTAGACTTCGGAGGAAAGTTGCTCTACTTAAGGCTGGCAGCTGGTTGTCATTCTGTTGAGACGACAGTGGCGAATCCGTGCTGAATTCTAGGAGGAAAGGAGTCATACCGGCCCACAGGTTGTTCTGGTTGGGAGCCACAACAAAGGTCATCACCATCTCCTCAGCGTCGGAGTAGGGTGGAGTTTCTCTATGCTCATGCGCTGAGGAGATTTTGGGCGATTGTGAGGTGTCAGTCAAGACCAGCTCTCAGACCTTCGTGTTTGGAGCTGCAACGAGGATTTCGGCACAAGTAGGGACATCACCTTTTCTTCAGAGTCGGAGAAGGGCGAAGTTAGCACACTGCTCATGCGCTGAGGAGATATCTGGCGGTTTTGTGAGGTTTCTGTCTAGACCAGCTCACAGACCTTCCTGTTTGGAGTTGCTACGAAGATTCCGCTTAAATCTCCTCACGAAGTAATGTGGTGAGCCTTGACGGTTAACTCAGGCTAATTTTAAGTGTCAGCACTGTTTCTTGAATTTGTTCGGATTTCCTTCGGGAACTTTACCAGTGAGTGTATTCTAGTACTAAGTTTTAGCGTGAAGCATTCCACGGTGCCTGCGGTTACTTGAGGTAATAGTGTGACAAACTTTGGAATTTTGTACTCTCGGTACGTTTACCTTTAGTGACTATTTTAAACACAGTCTATTATACACATATAGAAATCTTCATTATTGGAACTTAATAAGCTGTTATTGTTATATAGGAAACTGTCTTTGCTCTATTGGAATTATTTTCCTACTCCTATTCGCAGGATATTCTAGTCTCAGATATTAGGTTCCCGCCTAGTTACCACACATAATGGCAGCAGCTTGTATGAACCAACCCCCACCTTTCCTATCAGAGGCGGGGGAACCAGTGGTACCATGGAAAAACTGGAGAAAAGTTTTTGAAACTTATCTTATTGCCATAGGTGCAAGTGGGTTCTCAGCAATAAGGAGGCAACATATCCTCCTACACAACATAGGAGCGGAGGGTAGGAACGTTTTTGACAGCTTGCCAGAGTTAGAAGGAGAAGAGATGGGAATAGAGGAAAGAGATGTGTATGATTACAGCATCAAAAAATTAGAGCTTCAATTTGCTGACAAGATAAATGTCGTTTTGGAAAGACATACATTTTTTAGTAGAATTCAAGGTAAAAATGAGAAGGTGAGAAATTACATTGCCAGTTTAAGGGGACTAGCGAATACCTGTGAATTCAATGATTTGACAGAGTCCTTGATCCGCGACCAGTTAGTGCGCTGCACCAATAACAAAAAGATACAGGAGAAATTACTGATAGGAAATCCTGACTTAAAAACTGCCATTGACATTGCTAAGAGTGTTGAACACACTGCAGAATGTATCAAAGAGATGAATGTACCTGTTGATAGCAGTGTAAACAAAGTATGTGAGGAATTTAGAAATGTATGTGCCATCAAAGGCACTAGGAAAAATGAGCTGTCAAAAGAGTTTAATAAGGAAAAAACATATTCAGATAACAGACTAAAATGCTTCTGTTGTGGTAGTACTGGGCACTTAGCCAACAATGTAAATTGCCTTGCAAGAACAGCCACGTGCAGGAATTGTAATCGTAAGGGTCACTTCGCACGTGCTTGCAAGGATATGTCTAGCAGGAATGTAAATGCCATTGAAACTTGTGAAGAAGTCAGAAGCAAATATGTGTTACAAGTAGATGTTATTGAAAATTGTAATGTATACAAAATTGATCTTCTAAAGTGTGAGATTGGGTTGGATGGACATAAACTGGACGTTTATGCAGATTCATGTTCGCCATTCACGTTTATTAACAGTGAAACCTTCCATGCAAACTTTAAGGAAGGGAGCTATCTTTAGAGAAACCTGATGTGATTCCTGTGGGATACAATAAAGATCCCATTCCACTAGAAGGAGTAGCCACTATGAAAATCACATTTAAAGATAGGAGTACGGTTGGAAAAGTGTATATAGCAAGAAATGGTTCCAACTTGTTGGGATGGTCTCATCGAAGAGATCTAGGCATGAAACTTGACCCCTCAGCTGAAGTCCCTGTCATGCTTGTGGAAAGAACGGTTTGTGGGTTAGAGCTTATTGAAGAGTTCCCAGAAGTATTTACAGATAAACTTGGGTGTTTGAGAGAGTACCAGCACAGAATCAAATTAAAGGAAGGAGCCAAACCAGTGCGCACAAATGCAGGAACATTCCACTGATGATGAAAGAGCCACTGAGACAGGAGTTAGACAAACTGTTAAGTCAAGGAGTCATAGAGCCAGTGGAATGTGCTGAATGGGTTGCACCCATTGCTATCACTTCTAAAGCTAATACAAAAAATATTAGGATATGCATAGACTTGAGAGAGTTGAACAATAACATATGGATCGACAGGCATCCCCTGCCAAACATTAATGAATTATTGAATCAAGTTAGTAAGGCAGAGTTTGTCACGGTAATTGATCTATCATCTGCCTATCACCAGGTGAAGCTCCATCCTTCGAGCAAGGCACTCACTACTTTTATTACGCCATTTGGTGCCTTCAGATTTTGTAGGATGCCTTTTGGGTTAGCCTCCGCTGTGGCGGTTTTCCAGAGGGCTATGCAAAACATCTTGGAAGGAATTGATCACGTATTGTGCTTCCAAGATGATTTGCTAGTATATGGAAAAGATGAGGATGAGCACAATGAAACCTTCCGTAAGGTATTAATTCAGTTAAGAGATGCAGGACTTACATTAAGAAAAGAAAAATGCCAAGTAGGAGTTCGCTCAGTCATTTACTTAGGACATGTTATTTCCAGAGAAGGAATCAAGCCTAAAGTAGATCTAGTTGATGCCATCAAATTAGCGCCTAAGCCCAACACCAAGGAGGAAGTGAAGTCCTTCCTTGGATTGTCGGAATACTATTCTAAATTCATTAAGAATTTCGCTGACATCACTCATCCCTTGAGGTGTTTATTAAAAAAAGGAGCTAAGTTTGAGTGGGATGAAGATTGTATGGAAGCGTTTGATAAGTTAAAGCATCAAATTGCCAATGTGTCATTTTTAGGGCGATTTGACACAAGCAAGTGTACCATAATTACCACTGACGCAAGCACGAAAGGTATTGGTGCAACTCTCAGCCAAGTTATAGAAGGGGAGGAGAGAGTTGTAGCTTTTGCGTCAAGAGCTTTGACGGAAGCTGAATCTCGCTATTCAGTTGTTGAAAGAGAAGCACTTGCATGCTTCTGGGCAGTGAAACACTTCCGCGTGTTTGTGTGGGGTATACCTTTCACTATAATCACAAGCCTTTAGTGAGTGCGTTCTCTGTGAAGAACATAGAAAGAACAACACCCAGAATTTCTAGATGGTTCTTAGGTCTGGAAGGGTTCGATTTTAAGATTGTGTACATACCTGGACTATCCAATCAAGCAGCTGACTGTCTGTCCAGACTACCCTTAGAGAACAGGGAGCCTGAGAATAGTGTTGGAGAGGAGTTTGTAGTGGCCAATGTAACCGAAGGCCTAAACAGACAGGAATGGGAGGAGAGTATCGTAGTGATCCGGTATTATCCAGTGTGAAGCAACTGATATTGAATGGTTGGCCTAGTAAATGCTCAGAACTCAAGAATGGTGAGGAGGGGTTTTGGGAAGTAAGGAATAAACTGTACTTCAGTGAGCAGAATCTTTATAGAGGAAACAAACTTGTACCTCCGGAAGGTTTGAGAGAGAAAATTGTAAGTTTGGCACATGAAGGCCATTTAGGATGCAGCATTACCAAAAGCAAGATCCGTCTCCATTATTGGTGGCCAAGTATGGACGCCATGGTTGAGAGAAGTGTAAAGAAGTGTGTGCCGTGTGCTGTGAGTGACAAAAGTAAACAAGTGTGCAAGGGTCAAATTACTGCAGTAGACGTTCCATCTGTCCCTTGGAACAAGTTAGCTATGGACATTATTGGTCCTCTAAATGTGAAGGGACTAGGTGGGAGATTCATACTCACACTAGTAGACTATCACTCCAAGTGGATAATCACCAAGATAGTGGACAATGTCATCACTAACACAGTCATTTCATTCCTACAAGAAATATTCCGCACTGAAGGAGTACCCCAAACCATAGTTACGGACAATGGAGTCCAATTCACTTCCGCACTCATGAAAGAATTCCTACATAAATTCTCAGTCACTCACTTACAAACTGCATTGTATTGCCCACGGGCAAATGGACTGGTTGAACGTGTCAACCGCATGATCAAAGACTGTGTTCAGCTCAGCGTGTGCAGTGGAACCAATGTGAGAAAAGCACTTGATGAAATGATTTGGTCTTACCTTGTCACCCCTCACTCAATCACTGGAGTATCACCGTTCAAGTCCCTCAAAGGTAGGGAACCTGGCACTAAATTGAGTCCTATGTGGCTGGTTGGAAACAATACGGAAGAGGTCGATAGGGGAAAAATCATGGAAAGAGTACATAATCACCAAAGGAAATATGTAGACAGGTACAATGGTAAACTACAGAGACTTGCAAAAGTGTGGAAGGAAGGAGATGTTGTGAGAGTAAAGCTACCCAGATCTGTATTATCAGGTTGTGCTAAGTTCTCTGATAGGAAGGTGATACGCAAAGTGTTCAAAAATGTTGTATTACTTGATGATGGACAATCCTGGAGCACTGACAGAATTGTCAAGGATAACAGCGAGGGTGTACCTGGTACCATGTGTGCACAAAGAGTCAATGTAAACAACTAAACTGACGCTCCCAACACAAGGGAGTCTTTGAGAAATGTTCATTGTGAACCATGTTGGCATAGAGACTATGATATGTATTAATTCTGTGCCCTCTGCCCCTTATATCTCTCCTTCTCCTTTCCCCTGTTATTCCCTAGGGAAGGAGATGTGTTGTATCTGACTTGTCATATTTTCCACCTCGGTTCCTTCCTCCACCCCCGTTCTCTCCTGCTTAGAATATTCCTAGAAAGAAATGAAAGTTCTAACCTGCACTTTCTGGGCCAATGGTCATTTCCTCTGTGGGTTATGGATGTTGGTTGATTTTACCCACGTGAATAAAGCTGTACAAGTTATTTCTGGCGTTTTCTGAATTATTTCATACCTTTTATTTGTTGTAGCCCTGACGAAGTCGCTAAACCGACGAAACACGTGTTGGCTACATGAACAGCCAACAGGATCTACAAATAAATTATCTTTGCCGACGTCAAATAATTAGATGATTGTATCCTTCATATGAAACGAACTTTCTTTCCTATGCCACTGTATAATCAACAGCAACTACTGTACGGAATGTAACCTTTTGTGTATATAGTGTGTGCCCAAAGTTTGCTAATCTGTGGCCAGGGATGCCAATTGGGTTTTGTTTTAATGCAGGTTTAGGGAAAGAACATAGGCATTGGGGACCTGATTGGCAGGAGCCCAGGGCACACTCAGTCAAAGCACATCAGCAGTTCAGCAAAAAGTGGGGGCTACTATGCAGAAAGAGGGCACTTTCTCACAATTGGGTAACAAGCATTTGTAATGCAATCAGTCACACATTTGGGAGAGTTCAAGCTATTGGCATTGTAAATGACAATGCCTTTTATTTATCTGCTCTGATAACACATAAATAAAAGGCATTGTCATTTACAATAGCTCAAACTCTTGTAAATGCGAGACCTATTTCATTTCAAAGAAGCGGCTGCCATTGTCCCGGGCTGCTTGGAAAGTGAAAGCATGCTTGGCGCACTGAATGTTGCAGGAAAGCACTTCGTGCCTGCAGTCGGAGAAACTCATTAAAGAAAATAGTGCTTACAGACTGTTAGACTTGGCATCTTTTGGCGTGTTTCCCCTGACTTTTTGCTTTCTGACCTCCTGGTTTTTGACTGTTTTTGCTGGTGTAATGATTCTGCGCACTTTCCTCACTGCTGTCCAGTGGGAAAGTGCAAGTGCTCCTGTACAAAATGTGTTATGGATTGGTATTTCCATGATTGGCCTATTTGATCTATGTGTCAGTCCCTAGTAAAGTGCACTGAGAGTGCCAGGGCCTATAGATCAAATGCTGTTGGTGGGCTGCAGCACTGGATTGTGCCACCCACGCAAACAGCCCGTAAAGTGTAACTCTGGCCTGCCATTGCAGAGCCTGTGCGCAGCCTGGGGCTGCCATGTCGACTTGGCAAGTGCACACACTTGCCAGTCCCTAAACCTTCCCTTTTCTACATGTTAGTCACCCCTAAGGTAGGCCCAAGGTACCCCTGTGGGCAGGGTGCATTGTATGTGAAAGGTAGGACATGCCCTGGTGTGTGTGGCATGTCCTGATAGTGAATTACAGCCTATTTCGTTTTTCACTATTGCAAGGCTACCTGTTCCCCATAGGCCAGAATGGCAGTTTTGATTATTACAGCTTATGATCCTAACTGACTCAGGGAACATGGTAGAAATTCGAGTTAAGTACGCCTGGACTCAGAATGATAAAGTGCATCTTTTAGTAAAGTTGGTTTTAACATTCTGTGTTTGAAAATACCACTTATATTTTCTTGTCTAACCATCCAAGCCTGCCTATGCTAGGTTGTGTATTCCTTGTCTGGAGTGTGAGTGACAGGGGCTGGGGGATGCCAGGAGACAGGGTGAGTCAGCACAGGGCTGAATAGCAAGATCTACATATAGATGGGTGGGAGGAGATGCATCTGGGACCTGAATAGGGCTGGGCCTTCCCTCCACAATGCTGGCTCCACCTCCTGTGGTGCGTCTGATGTCCCTGGCCTGCACTGTGAAAGGAAAGAAGGAGACTTGTCAACAAAGTGCTCCAGGACTGACCAGAACTGGTTTGGACTAGGCAAAAGCATCTCTGCCTTCAGAGAACAAAGAGAAATTGAGGATAAAAAGGGGGACCCAAACCCCAGAAAATTAGAACTCTTTTGGATCAAGAAGACTGCCAAGAAGAAGAGCTGGAGAAGCTGAGAGGAGGAACTACCACTTTGCTGTGTGCTTTGCTGTGTTGGCCTGCAGTGGCTGCTTCTGTCTTGGGCAGTGAAAGGACTGGAACTGAACTTTCTGCAATCTACTTTGTGAGTGTCTCCAAGGGCTTGAGGTAGAGCTTGCCCCCTGTTCAAGAAGTCTCAAGAACAGCAAAGACTTCAAGTTCTTCTGCCCTCAGCACTGGGGACTGTGTGTTTTGTGCTGCAACAGAAGAAAAGCAACTCGACAACGTCGACGACGACGCTGCCGACTCCGTGTCCTGACGGCACCGCAGAGGGCACCGCCGCAACACCGCACCGCGACCCTGGTCTCACCGACGACGCCTGCTGATGCTGCCACTGAGCTGCTGCTCGCACCGCGACCTGTGGGCACCGCCTCGCTTCACGACGACGCCGTGGCCTTCCCGACGACGCCGCTCCACGCCGGACTCGACGCCGCTGCTTGCACCATGGTTTGGGGGCACCGCTCGTAAGTTACACGACGCACCGCCCTCTTCCCGCACCGCAGCCTTGGCCCACCGACGACAGCGCTGCAGCTACGACGACGCCGCTGCTGCACCGTGACCTGCCAGCACCGTGACGAGCACCGCCTTCATCTCACACCGCGACCCTGGTCTCACCGACGACGCCATCCGACGCCGCCACCGAGCAGCTGCTCGCACCGCGACCTGAGGGCACCGCACGCCGCACCGCTGCACTTCGCACCGCAGCACCGACGCCGGCCGACGCCAGCGCTCCTCACTTCATCAGAGAGGAGATCGATCTGCAACGCGTGTGACTTCGAGGGCCCCGATGACACCTGCACCGACCTCCGGAACCGACGCCTGCGGACGCCGTGTTTTCGGAAGCTCACCGCGAGGTCATCGACGCCCTGCATTTCTGAAAGGTACTGTTTGTGGGTCTTCCCGACACCGTAGCTGACCCGCGACGCCGCGGTCAGCCAGAACTGTTTGGATTTGTTTGTTCACGACGCCGTGATAGCCCCGGACGGAGCTATTGACATCAAGGAACTGTTTTTAAGGACATTTTGAGAAGTAACTATTTTTGAAGTACTGTACAGTGGATTTTTATCGTATTTGGTCTTGTTTAAAGTATATAAAAATATTGGATATTTTTCTAAACTGGTGTGGTGTCCGTTTGTAGTGCTTACATTGTATTACTGTTGGTTTTGTGCAAATGCTTTACACACTGCCTCTAGAATAAGCCTGACTGCTCGTGCCAAGCTACCAAGGGGGTGAGCAGGGGTTATTTTAGGAGTGTAACTCCCTTATCCTGACTAGGAAGAAGGGTCCCTACTTGGACAAAAAAGGGGTTATTTTAGGAGTGTAACTCCCTTATCCTGACTAGGAAGAAGGGTCCCTACTTGGACAAAGGTGCAAGCCCTTGCCAACTAGAGACTCCCATTTCTAACACAGACTAAATAAGACATGCTGTGTAACAACAGAAGTAAAAGGGCCAGTCCTCATGGGAGGTTACAAATAAAGACAAGGTAGTACTAAGCAGGGACTATCAAGCCTATTAATGAATCAGACGCCAGCATTTACGAAGGACATTGACACAAACCAATGACAAATATGAGCGGAGAGTGGGCGGGGCTTCAATTTTATACTCGAATACAGCATGCCTCCCAAAGCAGTGCATGCCCTGCCCAGGCTCGACCTAAAAATGGGGCCACGTGCAACAATAACAGGACAGCGTGATATTGTCCTGAAGTGGAGGAATAAGAGTAGGAAAAGAAAGAAAATTGTGATCGTGGAAGGACCAAAAGCACATTGTGGTATTCTTTGTATATGTAGGAAATGTTGTGCGGTCAAAAATGTTATGATTAGATTGGAAAGGAGGTGAAGTTGGTTGGATGCTCACTGCTGTCTTTATTACAATCTTTACGAAAATTATCTCACTAGATTGGGTCATCTTTACTATACTGGTGACGAGCAGAAGGCCTCAACGGCTATTAAATGGATTTTCATGTAACTGATTCTTCTGGTTCTGACTGCACTATACGTTGGACCTCGGTGAGCACGGTCTCTGATCATCCATAATGAACTTACAACAGAGACCAGAAGGGAAATATCTACTGGTTTGTGATGTTAATGCAGAGTTAAGGTGTACTGTGTGACTGTGCTCTTCAGTACGTGCACTCATAATATAATCAGCTTAAGGTCATGGTTTTATATATTTTAATGTGTTTGGAATATTTTAACTTAAAGGGAAAGATATTAGCACGCACATACCGTTTCTTCAAATCGCCGCTAACTGTTACAGGCCTGCGGTCTCCATTCTATGCGCAAGTTTGTCTGTGGTCCTCAAGCGCCTCCCTAGCAATGTTTTTGCTGCACCTCTAGGCTCTAGACCGACACCGTGGCCATTATAGTTCAGGCTGTGTATCAATAACGTCATCGTGCCGTCTGCTCAACTTATGCCGTTTACGGAGCAGCCATCTTGGATTAGGCTGTTTTAGTTTATCAGGTTTTATTGGACTCACATGGTGGTCATCTTGGATTGGGCATGTCACTAGCAATGATTGAAATACTTCAACTTTATTGCGTCTTCTAAGTGGCCATTTTGGATTTGGGAAATTGTCACATTTACAGAACACAATTTTATTACATTATTTTTGAATTATTAAATAAAATCAACGACCATTTACTTTTAACCACGGACTTCAGGTATTACATGGAATACCAGTGTTATCTTCAGATCTCGGGTACTTTTTTTTTTTTATAATTCTTTTTATTGAAAACAGGTATGACAATTGACAAGCATATTCAAAACCACGTAAATTAGCAATGATATTAGTGTTACATTCAGAGAGGGTACAATATAGGAGCAAAACCACAGTAGTACGATTCCCACAGTTCTGGCGGGTACTTTTGAAAATACCGGTGTGCTTTTTTTGTTCTCTGTTTTGTTTCGTTTCTTTAATTGTTTCATACTTTATTTGATCTAGAAGTATTTCATATCATGCAGACTGTAAATGCTCCTCCATTTTTTCTAGATCACTTCTTTCTTAATTAAGCTGAAGAAACTCCAGCCACAGCACAATGCAGTTCCCTCATAGACTCTGAAACAGTATTCTCTCTCTCAAACAGTTCCCTTTGAGAACATTAGAATTCTATTACAGGACCGGAGGCTTCGTATTATGCTTCTCTTTCTATTTATTGCCACTCACAGCAGCCAATGAAAACTTGTATTTTATGTAAATAAACTACATTTCCCATGATACCCATGGTACACCTCACATCCTGTAGAGCCCCATAAGAGCCACCATCACTGGAAATCGTCCTCTTTCTTTGCTGCTCACTCATCAGTTAAGTGCATTTTACGCACTCTTATACTTGAGATATGCAAATTTGTTTTTGATCGGCTTGCGCCGCTTTAAAAATGTGTGCATGCGATTATCGCGTTTGATGTCACTTGCTTTTCCTTGCTTTTGAGGTGGTCTGTAGCGCTTCTGCCTTGGCAGCGCGGGCTCCTCGCGCGTCTCCTGACGACCTGCGGCGCCCCGCTGCCATCGGAGGTACGCGCTGTGTGTCGGACGCTGGGGGAAGCAGGTTTGAAATTCCCGCTTCACGGGACAGTGCTTAGCGCTGCGGGCGCTTGTGCTGCTCTTCCCCCCGTTCGCCTTTCAGGTACCGCGCCGCCTACGGCGGTGACTTAAAATCAACATTAGAGGCGCAGAGGCTCCCCTTGTAGGCCGAGTGCGCTAGGAGCCTCCCCCTTGCAGTTTTCTTCGTGTTTCGACGTGCGTAGCCCAATTGGGCTATATGTTGGTAGGATTGGGCTACGCACGTCGCTACTGCCCGTTTTTTCTTTCACTTTAAGCATTTCTCCTGCTTTATTCACCGAGCAACATCCCCTACGCCTGACTGGCTGCAACAAAGCTTTGGGCCTGGAGGGAGCACACCTCCTTTAAAGAAACCTGCTCTTTGGCTCCACTTACGCCCTGTGGGCTGCAACAACTGTGATACAGCCTTTGCTGAGGGGCTAGGTACCTTTTATTGACTTTTGTGCTGAGGGTTGGCTCCCCCCTTTACTCCTCGCTACCCTTTGCCTTAAGTGCAAATACATACAATTTAAATTTGGTCCCACAATGGAGGAATGGGTGCATTATAACGAGGATGATGTCTTTTACGAAGAGGAAGTTACTAATCCTTCCTTAGAGGACAACATTGTTGAGGCCCTGGACGCTTCTGTCCAGGAGTCGGTCAACAAGGCCCTGGAGAAAACAGTTCCGGGAACTGTACAGCAGGCACTAGCTACTGCCTTGAAACCAATAACAAAACAGCTCGAGAAATTTGCCAAACGTCATGGTTTCACTGCACCCACAGTCACTCCCACTGACGCTCCCCAAGCTAAGTCCTGGCCTCACTCCACCTCATACTCTTCACTTCCTCGCCCTGACGCTGACAAAGCGAAGGCTCCGGACACTGACACGGACCCTGATACTACGGGTACTGACACCCCGGATGAGTCCCCTTCCAAGAAGAGAACGAAGAAATCAAAGAACGCGGAAACGCCTCTGGCTACTCCCACTCCATTTACATTTAATCCAGCGGATATAGTCCACCCTAGGTCGTCTGATTGGCTACCTGCCCCTGAGGTTGCTGCATACTTGCACGAAAACCTTCGTAAAAGCTTTGACAAGGAGGTACGCAACAGGCTCCGGTCGGAATGCCCTAGACCGGATATTTCCGATAAGGTAGCCGAAACCCCAGATATAGATTCCAGCCTCCTGACCTTCTTAAAAAAGTTTGCGAAGGATCCCAAGAAGGGTATCAATCGCGCCTGGCGTGGATGCCAGGATAAACTCCTAGATGTGCAAGGCCCTCTAGATAAGGTCCTGGAGATGGCTTTAGAGGCGCAAGAATCTGGGACTGCAGTCGACCCCCATGTCCTGGCGGGTTGGACCCAACGGGCCATATGTCTTTTGGGCAATGCCAACTGTGCCATTTCCACAGAGCGGCGCAAATCAATTCTTATGCGAATGGACTCCAATCTCACGGAGTTGGCGGCGGCTGAGCCTGGTCCTCTGGCGGACGGGAACCTGTTCGGGGACCGTTTCGTTAAGGACGTAGCCAAATATGTGGGCACCTTCACAACTCTGGATAAGGCGCAGTCAGGCATAAAAAGAGTTTTTCAGGCTGGTGTTTTCAACAGGGCCGGACGAGGCCGAGGACGCTCGTTTGGCCGACAGTTCTCCCAAGGTCCTCAGAGAGGAGACTTCGGTCGAGGCAGGGGAGAGTGGGACTCCACCCGTGGCGGAACTTTCTACCCCACCAGGCAGCGCTTTAACAAAAGGCGTTTCAACAGAGGATCCTACCGTGGAGGCTTCCAAAACCCTGAATCTTCAGGTAAGTTCTCCGGACAATTTCGTATTACCTCTGGGAGGGCGTACTCAGTTCTTTTATCACAATTGGGTTCAACTGTCTCAGGATGCTTGGATATTGCAGACAATTCAGGGTTTTCATCTCGATTTCTTTCAGACCCCCGTTCAGGTCAGACAACCCAGACAGCTTTCTTTTTCCCGACTAGAGTGCGATTTTATAGATTCCGAAATCGAAGAATTGCTGCAGAAACACGCGATAGCGTATTGCAACGAGGGCCCTCGCGGTTTCTGCAGCAATATTTTTCTGGTACAGAAGAAAGGCGGAGGTTAGAGGTTGGTACTCAATTTAAAAGACTTCAATCATTATCTGACCTACAAACACTTCAAGATGGAGGGCATCCATCTTTTGGCGGATCTCCTCAAACAAGGGGACTGGCTGGTCCGTCTGGACCTGAAGGACGCCTATCTGTCTATTCCCATCTTTCCTCCCCATCGCCGATTCCTGCAATTTCAATGGCGGGACCGATGGTACGAATATTTGGTCCTTCCTTTCGGACTTTCCTCGGCTCCGTGGTGCTTCACCAAGGTGCTGAAGCCGGTGATAGCTTATCTCAGGGAACAAGGAGTTTGCATGATAGTTTATCTAGACGACATTCTTATCATGGCGCAATCTCCAATTCTGGCAGTTCAGCAATTACGCATGACCATTGCTACCTTACAAAACCTGGGTTTCGTGATCAACGAACCCAAGTCAGTTCTGTGTCCTACCCAGACGATAGATTTCCTGGGCTTTGTCATAAACTCTCAAAGGGCTCAGTTGAGTCTTCCACGCTCCAAACTTCGGGATATCAAAAAGGAGCTATGCTCCCTGTTATCCAAACAGATGGTCTCACTCAGAGTGATTGCCAGGATAGTGGGCCTTCTAGCTGCCTCCATTCAAGCGATCTTTCCAGGGCCCTTACATTATCGGGCCCTTCAGAGGCTCAAGATTCAGCACCTGCAGAAAGGCCTCTCTTACACAGACCTAGTCCCCCTTTCCCAAGAAGTACGGGAAGAGATCCAGTGGTGGCTTGCCCACGTAGAGGCATGGAACGGCAGGGCCATTTTCGGCTCTCTGCCAGAGGTCATCATAGAGTCCGACGCCAGCCGTTGGGGCTGGGGAGCGCGCTGCGGAAATATTTCCACAGGGTGTTGGTCCCTAGGCGAGCTGGACCTCCACATCAATTGCCTAGAACTCCTTGCAGGGTCGTTCGCGATCCGGACTCTGTTACCCAAACAAGTCTCGTGTTGCATCCTCTTGCGGATGGACAACAACTCGGCGGTTCAATACATCAACAAATTAGAAGGCACGAGGTCTTCCCTGTTAGTGGAAATAGCGAAGGATTGTTGGCATTATTGCCTGAGTCATCAAATCTCGGTCATAGCCGAGTACATTCCGGGCAAATCGAATGTAGTGGCAGACTGGAACTCCCGACATCTCAAGGACTACAGCGATTGGCAACTCCAACCCCAGGTAGTGCAATGGCTACAGGCAATCTGGGGACATTGCGAGATAGACCTGTTTGCCTCCAGACTGAATCGTCAAATGACCAAGTTTTTCAGCTGGAGGCCGGATCCGTTGGCTCTGGCGACGGATGCCTTTTCACAGGATTGGGCACCGAATCTGAATTATGCCTTTCCTCCCTTCATCCTGATTCCCCGAGTGTTCACACAAGTAATGCGCCAGAAGGCGGAAGTGATTTTGGTGACTCCCCTGTGGAAGTCGCAACCTTGGTTCCCAATATTATTGGAGGCGAGTTGCGACTTTCCCAGGAGGATTCCCTGGTCCTCAACGATGCTCCAGGGCCCTCACGGAGAGATGCACCCGATGGTAACATCGGGGCAGTTGTCCCTGATGGCCTGGAGACTTTCCGGCAACGTTGGCACATGCCAGGATTTTCGGAACAAGCTTCAGACTTTATCAACCAAGCTTGGGCCCCTTCCACCAGGAAAAGGTACTCTTCAGCCTGGAAATGCTGGGTTCGTTGGTGCGTGGAACAACACGTGGATCCCGTGGGGGCAGACTTATCCTATGTTGTAAATTTTTTGTCCAAAAAAGCTTCTGATGGTTTGGCATATCGTTCCATCAATAATTTCCGTTCAGCCATCTCGGCGGGTCATTCTCAGGTGGAGGGCAAACCAATAGGGATGTATCCATTAGTTTGCAAACTCTTGAAAGGTATTAGAGTAGCTAATCCGCCCAAGCCAAAGTATTCTTCTTTGTGGGATGTCTCGCTAGTTCTTTCCTTGTTCAATAAATGGTCCAGCAACGATATGTTGACAAGGAAACAACTCTCATCCAAATTGGCCATGTTGTTATGTTTGGCAGCGTGTAGACGTTCATCGTATATCAAAGCTCTAGATATTACAGGTAGAGTATTTACTCCTGAAGGAGTTTCTTTTAACATTACTTCCAGGACAAAGACAATGTCACGTAATGTAGAATATCATGCTTTTCCTAGCAATCCCAAGCTCTGTGTTGTTCACTGCCTTAAAGCGTACGAAGAATGTACCAAGTCTCTTCGGCCTGATGGTGTGGTGCAATTATTAATTGCTTTGCAGAAGCCCTACAAACCTATCACTGCGGCTACTATAGCCAGATGGTTAAAATCTGTTATGCAAGAAGCAGGTATTAATACTCAAGTGTTTGGGGCACACTCTGTCGAGGCGCCATGGCCTCTAAGACGTTCATGTTGGGTTCTACTGTACAAGATATCATGCATTCTGCAGATTGGTCCTCTGAATCAACATTTAAACAGTTTTATTATAAACCGGTGGGTGATATATCCTCTGTGGTCTTTAATCAGCGTTAAACTAGCATAATACGAAGCCTCCGGTCCTGTAATAGAATAAAAAATTAGCTAGCATTCGCGCCAAGAATTTTCAATTCTATTAAGGACACGGAGGCGAGGATTATCCTACCCGATTACATTACAGTATTGTAATTGTTACCCACTCGTTGTATTTATATTCTGGTTATGCAGAAGTTACGGGTTGTTCTGTCTCTCATTCTTTCAGGATCTGAAAAGAAGATGGATTAAGCGTAATCCTGGTTAAGAAGATGTTCTTCCCAGCTGGCCTGGTTCTTCCATGTTGGAGGATTGTGTTGGACTTAAGTTATTATGTTGGACTTTTATTGTTCGAAGCAAAGAAAGAGGACGATTTCCGGTGATGGTGGCTCTTATGGGGCTCTACAGGATGTGAGGTGTACCATGGGTATCATGGGAAATGTAGTTTATTTACATAAAATACAAGTTTTCATTGGCTGCTGTGAGTGGCAATAAATAGAAAGAGAAGCATAATCCTCGCCTCCGTGTCCTTAATAGAATTGAAAATTCTTGGCGCGAATGCTAGCTAATTTTTTATTCTACATGAGCATACCACAATACCCAACGGGACGAAGAGAAATAACCAACTATAATAACATAACAATATCACAGATAACCCTTCATTAAAGGACATATTAATCATTGCCAAAACGTATGAACACTACATGGCATGTGTAGAAACCATAAAAAAAGAGAAGGTTCTTCATATAGGTGACGGTTACAAAATTCAAGTTATTAACGCTAGACAGTCTAAAAAAGACGATCCTGATTCAAAGAAAGGTCATAGCAAATGGTTTAGATGTGATAGTTTCCATCATTTAGCTAATTTGAAAGCATATCCAGGCTGGAAAGCCTCATGTAAAAATGGAGGGAAAAAGGCAAGTTTACCAACAGTTGCAGGTCTACCACTATTAAGAAAAGAGTGAGAGAAGTTGATTAAACTGCTGTGTTTCTTCAACAGTTGCATGGACTTTTTTGCTGCAGGAAAGATTTGTGTTTCTGTAAAAGGTGATTCTATCCCTAGCTGGTTCAATCAGAGAGATTTGGTGGTATTTCTTGATCCTAATGAGTCTCCAACCGCAAAATTAAAAGAAATGATGAACGCCATTCAGGTTTCACCACCGGCTTTGTGTTATGAAAACGCCTTTCATAATGTTTTTAAGAATAGGTTAATCTGTTTGAAAAATGATCTTCATTTCATTAAACAAATTAAATTCCATATTCAAAGTATGCAAGGTGAGGAATGTTCCACTTAAGCTGAAGGATGACATGGCCCAAGAAATAGACAGACTAAAGTGTAATGGGATGTTAGATTTGGCTTTTTCAGCGAGTTTACCCCCAGACCTTTTGACCTCCTGTTTTTGGACCTTTTTTCGTTGGTTTTAGGACTCTGAGCACTTTACCACTGCTATTCAGTGCTAAAGTACACATGCTCTTAATGTAAATTGTGTATGATTGGCTTTCCATGATGGGGATATTTGATTCACTAGTAAGTCACTAGTACCGTGCACTGTGTGTGCCCAGGGCCTGTAAATCAAATGCTACCAGTGGGCTTGCAGCACTGGTTGGCCACCCACACAAGTAGCCTTTCGAAGGTGTCTCAGACCGACCACTGCAGTGTCAGCACACAGTTTTAACTACCATGTCAACCTGGCAAGTGCACCCACTTGCCAGGCCCTAACTTTCCCTTTTCTTACATGTAAGCCATCCCTCCGCTAGGCCCATGGTAGCCCTGTGGGAAGAGTGCATTGCATTAGAAAGGTAGGACATGTGCTGGTGTGTTCTACATGTCCTGAAATAAAGCCAGGTTCGTTTTTCACTATTGAAAGGCTATTTGTCCCATAGGTTAACAGGGGAGCTGCCTGGTAACATCTTACAAGCGTAACTTTCCATTGGGACAAGACATAGAAATAGAGTTTAGGCTTCCTGAACTCAGAATTAAAAAATACATCTTTTAGTGAAGATGATTTTTATATTGTGTGTTTGAAAATGCCATTTTTAGAAAGTGAAAGGAACAAATGATGGACGGAATGCTGAACAATGCAAACATTCACCCCCAGTCGCAAAGATCTGGTTTTAATCCATTGTTCCTTTGCTCACCACGCCACCCCAGTTTGAACCTAGCCATATGCAAATCAGTCTTGACCCTCTTCCTCATGGGAACAGTCCAGCCCGAACTGCCAAGCTAGATCCTACCTGGACTAGAAAAAAGCATCCTGGGACCGGTCTCGGGGTTTCACCCCTGATCAGCCAGGCTAGCCCGAATCCAGTGGTGCAGTGAGAAACTGGGCATTTTCTTTCTTAACCATCCTTTGTGCCTCTGCCATTTGTGTATTTACCGACTGGGTTTGGAGTGACGGGATCTGGGGTTGTACATTCACTCTCGACAGACACGAGGTTGAGGTGTGTCCTGCCTTTCCTGGGTGACCCATAGCCAGACTGAATAGAACTAGCTGCATTTAGATTATTGGGAGGAGTTGTCGCTTGCACCTGAATGGACTGTGGCTGCCTCTTTCAAAGCTGTCTCCCCCTCCTGGAGTGAACCTGGCCTGAGCCAGGCCGAACTGGTTTATGTATGCCAGAGGAACTTTGCTTGTACCAACTTCAAAGGAAAATGTGGTATAAATATTGGGGCCCTGGGCCCAGAACTTTAGATTACTGCTGGACTAAAGAACCTGCCAGGAAGAAGAGCTGGAAGAGCTGCCAGGAGGAGTACTGTCCCTTTGCTGTTGTTGCTTTGCTGGGTTGGCCTGCAGTTGCTGCTTCTGTCTTGGGCAGGTAAAGGACTGGACTGTTCTTTCTGCATATTAAGTATCTCAAAAGGACCTGATGTAGAGCTGGCCTCCTGTTGGAAGGGAAATCAAAGACTTCAACATCGGGGGCGTGGCCGGGCACGAAAGAAAATGGCTGCACACCTGGTGAGCTCCGCAAGCCCGATATCCTTACCTCCTCCATCCACCACAAAATCCGTATGGAAAGGGTCCGAAACTGCTCCCGTTGAAGTCCGGTAGCCGCAGCCCCGCCCGCAACTGAAATCCAGCGGTCCCAGTGGCGGCGGGGAGACGTGACTTCTTGCGGCCTTCCCTCCGCCCTAGACCGGGACCCACAGTAGCTGACACGCCGGAGGAAGATGCGAGGGGTGGAGCTTGCGGTTTTGCGGTCCGAACCTCCTCCGTGAGAACATTACCTACGGCGTGGCCCAGACTTCGCTGGCGCCCCAGGGGGAGAGCAGCACGGTGCGGCCTGGTCTGGTGGGCGAACTGGTGTGTGGCCTGGGGCCAAGCGCGAGGCAGCACTGAAAAGCGAGTGGAAAGTGGTTGGAGCCACGGTGCGGCAACTGGTTGTGCAGCCCGGCCGGATTGAGAGGAGGCACGGATGACATCCTACCAGCTGACCTGCCCAGCACTAACAGATTTAATAACCTAACAGGTGGGGAGATCAAGTGGGGGGCTGCCCCCCACCTGTCTATTGCCAGACACCAGAGCTGTGGAGGGCTCCTTGAGCCGGGGGACATCTCGCCCACTCCTCTACACCTGCACGGGGCCTCCTCACAGGTGAGGAAAAATCAATCCCTGGCCAGGCCGGCTGGACTTTAAAATAAGAAGCAGTAGATAACATCTTGCTTCAACCGCACCCCCATAATCCCCGCGTACATCCGCAACACCGGGCGCTGCCTCGGTCCACAGGGCGAACACTTGAAGTGGGGGTAGGGCCTTGCTGGGGGAAACCTGACAGGCCGTACGGTATTCCCCTGGTCAGGCGGCGGTAAGTACCCAGCGGGTCAAACAAAGCAAACACAAGGAGATGATGGACGGAGCGCTGAAACTTTTCAGACACTCACCCCCAGTCACAGATCTGGGTTGAATCCATCATCGTTCTTTAGCTCACTTCGCCACCCCTGTTCAGACACAGCCATATGCAAATCAGTCTTGACCCTGTGCCTCATGGGAACAGTCCAGCCCGAACTGCCAAGCCATGTCTTCCCTGGACAGGAAACAAGCATCCTGGGACCGGTTTCGGGCTAACAGCCCTCATCAGCCAGGCTAGCTTGAATCCAATGGCAAAGTGAGCAAGGGACCCACGTCTGGGCAAACCCTGCCAACTTAGGGCAAACAAAGCAAACACAAGGAGATGATGGACGGAGCGCTGAAACTTTTCAGACACTCACCCCCAGTCACAGATCTGGGTTGAATCCATCATCGTTCTTTAGCTCACTTCGCCACCCCAGTTCAGACACAGCTATATGCAAATCAGTCTTGACCCTGTGCCTCATGGGAACAGTCCAGCCCGAACTGCCAAGCCATGTCTTCCATGGACCGGAAACAAGCATCCTGGGACCGGTTTCGGGTTAACAGCCCTCATCAGCCAGGCTAGCTTGAATCCAGTGGCAAAGTGAGCAAGGGACCCACGTCTGGGCATACCCTGCCAACTTAGGGCAAACAAAGCAAACAAAAGCAGATGATGGACGGAGCGCTGAAACTTTTCAGACACTCACCCCAAGTCACGCTATCCTGGCTGATGAGGGGTGAAACCCCGAAACCGGTCCTTGGATGCTTGTTTCCAGTTCAGGGAGGACCTGGCCTGGCAGATCGGGCTGGGCTGTTCCCATTGGGCACAGGGTCAAGACTGATTTGCATATGGCTGGGTTCAAACTGGAATGGCATGGTGAGCAAAAAAACAATGGATTTAGGCCCATATCTCTGTACTGGGGTGAATGTATGACATTGTTCTGCATTCTGTCCATCAATTGTTGTTTTTGCATTTGTCACCCCGATTGGGACGGGTATGCCCAGACGTGGGTCCCGTGTTCTCCATGCCACTGGAGTCAAGCTCTCCTGGCTGATGAGGGGTAAAACTCTGAAACCGGTCCTAGGATGCTTGTTTCCAGTCCAGGGAGGACCTGACCTGGCAATTCAGGCTGGATTGTTCCCATTGGGCACAGGGTCAAGACTGATTTACATATGGCTGGGTTCAAACTGGAATGGCATGGTGAGGAAAAAAAATGGATTTAGGCCCAGATCTCTGTACTGGGGTGAATGTATGACATTGTTCTGCATTCTGTCCATCAATTGTTTTTGCATTTGTCACCCCGAGTGGGACGGGTATGCCCAGACGTGGGTCCCGTGCTCTCCATGCCACTGGAGTCAAGCTATCCTGGCTGATGAGGGGTGAAACCCCGAAACCGGTCCTAGGATGCTTGTTTCCAGTCCAGGGAGGACCTGGCCTGGCAGTTCAGGCTGGACTGTTCCCATTGGGCACAGGGTCAAGACTGATTTGCATATGGCTGGGTTCAAACTGGAATGGCATGGTGAGCAAAAAAATGATGGATTTAGGCCCAGATCTCTGTACTGGGGTGAATGTATGACATTGTTCTGCATTCTGTCCATCAATTGTTGTTTTTACGCAGCGGGTCGACCCTCAGCCCTACTGCCCCGTGGATTGCCTGCCTGGCGGACGCGACATGTCGACCAACATGGACAAGTTCACACTACAAAAAGGGTATGAAGAAGGTGCCAACTCGCAGGAGCCAGCGGTGGAGAAAGACGAATCAACTTTAAAAGATATCATGGCAGCCATCACCAAAGTTCACCAATCACTAGAATCCTGTATTGACTCACTAACCTCTGAAGCTTCATTGGTGAGGGCTGATCTACGCAAGCTGAGTGACAGAGTCCTAGACGTGGAGGAGACAACCCATACACTGAAATCTGAATCCTCGACCCCCAGCAACAGGTGAAGGTCCTGGGGGATACGACTAAAACATTGGACGCAAAACTGGATAAGTATGAAGGGCGATCTAGACGCAATAACGTGCGCATAATTGGTGTTCCCGAACGCGCTGAGGGCCCTGCCACTGATTTGTTTGTGGAAGACCTCATATTGAAAAGTCTTCAACCCCGAGGCTTGTCCAACTATTTTTCTGTGGAAAGGGCACACCGAGTTCCAGGCGGGGGACCAAGACCGGGGGGGCCCCCCCCCCCAAGACCTATTCTCACACGCATCTTCAACTTCTGTGATCGCGACATAATACTACAAAGAGCATGCTTGGCCCCTCCTGTCCAATTCGAAACAGCGCCATCTCATTCTTTCCTGACTTCACCCAAAATGTGCAAAAACAAAGTCGCAACTTTCTTGAAGTAAAAAAAAACGCTCAGAGAGAAGAACATCAAATACGCAATGCTGTTCCCTGCGAAGTTAAGGGTGGAAGCGGAAGGAAAACCCGGTTTTTCTCCAGCCCTGAGGAAACCTGGGAGTGGCTGGAGGGATGGCGCATGGTGGGACACTCTCGCCAGACAGGCAACCAACCCAATCGTCTAGCAAAAACACAAACTGGCTGTGAATCAAATGCAAGTGGAGCTCCAAGCAAATTCAACAATCCAGGCGGTGGTGACTAATGTGTCGCCGCCACCGCTTGGCTCCGCAATAAAGCCACAGAATTTTATGCTGAGCTTGGACAAGCAAGTCCCGGGAAAACTCCAGAACACTACCGGATGTAAAGTTTAAACTGTAATGTATGATAAAGCAAAGAGGGGGTGTGTCTACATATTTTGAAGTCCTAGCTCCCCCTTGTTGTTTGATTTTCGGGGATCAACTGGCACTCTGCATGTTGGGGTGGCGGGTTGTTCCTAAACAGTCAGGCCGGGTAGCAAGGTGGGGGGGGGGTTTCCTACATACCAGAGTTGAACATTGTGCCATAAATGTCATTTGGGGATTGTGTTTTGTTAGTGTTAGTTTAAGAGTGCTTCCTTCAGTCACTTACAGTCAGTCTACAGGTGGAACTACACGCAGCCGTGACAGAAAACACGCCAACCTCTACCCACTCAGATGGTCTGCCCGTGGGCTTCTCTTGATTAGGGGACACCGCAACTGCACACCAAAACGCAGCTGCCCCCGATGCCTGTCCCCCCTCCCTTAGATTGCTGTCCTGGAATGTAAACGGTTTGGGAGACAAACTGAAGAGAGGAATAGTCCTCCACTTTCTTAAGCATCATAACCCAGACATGGTGTTCCTTCAGGAGACTCATCTCATGGGGAATAAATGTAAGGTGTTAAATATATGGAGTTATACACTGACGACCCAAGCGGGCTTCACTACGGGCTCCAGGGGGACTGGGATCATCGTACGCAAGAACTTCCCCTTCATTGTGGGCAAATCATATTCTGATTCACTGGGTAGAATAGCAGCCATTACGGGCACGTAGGAGGGCAAGCCACTCAGTCTATTATCGGTTTATGTTCCTCCAACCCTGCAAAAAAACACCCTCCTGGAACTAAGCAAAATAACACTAGACCTGCCCAAGGGAGACTTGATATTAGGTGGGGATCTCAACATGGTGGTATGCAACACACGCAATCGTAACCCCCCCCCCCCGAGACATAAACCTGGTAGCTGTTCCACCCTAGCGGAATGCCTGTCAGCCATGGGCCTAGCAGATGTCTGGAAAGCTCATAACCCAAATAATTCGTACTTCACATTTCACTCCGGTGCACATAACAGTCAGTTGCGGATCGACTATATAATGGCCTGGCCAGAACAACTGTCCTCCTTCCACGACATTAAGCAGTTGGCGCGGGGAATATCGGACCACTCTCCCCTCGTGGCACATTTCAGATTGGGCACACCGGTCCGACGGGCTAGGATCACTCTACATCCCCGATATCTTAAAATTCCAAACATACGGGAAGACTTACTCCGTACAACAAAATTCTACTTTAAAGAAAATGAGGGCTCCGTTAACCCTCCCCAAACACTATGGGAAACCTATAAAACAGTCATTAAGGGGCAAGCACTATCCCTGACAGCTGGGTATAAAAGAGATAAACAGGACACAATTACACAAATAGAGAAACAGATCCGGGATTTAGAAACACAACAAGCAGACCCTGATTCAGTTGAGATCTCGCACTCATTAGAACTCAAGCGACAAGAGTACAAAAACTTGGTGACAGAAGTGGCGAAAAGTAATCGATTGGTAATATACCACAGACTATATGAGACAGGAGACAAAGCAGGGAGACTACTGGCATGGTTAAACAGGAGGGAAAAAGCAGATAGATGGGTGACACGTCTCAGGAACGAGAAAGATGAAATCACTAACGACCCACAAGATATTGCGGAACTATTCGCACAATATTATTCGAGACTCTATTACCCCTCGTCCACCACAACCCTTAATGACTCTAAAGAGTGGCTCTTGGACATGCGACTACCGTCGCTGTCATCAGAAGAAGCCGAAACACTCGACAGTGAACTCACTGACGAGGAAATTATAGGCGCGATTAACACTATTCAATCCGGGAAAGCAATGGGACCCAGTGGCCTCCCAATAGATCGATTCAAACTGACAGCATCGACGATTGCTCCTTACCTACATCCGATGTACCAAGATAGCAAACGACAGGGAAGCCTTCCAAATGATCAGAGACTAGCCACCATCATAGTCATTCATAAACCGGGCAAGGAGGCCGAACTGTGTAGCTCATATCGCCCTATATCGTTGCTTAACGCTGAAGTAAAGATATTAGCCAAAGTACTAGCTAATAGATTACTACCACTCATTACAAAGCTGGTACACCCAGACCAGTCAGGCTTCATGCCGGGGAGAAACATGGCTTTAAACCTCCGACGCCTGCACTGTGTTCTCGGCAGAAGTTGGTTTATAGAAGAAGAAGAGGCAGTGATATCACTAGACGCGCAGACGGCGTTTTACACCATCAAATGGCCCTATCTCTACGCAGTACTGGAACGGCTCGGTTTTGGACCGCAATATATCGCATGGATTAAACTGCTCTACGCCAACCCCTTAGCACAGGTAGTAGTAAATGGGCACATCTCGACCACCTTTTCCCTCAACAGAGGAACCCGGCAGGGATGTCCCTTGTCACCCCTAATCTTTGCACTAATGCTTGAACCACTGGCGGCCTGGATAAGAAAAGATCCTCTGATCCTTGGCCTTAAATGGACAATGGAGTGGGAGAATCTCACTCTTCGCCGACAATATATTACTCTATATGGCTTCACCCAGCACTTCTATTAACAGGGTCCTTCAAATCTAAACTAATTTCCGTAAAAACTCATGGTATAATACGATACACTAGTCCAAATCTGTGCTTTACATCCTGTATGGCCCCCAGCCCAGGGATCCCCCAAGCTGTACTGTAACAATAGCAAAGGACACCTTCCGATACCTGGGAATCAGTGTCTCCCGTGACCCCGTTCAATTATACACCCTAAATCTGTTGGGCCCCCCGAACAGATTACAGAAAGATGGCCAACACTGGAGGACACTCCCACTGTCTCTACTCAGACGAACTGCCATCTTTAAGATGATGGCATTACCTAGATTCTTATATGTTCTGCAAAACAGACCCCTATCCGATCCCTGATTCCTACTTTGTCAAGATAGAAGCGGAAATCCGAACACTGCTGTGGGACGGGAAGCCCTCACAAATTGCCACTCACAAACTGAGCACAATTGGCACAGTCAGCACATTCCCGCACAAGTCTCTCTACAAAAATATCCATGGCGGGCCACCAGTACACTCCCCTTATTCTTTCCTTCGTCTTAGCTATACCCATGTGAGAGGCATGGGCACTCACAACCAATTTTTCCCTTAGGACATGAGGTGGAATAAGTTTGCTTCCACGCATAAGCACACCGCCCACAACCGCCAATTCTTCTTTTACATGCCAAAAAGCCTTCAACTGTTCATCACACTCTTTCTTATCACACCAACCGGTATTCACCATAGTGATGACTTTTTGTAAGAACTCATCAGTAACAAGATGTTCCTTCCATTCATCTTCCGATACAACACCTTCACTAATCAAACACACATTCACAACCTCATCCATAATCTCCCCAGCAAAGCACTCATTGTCATCAACCGTATCATCATTCAAACCACCTAGTCTCGAAAGACAGTCAGCTAGAACATTGTTAGCACCAGGTAAATACAACAGTTCAAATTCAAATTCTTGAAGAGCCACAACCCACTTCCGAATGCGGTGAGAGACAAAATCTATGCCCTTCTTTGTAAACACTTCTTTGAGTGGTTTGTGGTCAGAAAGAATCTTAAATCTTTTGCCCCATAAGAACTTCCTTAATTTACGCACTGCCCAGAACACAGCTAGCGCCTCTTTTTCTACAACAGAGTAATTGCATTCTGCACCCCATAGGGGCCTCGAGATGAACAAGATGGTTTTTTCTATTCCATCTATTTTTTGTAGTAACACTGCCCCTAGACCAGTGGAACTGGCATCAGTCATAAGAAAAGAGGGTTTAGAAGGGTCAAAACTACTTAGACATGGTGCATTGTTTAAGTGATCCTTAATATCAATGAATTCTTCTTCACAAATTTTTGACCATTCAAATTCACACCCTTTTTTCAACAAAGACCTTAGAGACAATGTCTTTCCTGCAAAATTAGGTATGAATTTATGATAGAATTCTGACATACCCAAAACTTAACAAGTTCATCCTTATTAGAAGGTGAACGCAACTTGAGAATAGAATCAACAAGGTTTTTCTTTGGTTTGATTCCATCTGGTGAAACAAAATGTCCAAGGTATTCAATTTCTTTAACATTGAACTTGCATTTGTCAGCCCATAAGGTAAGTCCAGCATTTTGTAACTTTTCTAAAACAGACCTCAACCTAGTATCATGTTCCTCTAAATCAGCACCAAAAATGAGCACATCATCTTGATACACTTTCACGCCCTTTAACTCTCCAAGAATGCCCTCCATCACCCTTTGAAAAACTGAGGCAGCCGATATTAACCCAAAGGGCATTCTTAGAAATTTAAAGGTACCAAACGGTGTCGTAAAAGTAGTGTACTCTTGACAAGAAGGGTGTAGCCTGACCTGGTGGTAAGCGGAGGTCAAGTCTAAAGAGGAAAAGTGCTTTGCCCCTTCAAGGGAACACAACATTTCTGCAATGTTGGGCAGAGGATAGTGATCAACGACTACCGCTCTGTTGAGTTCCCTCAAGTCCACACAGAGTCGAGCTTCACCATTAGCCTTACGAGCCATTACTACCGGAGAAACCCACTCTGTCGCCTCAACCTCTTGGATAATACCCTTCGCCAGGAGCTTGTCTAGTTCTTGCTTCATACTGTCTCTCACTAGGAGAGGGACACTCCTAACTTTAGCAAGTTTAGGGATAACATTTTCCTTAAGTTTTATCTGATGTATGTACTTTTTAAAACAGCCAAGTTCATTTGCTGAAGACACTAGGAAATTCCTTGATTAAATCATTAACCATGACGCTTACTACCCTAACAGGTGGCAACTCCTTTAGACAGACCTGAGGATCTTCATTGGGGTCAAGAAACACATGGAGATCTCTTTGGTGAAACCAACTTATAAGAGAGTCACCTTTCATTGACACGTAAATTTTTCCAGAAATTACTCTCCCCTTAAAGTTTATTGACCCCCAGAAGTAACCAAGTAGTTCAATGGTGACACCACCATATCCTTTTGGCCTTATGTCAGGTTTTTCAAGGACCACCTTATCTTTTAAAGAACTTTCATAAAACACTTTAGGAATAAGTGTAATTTTGGCTCCAGAGTCGAACAGCATCTTAACCAAAGCATCATTGATTAGGACATCCTCATAAGGACCATCAGGTTTTTTTTCTGAAACTTGACAAATAATGACTTCATTATTATCATCACAAACATCGACTTCTTTAACAGAATTGCGGACCATACTAGATCTACAACATTTGCAAACATGACCTTTCCTCCCACAAATTTTGCAAATAGCTTTCCAACCTGGACATTTCTTAAAATCAGCCATGTGACCAGAGTCACCACACCTGTAACACCTCCCTTGAAATTGTTTTAAATTCCAACATTTCTGACCTGAGAAAGACCTCTGAGTATGGTCAGTTCCTTTTGAGGTAGACTGGACTGACTTTGATTTAAGATATTTTTGGGTTTAACAGAGTTATCTGAAATTGCCTTAACGTCACAAGAAACATCCTTTTGTGACAAAGAGCTTTTCTTTATAATATCAACACACGTTTTCGAGTGTTCATGACTCTTCGCGATGGTGATAACCTCTTGTAAAGGAGGATCATCTTTTGCCAAAGAGCATCTCTAGTCTTGTCTTGAACACAACCCAGCATAAACTGATCTCTCAGACGCTCCTCCAAAGTGGCACCAAAGTTGCACGTCGAGGCTAATTTGCGCAAGACCGTTATGTATTGTTGCACTGACTCATCTTCCCTTTGCATCCTTCTACCAAAGTGATATCGTTCCAGCACAGTGCTAATCTTAGGTAGATAGTGCAAGTCAAGTTTTTAATACAAATCTCATACTCATTAAGAGACGCTGAGTCACTATCAGTGAGATCAGGTAGGTGCTCAAAACCTCTTGCCCCTCAGCACCCAAGCAGTGCATGAGCAGAGAAGTCTTCCTCTCCGCACTGAGGAGGTACCACACACACGAGAATAGTGTACGAATACCTTTTCCACTTTAGCCAGAGAAGAGGAGGTTCACCTGGTGAAGAGAGAAAGAATGGAGGAGCAGGGACATTTTGCATTCTACTGCTTATAAAAAGTTAACAACTAAAATGAGAAGAAAAAAATAAAAAAAAATAACGTATTATGTGAACTTAATCAATTCCTGAAATCGAAAAAGTGCACAAGCGCTTTATTACAAAATGAATAAGTTGTGTGCATAACCCCCTTATCACAAATTGTGCTGAAAAGGAACCTAGAAGCATAAACTCTGCTTGTAACAAGGAATGTACATCACCGCAAATTTTTTGGTGAAAACGAATAAGCTGGGTGCAACAGCGCGTAATACCAGAAGTTATTTTCCTACTGGGAGTGCATCGCAATGACGAGACATCAGCTGTGCGCAGGACTTTCACACTGGGTTGTAGTGGCAAACGAAGTAGACAGATAAACAAAGTGTGGAATTGCCAGTGCGTGTCAACGCAGGATTTCAAAACAATCCAGAAGCTGAGAGGCAAAGATAATGTGCAAGCAGCTGAAGATGTGAAGGCAGTTGAAGATGCATTGAAGATGCGATAAGTCAGCGTGAGTCAACGCGCAACTTTCAAGCCGAAGCAAGTGGTGGGAAAGAGAACTAGAATGACAACAGTGAAACACTCAAGATGTCCGCCGCGTCTTCACGTGATGACGTCACTGGGAGACTTAACATTAGCCTTCTTTTGTTTCACATAAGATGGCCGGTTGCTGACACGTAACGACGTGTGGATCAGGCAAATAAATGAGAGACAACCAAAATGGCTGCTGCGTCTTCGCGTGATGACGTCAGGATCAGGCAGGCCACTGGTGAAGTCAGGCAAGATGGGGAGGAGGCCGCAGCAAGATAGCCCCTCAGCCCCTTAGCAAGATCGGAGCGCTGCGCACATACCTCAGTTCACGAATGGCATCAAACCTCTTTCTTCAGGCTCCGCTCAACTCCGCAAGTCCTTCATGGGGAACAGACCTTGAATGAGGCTTGAGCAGCACAGAGAAACCGTTGAACACCAGGGGGGTTCCTCTCCTCACAGCGGAAGAAGAAGTGGAAGAGGATCAGTGTTCTAAGGTAGGAGAGTTGCTTGAAGAGATGAAGTACGCAGGTGGATCTGTAGTTTTAGAATTTGGCTGTTGGGGTCTCTTGTTTCGCGTAGTTAACTCGTCGCCAAATTGTGGAAGTGAGTCTCTCACAAAATGCAGTCCAGACTTCGATAGTTGAAGGAAGAGACTTTATTTCAGTAGGAAGTAATACAAGGACCCCATCCAGCGGCTGGTCAAGAGCAACTGCCTTCTCAGCTCAAGTAGCGCTAGGCAACCTTCACCACATTCCAGAACCAGGAACCTGTGGTTTACAAAGAAGGTGCAGAACACCACAGTGCCCTGTTGAAGTCAATGGGGATCAGTCCGGTTAATAGGAGGCTGCAGGCTGAGACTGGATGGCCAGTCCTGCTGAACCAACAAGGAAGCTCAAGTCTCACGACGCTCAGGGACATGGTGACACATTTGGTCCTCTTCTCCTCGGGCCAGGGCAGCTGGGTGCAAAGGTGCCCTGAGGCGTCAGTTTATTGTCACCAGAAACACTTGCAGTAGAGGGGGCCTGCACAAAGAGGCTGCAGGTGGTGTCGGGAAGTCCTCTGTTGGCAAGTCCAAGGTGGACTTCATCTTCGGAGGGTCAGGAGGCAATACTGGCACTGTTGGCTCATTCCAACTCGGCCTAGGGGGCATAGGTACAATGGGCTTTCCGGGGTCGGGCTGTCAGTGGTCCAGAGTCCTCATAGTTCTTTGGAGTGCCTGCAGGATGCAGGTAAGCAGATCCGCTACTCCACTGGAGTTCCTGGGTCTTTGTTGAAGGCAGGCAGTCCTCCCAGACTTTTGGAGGCAGAGCAGCTGCAGAACAAGATGACTTTAGCACAATTTGGCAGGAACAGCAGACATTCCAGCAGGGTTGGTGCCTAGTCAGTTGCTTCTCCACAGTCCTTGCGTTTTGTGGCACTTCTGTGTCCTTCTTCTTAGGTCAGCAGGAATCTGATTTCCTGGTGCCAGGGGCTCCCCTAAATACTAGATTTAGGGGCATTAGGGGAGTGTAGGGTAGTAGCGAATGGGCACGTATGCCTGGGGTCACTATGCCCCCTATATTACCACTTCCTGTGGGAAGTGGACAGAACCCTATCCCAGAGATCCTAATTCTGCCATCACCAAGATGGCAGACTTTTAAATTTCGTGTCCACATCAGGTAGTCCACCTTAAGGGTGGCACTAGCCTGAGGGTGAACACGCCTTCCTGCCTACTAATTTTACTGCCTGTACAGGCTCAAATGGGCCCTGGTCAGGGGAGTGGCATCCCCTTACCTCCGAGGGAAGTCAGATTTGCACACCAAAGGCAGTGGGCTCTTTAAGCTCCCTGCCTTGGAATGCTAATTTACAGGTCAACCTGTTGGAGGGGGATGTAAAACACCCTCTCCAGAGCACGCTTTGTTCCTGACTGCCTGAGAGCTTGGGCTCTCAACTATTGCAGGGATTCTGCGCAAACACAGAACTGTACATAGGATTATGGGACCTTAGGTACAGGGACTGAGTCGTCCTACCACATTAGTACCCATGAGCCCAGGACCGACCAGCTATAGTGTCTCACTTGCCCTCCTACTCACTCACAGAGGAACAAGTGATTAGACACCCCAGAACACAACACTTCCCACTCTCTCAGGAATCGCAGTTGCAAGACACACCCTTTCGCTCACACTGTTGTACTTCTCCACAATAAGATCGGACAGAGACACGAACAAGTTCAAAATATTTATTTTAACTAACGTGCTCTAATATTGTCACAACCTACCTGGAGTTGCAGTAATGGAGGGTGAGGGCGAAGACTCATTCCCCCCTTATGTCTCTCCTCTCATGTATCTCTCCCCCACACAAAATCCCATTGGAAGCAACCACACCATCTCTGTTGCCTACACGGACTTCCGGGGTTACGAGGACCAAAACATATCCCTGTCACGTGGGCCAATCGGTAGAGAGGAGTACGGCCCAGCTGCCTTGATCGGCCGACCTGATGCTGACGAGGAAGAGAGTAACTGGATACCGAAGACCGACTGCGCGCCCGACTCACGGAGGCAACAAGAAGACACCGAAAGAAGAGAGAAGTCACACGCATCCCAGAGCGAATCCCAGCCTGTGAGAGCCAATTCCCCGAGGGTGACACCAGAGAGGGAGCCGGACCCGATCCGGTATCGCGACTAAGGCTGCCACGTTCCAGGAGGAACGTGGCTGTCAGAGGTACGTGCAAGGCTGCGTGGCATTCTTTTAAGGGATCCCGGAGGGACGAAAAGGTCCTCCGAGAGAAAGGGAGGGGGTGGTTAGTAGCTCCTGACAAGCGGAGGGAAGCCCAGAGGTTGGGACTACCCTAGAGCGGGGCGCCCGGGTAACCCATGGAAGCAACACTGGTGGTGGAGCTGGTGGCTAATTGATCCCCTCACTCCCTTCTCCCTGAATAAATTGAGGCACGGAGACCGTCCTCACCCTTTCTTGTCTTGTTTCTTTTCCTTTTACCACCCCTTCGAGGACCAAGAGACGTCCCAGGAAGAAGAAGCCTAAAAAGAAGGTCTCTTGTCTGAAGCAAGCCAAGTGAACCAAATTATACCCCGGGAACAAAATGTGAACTATCTTAAAATCCAGAAATAAAACGGTCAGAAGCAAAGTCAAGTATCCTGTTGTTTCTCACTCTGTCACAAATATGCAGTATACGTGCTACAATAAGCAGAAAAATGCATAACACAAATACGGTCAGCATAGCAAGTAGTCTGTAAATCATAAAAGGAGCTGTCATAGTGAAAGACAGCGTAGCCTAACCTCCCTCCCCTTATATAGAAGCAGGATGATTATATATTAGAAGATCTCTGGGCGTTATTTGCAGACCCCGTAGCTCCGTCTATAGATGGCAGATCTACATCATAGGTACTGTCATGCTCTTCTCCCTGGAAAGGTCCCACTCCAAGTGTGTGCTATCCATCTGTGTGTTCCAATATGACCAAAGTACGTATTCCCAAACAACAGCTGCATCTGTATGTTTTGTCTAGGTGCTAGAGCCTGACCAGAACAGAATAACAAGGGGCATTGTTGTTCGACCTTGTTCACATTGTGCAGACTAAATCCCAGGAACCTGCAAAGCATGAAAACAACTGTATGTCCTTGTGTGAAAATATCAAAAGAGGCCTTTGCAAAATAAACTTGTGTAGTAACGTGCGCAAAGCAGCGGACAGTCAGCAGCATGCTCATGCTAACTTAGGGAAGACAACAATGTCCCCATGGGCCACGTGACACCCTCTCCATGGTCAGGACGTTAGCCCTGGACTAATACAGAAGTCACCTGTAAGCAGAACCAAAGCGTCTCCATCAAAGGTCAAATTGAATTCAAAGTGGCAAAGCAGGACTGTGATAGAAAGGAAAAAATGAGAAGAAAAAAAATGTGTATGCAAAAATATATCCAATTACAGCGCATTTATTTTTTATTTTTATTTATAAAGTTTTATATAGCGCGAACAAGATCCCGAAGGATATCAGAGCGCTTCACAATATGATGGGAGGAAGAACATAAATGCAATATCAACATCCAGGTAGATGAGAGAGAGAGAGAGAGAGAAGAAAAAAAAAAAAGACTGGAATGGTCGCAGAGTGCGGGACAATTGCGCCCAGGAGGGTAATACAATAAGCAGGTGTACACGGGCAACGAGGGGGGGTCACAGTGTGCATTAAAGAAGAGCCGTTACAAATGGAGGTACCATGATAGTGGGAACAATGTCAACGAGCAAGTGAGCCTATCCCTCTTAGGGCAAGAATTTGTTCATTAGGAATCGTTTAGCTTCCAATTTGAAAGCCTTCGTTGAAGAGATTCTGCGTACCTCCGGTGGAAGAGAGTTCCATATATTTGGGGCAGCGCCGGAGAAAGCTCGATTGACAAGTTCTTTTTTGTTAGAGATAAGTGGTTTCAAGAGGAAGGTAGTGGCGCTTCTTGAGGCTCTTAAACCACAGGATAGTTCAAGTTTTTGCGCAAGGTACCTGGGAGTATTGAAGTGAAGGGCTTTGTGCGCCAGAACGGCAATCTTTAGCTGAATTCGGTAGCTTCATAGGGCAGCCATTTGAGAGATTTTAGGACTGGGGATATATGTTCGTATCGTTTGGTGCCTGTGACCAGTCTAGCCGCCGCGTTCAGTGATGACCTTAGTGGAGCCAGGGCATATTTGGGAAGGCCACAGAGGGTAGCACTGCCGTAGTCTAGCCTCGGCAAGACAAGCGCTTGGACCACCTGCTTGAAATCATTTAGTGGAAAGAAAGGTTTTATATTTCTGAGTGACCTCAACAAGTGGTTTGCTCCCTTACATACATTGCTGATATGATTTTTCATATTCAGGTGCTTGTCCATGGTGACTCCGAGAGATTTGGCTGAGTCTATGATGAGAGGAGTGCAATTGAAAGCTGCGAGATGACTCAACCATAGGTCTAGCTTGGGGATGTGGTTCGGAGGGGAGATGAGCAGGAATTCCATTTTGGAAGTGTTAAGCAGGAGATGGTTCTCCGTTAACCAGTTTTGAGTAAACGTTAGGGTAGTGTTGAGAGAGATGATGTTTTCCAGGGATGAGATTTTCAAATAGAGTTGCGTGTCGTCCGCATACATGTGGAAGAGAATGTTCATGGAGTTTAATGAGTTAGCGAGAGGTTCCAGGAAAGGTTGAACAGAATAGGAGATAGAGCGGACCCCTGGGAGACCCCCATGAGTACAGGAGAGGCTGGGAGAGAGAGTGGTTTGCCTTGACTCTTTGTGATCTGTGATGTAGGAAAAGCGAGAACCATTGTAGCACCTGATCAGCAAAACCCATTCTGTTTTGCAGGATGGATAGGAGGTTGTCATGATTAACCGTGTCGAATGCGGAGGAAAGGTCAAGGAGAATCAGGAGGCAGGATTAGTTTTTGTCAAGCATTTTTAAAATGTCATCCATAACGTGGGTGAGAGCCGATTCGGTGCTGTGCCCCTTCCTAAAACCAGATTGATGCTGGTCTAGGAGTTGATAATTCTCTATGTGAGCACAAAGTTGAGATTGTACACATTTTTCTAGAAGTTTCAGCTAGGGTGGAGGATGTTGGAAATGGGGCGGAAATTATTGAGATCAGATTTGTCAGCGTTATTTTTTTTTAGAATGGGTGATACCTGAGCTGCTTTTAGGCAATTGGGGATCGTGCCTTGTGAAAGAGAAGCGTTTACAATCCTTGTCCAGGTGGGGATGAGTGCATTCTTGATTTCTTTGAAGATGGCCGGGGGCAACGGGTCACTGAAGTGGTTGGAAGGGTTGATATTCTGAAGAATCTTGTGGATGTCGTTTTCATGAAATGGGGTAAAGGTGCCCCATGACGCATTGTTCCTGGTGTTCTTGGTGGTCGATTTGCCCTTTTCAAAGGGGTCAAGGGGGGAGGCGGCACTTGAGGAAGGCAATAGAGCCTTCTTAGAGGCGAGGTCAGCAGAGATGAGTCTTGATTTCTCCGAGAAGAAAGCAGCAAGCTCGTCGCAAGTGGGTGAGCTGCCACCAGGTTCAGAGTGGTTTGGACCAACGACTGATTGCTGTTTGACCAATTCGAACAGTTTCTTGGGGCGGTTTGCCGCTTGATCCAGTTGGTGTCTGAAGTAGTCAGCCTTAGCACTCTTGATTTGTTTGTTGTAAAGGCTCCTGACATCTCTAAGGAGTTTTAGTTGGTCCGAGGAGGGATTGGATCGCCAGGAACGTTCAACTGCCCTAAGGTTGCGGCGTTCTGTGTTTAAGTTGTCATTATACCACGGTTTGGATATTTTTGTTGAGGCATTTTTATGTTTGAGTGGAGCAATGTCATCCATGATGTTGATGATTGTCGAGTTGTAGGCGTCGGTGAGTGATTGCACCTCGACCAAGTCAGCTTGGGAGGAGAGGGCAGATTTACATTGGGCAGCTAGTTCGTCACAGTTTATTGATCTGAGGTCTCTTTTCCATATCTTTGATTTCAATGGTTGAGGCTTCCTCATCAGCACCTCCCTGTTAATGTAAAAGAGGATGCTATGGTGGTCGGACCAATCACAAGGGGTAATGGAATCTAGGGTGATGGTCTGCCCTTTAGAGATGATGAGGTCTAGAGTTTCTCCTTTAATATGAGTTGGCTAGTCGCAGTGTTGAGTCAGATCTTGATCATTTAAGAATGATTTAAGGCAAGATACAGTGAAGGCTGAAATCACCAAGGAAGATTTGGGCCACCGCTGAGTTGACATTGCTAGCGCATCCTCCGGGCCAAAAACTTTGTGTGACAAGTGGAATGCCACGAGCTCCATTAAGGCGTCAGAACATTCCAGAGTAAAAACCGATGCCATCTAATTAAGCAATTCGAAGGAATATATCCAAAGGCTGCAAGGAGCATTCCAGGGCAACCTGTGTCGATTTTGATGAAATTACGATCCAAGAGGCGCTGTGCACGGGCACAGGAACTCCTTTCGGCTGCCGGCCCCAGTGAAGGATCGCACACAAGACGCATACCCACAGAACAGCCCTGCCTATGGGACATCAATGGACCCATCAACAGTTCATAATCTAGGGCAGCGGGTGACGTAGTGGACAGGCAGACATCCAGGGCCCATTGAAAAGGGCCCCGGATGCAATAGAACACAGGTTGCACGCAGGTTAAGTAGGCATAACGGAAGGTCAGCCAATAGTCGATGTCAAGAGCTTCCAATGGCATTAAACCAAAAAGCTGCCCCATCCGATCACGGTACAGCTGCAACTGTGCCTGGCTGGGCGGTACCACAGATCGAGCAGCCATTGTGGAACAGCAATAGAAGTACCAGAAGGCCACAAACCAGGAGGAGCAGCACGGGAAACCCCCCGAATACCCTGGAAAAAATAGAATGAAAAAAAGCAGGTATTACTCCGAATATAGTCGGAAACAATGTGACAAGGCCGGATCCCACAACTTTTAAAAAGTGGGCTAGGTCTGCCGTATCAGGCGCATTAAAAATTTAGTGAATTAATTCCCCAAAGTGTAGGGGGAGATTCATGTTTAGCAAAGACTGAATTTCACTAGATGAGCTTGCCACCTGAAGTTCGAAGGTCTCGCAAGCTGACGTGAGAGCCACTTCTTGTTTAAACAACAGCGCTTTGAGTCTGCTTAACTGATTGAAATGTGTTTTCAAAGTTGGAATGGAAGGCCACAGCGAACTATCTACACTCCCGTGTGGGGGGGAAACAGGACATTGCTGCAACAAGTAACTCGTTGTGAAACTGTTACTAAGTACTGGATGCCTGCCTGTAAACTGCAGCAGTTCTAATTGTTGAGAATTAGATAACACCCATTAGAAAGTAAAGTGAGAGTTGGAATAATAGCAGGAACTGGGGTTCCTTTTTAAAAAAACAAGCCAAGTTAGGTGCTGAAACGTTGCAGGCGCAGTGAAGTTTCACTTGCTTACAAACAAGAGAGTCACAATCCTCCCCTGTAAGGAAAACTTCTTTTTCTGCATGTTGACAACGGAATGCGAATGGCAAGGACCATACTTCATGTATGAAACTGCTCCCAAGTGGTTTATATCTACCTACAGGATAGTGTTTCATGCAAGCTGTACACTGGAAAAGTCAGATGGGCAATGAAATAACACCATGTATTAACCATACCGCAGAATCTGTTTCTGCTACAGTAAATGGTAACTTTTCCAGTTTCTCAATGTGTACCATAGTCTATGTTGCATCTTTCATAGACATCATTTTCTGTTTATCTGTCAAATTGAATGGTAAAAACAGTGCGGAAACATTAAGGTAATTCCATGGTACCCTCCCATTCTTAAGTGTCTGTAAGGTCCAACCAAATTGCATAACAGAACATAACTGATTTTGACCATGATACAAAGTAGATACCTCATTCTGAACAATATCAATAACAGACGACACAATATTGTTCTAAGGTATATACACGAGAAGACAGTGTGTTTATGCTGTTATCAACCACTGCAAGAACTTTGTCCAAATTATCTTGATCAATTTGGCGTAAGCGAAGTGCTGCGTCAATTTGTGATAATTTCCAAAATTCATTGTAGGCTGCATAAACAAAACGTTTAGTGTGAGGGGATTTTGGACCTAAAAGAAAATCTGAAAGATCAAGGTCACCGGACAAAAGGGAAAGATGGTGCTTCACAGACGATAGTGTGGAATGTTTCCAACCATTGTTGACATAATTTACCAATCGAATAAGTGGTAACTTTATGCAAGTGGGGGTAACGAGAATCAGGTCTATTTTGGATAAACCCGTTAGCAGCATTTCTAAAACATAAATGACAAGCATCGGTGTGTGTGTAGGCCATAACACCTAACCCTTCGGATTTATCATAGAAGAATTAAAAGTACCATTTTGTATCATACAAGTTAATTCTTCAATAGTATAATTGGTATGTGTGTGCCACGGCTCATATTGAGCCAGAGACAGAAAAGAGGAAGTATTCAAATTTTTAGCAGTGGCTAAACCAAAACAGGTAGTTTGTCGAACCATCTTTTTAAAAATATTAGTTGAGACTGTATTAAACATGCACGTTGCAAGGACTCACTCCCTTGCACTTGATAAACCGTAGTGCCCTAAATAGACTTTAAGTCAACAGTGTCTTTCCAAAATTGGTAACCTTTCAGGGACAAATAGTCTATAAAAGATGAGGAATAAATTAATTTAGTCTGTGTAAGCATATATTTGTTCATTGTGGGGATATTCAATTTGAAATAATATGATGCTGGGTCAGATAGATTGTAACCAGTAAAATATGTGAATTTCTTTTTCTGGGGAATGGAACTTATTTTAGATGGTGTAGGGCAATGTTCCCATTGTGTATAATTGTAAGTGGGTCTTTGCGTACTGGTTTTGTGAAGAAAGTGATGTCCATAATGTTGATAACTAAATAAATCTGCATAATTTGCTGAATTTAAATATAGAACTTCCTCCTCAAAAACAGTATAAAATTGCAAATCAGAAAACAAAGAATTAACAGCACTGACATCCCAATCATCTGAATGCATTCCAGGTAAAACGACATCTCCCAATGAAACAGGAAAGACATATGGAATTTGTAGGTTCTCGTTAGGACCATATACATCGAATGGCACTTTGCCCCAAACAATGCCATCAGCGATCAACACTGCTGAAATATTAAGAAAGGTTTGCTCTCTTTTCATTTTATGCGAAGAAGTATGCGGGGCCAGTACTCCGTCAACCAGTTCCACATTAGAGGGTTCAGGCAAGTAGTGGCAATTAATCAAAAGGAAAAAGACAGTCACAAATCCAATCCTCATGAAGAGGAACACCATTGACAACACAATCCAGACGTAAGTCCATGGTGGGACCAGGTAAGTTCTTTTCAACCATGAGATGAAAACACAAATCCGAGTAGGAGGCACAGCAATAGACGAAGACAACGAAGATGTATCCGAAGAAAAGTTATCTTGGTCAATATAGTAACCACTGGAGCTGAGCTGAAACAATGGGGGCTGTTCTTCGTTAGAAGTTGAATGTAATATAGTTTCTGGGATATCAACTGTAAGTTCAACTGGTGGGGAAGTATACTCGTTTTCCACAATTGTAGACGTTGAAGGCAAAACAGGCAATAAATCAATTGAAGACTCAATCTCCCCCTCCAGTTGTCGAGGAGAATCCGGAGAAACAGAACTCAACTGATGCAGTGTAACATCCCGACGGGGGATGCTTGTAGGCATACTATTAAGTATTGGCCATATGGCGTAACTTGACATGTTCAATTGAAATGAACCGATTGTCTTTGCATCCAGGTAGCGGAGGTAAGATCACAGTGCAGACCAAGGCCCGGAACCGGAACACGGTATGTGGAAACAAATTCTTTCTTGTTGGCCACTTTCTCCCGGATCAGATCACCAACTATAGGAAGCCAGCCAGAAACGGGGACCAACACCACTGCATCCGTTGGCGAGGGCAAATGGGTTTTTGCTAAAGCATCTCGATTCTTTTGTAGATCCTGTAACATAGCACAATGGTTATCTATGTAAAATGTCGCGGCAGCTGCCAGAAATAGCAGAAATAGAATCCAGCAGCAAAACAGGAGTCTTTGTATGTTTGTGTGTGTACAAGTGCATCTTTGAGTATCTTTGTGTGTGTTTTGTATGACTGGCTGTCAGCCGGCAGTATTAAACTACTAGCATTGTTGGTTATAGGATTTATCATGGGCAACAGATATGTGCCCGAAATAATCAATAATCTATGTAAGTAGTTGCTCTAGCAAGGCCCAGACCATCAAGGTCTGGCACAAACATCTTATTGCCAAAGAGCATTTTGTACGGGGTCCGCTTACCCAGAGTTCTTCTAGGGAGATTATTTAGTGCACGTCGAACCCCATAGAGATGAGTCAACCAGCTCCGGCCTGTACCGAATACCCTTGCTGTTAAAGATTGCTTTAAGTCATGGTTTAGCCACTCCACAACAGAGTTGCCCTCAGCCCGATATGGAGACGAGAAACGCACCTGCACCCCCATCGACTTCATCGAATCACGGTAAGCCTTAGAGGCAAAAGGCGGTCCTTGGTCAGAATGGAAGGTGCCACAGGCATAAGCCCCTAAAAAGACATGCAAATCTTTTATAACAGTACGAGCGTCAACACAGTGCTGTGACCAAACCCAGAGGAACCTGGTGCACAAATCTACTGCAACCAAAATGTATTTGAAAGCATTGTCAGATGTCAAAGGATCGCAGTGATCAAGATAAACACAACCAAACGGTTGATTTGAAATGAAAAGTTGAGTATGTGGTGGACAAGAAACAATAGAAGGTTTAATCTGTTGACAAATGCCACAGGAAAGAACATATTTGCGTGTCTGTTGGTATATACCTCGCCACCGATAACGTTACTGTAAAAGAGAAATTGTGGCCGTCACTCCCGCATGTGCTGAAGCCATTCCTTCATGGGCAGCCACAATCAATGAAAGTCTGCGGTCTTCGTTGGGAATCAAGCGGTCCCCAACTGAGGGGATAGTCGCAAACGGAACCTGATCAGTGGTTAAGTGATATGAATAACTCAAAGGGAAACCCTGGGGAAACACTGTCCCCTCCTTCGTTGCAGCAATAGCTGGCAAAATATCATCATCCATTTTAGTCATGAACCTTGTAACAGCTGCTACTTCAACTGTGGCTACTGCAGATTTGGCTGCCTCATCAGCAATAGAATTACCAACAGCATGTACTCCACACGCTGATGGCCTAATGTATGGATAACATGTGTGAGTGGCAAACGTTCCTTAAGAGCGGCCACTCAGACTCAAAGCGTTTTATGCTTTATTGCGCTACCCTTAGAATCACAAAAATCATTCTGTTTCCAAAAGAATAAGTTGTCATTAAAGGATTGTACACAGTAGAAGGAATCGTACACTACAAGAGTAGTCACCTCAGGATCAGCAAACTCAAGAGCCAATAGTAAAGTGCGTAACTCGGCCAATTGTGCCGTACAATTGCCAATGGTTTGTTTGTGGACCAAGGAGGATTTAAAATCACTGTCCACTATCGTGCTGGCCACAATAGCGCAGGCCGCAGAATAAGCATGTTTAGATCCAATGGCTGGCTATGCAGACCCATCAGTGTAAATGATACATTTGTACTGATCAAATGGGAGTAAGGATAAAGGAAGAGTATGAACCTGTTCATATTGTAAAAACTCTTGTGTTTGCAAAGAAGGATCAAAGACGAAATTGACATCAGCCGACGTCAATGAACTAGCCCATTGTATCCAATGTGGATGCAGAGCTTTAGAATTTGGTACACTCGCCTTTGTGACAGCTTCCAAAGCGGGCACAGGCAAAACTATGAAAATGCGTTTGCCCTGAGCCAGAGAGCGTTCCTTTAGAATCGCCATCTGTACTGCTGTTAAAAAACATTCGGTAGAAGAAAAACGCATTTCTACAGGAGTAGAAAATGTGATTTATAAGCAATGGGAACTGTGTCCCCTTCATTAAAAGTCACGTAGGTGAATCCTAACATTACCGGTACAATACATATGACCAATTTTGTTGTATTGTCTCTAGTTAACAAGAATTGAGTTGCAAGCAAATCAGACTGCAAAGACTGCAGCACTGCTGTGTGTTCCGGAAGCCAACTGGAAGACAAAAACGAAGGTTGTGTCTACGCATATAGCGGTTTGATACACTGGGCATAATCTGGAATAGAGGTCCTGCAAAATTCAAGAAACCCGCAAAGACTGTAATTTTTTTAGGGTAGTTCGAGGTTGCAATTGAGCACATTTCTCCAAAAAGTGGGGTGCTAACCCCCTACCCTCATTATTCAGTTCGTAACCGATGAAAAGAACTGGCAAAAAAAGCAATATGCGATTTAGCAAACTTGAATTAGTAACCTAAAGTTGAAAAATGTGTGATAATGCGATCCACATGCATGAGATGCGGATTTAGTTCATCATCCATCAAGTAAATATCATTGACATATGAAAAGGCATCAGGGTCGATTTCGTGTAAAATCAACACAATGCGTGCCGCAAAAACCCCTGGGCTATTCTTATACCCCATAGGCAATCTCGCATAATGTTTCTGATTGCCGAAAGCACTGAATGCGGTCAAGTCATGGCTTTCTGTATCCAAAGTGTGGCTGAAAAATCAATTGGAAACATCCAACGTAGTTTTAAATTTCTTTCGGACAATGTTATTTCTAACGTAGAGCTGTGTGTATTTTGTACTGCAAGAGGTACGAAAATGACTGTTCAAATGTCTGTAGTCTAAAACTATGCAATTTGAACCATCCTGATTCAATATCAGAAAAAGAGGATTATTCATAGACAAGACACAGGGTTCAATTACACCCTGATATTCCAATTGAATTAGAATTTCAATAATGGATGCTTTAGCATCTCGTTTAATGGGATACTGCGGTTGGGGCTGAGGTGTAGATCGTAAAGGAATAACATGCAATGGTGAATCCTTATCCCAACCCGCTTGATTGCGACATAAAGCAGAAGCCAAGGCTAAAGCCCACTTCGAAGCATAAGAGTGTTTAGTCTCTTCTGGGACATATTGTGAAAAAGACACTGGGGCCGATTCACAGAACTAATCTGAGATAAAATCCTAAACTTACTACTTTTGGTATTCACAGAAGGCATTTACTAGTAGTAAAGTTAGGACTACTAACTTTACTACTACTAACTTAAGACAAAATCCTAAACTTACTACTTTTGGTATTCACAGAATGCATTTAGTAGTAGTAAAGTTAGTAGTCCTAACTTTACAACTACTAACTTAAGACAAAATCCTAAACTTACTACTTTTGGTATTCACAGAAGGCATTTAGTAGTAGTAAAGTTAGTAGTCCTAGGTCGATGTGGTTTGAAACCAGCCAAGAGTGGCCAAGAAGCCCCATCTATACAGAAGGGGCCCATACGAACAAAAGATACAGGGTGAGGAAGGGCGCCATTAAACCAAATAGTATGCTCTCAGGACGTCAACGGAACTTCAATCATCACATAAGGACAATACGCTGCTGGAGGAGCAGCTACTGTGTAAGCATGAAAAAAATTATCATTTGCGTCAACTGCTGGAAAGGTAACCCAGGAATAAAACACCTCAAAGCGATATGCCGGATCAGCTTCGACCACGAAAAATAATGGTAGCCCCCGCATTGGGGACCCCATGTTGCGTCAAATGGTGTGTAACCGCCGCCCGGTTATGTGCCAGAATAGCGACCGATTGTGCCATGTGATATGTAACTAATAAACAAAACTGTAGCGCAAAAATGGGTCTAAAAACCTTTTAAGATTCAAGCGTGAAAAACCTGCAGAAACAGGTGTACCCTACAACTGCAGAAGGCTAAGCCCTCCCACCACAGATGTCTCCGGGAACTGGTGAGAGGGTATCGTGAACAAGCACAAGCGCTACTCAGGGGTCCCGTGAATACCAGAGTAAAGTGAGTACCAGACCAAACGTTGGCGGCGCCATGTTGCAGGTATTCTGCGCAAACACAGAACTATGCGTAGGATTATGGGTCCTTAGTATATAGGGACTGAGGCATCCTACCACCTTAGTAGCCATGAGCCCAGGAACGACTAGCTATAGCATCTCACTTGCCATCTTACTCACCCACAGACGAACAAGTGATTAGACACCCCAGAACACAACACTCCCGACTCTCTCAGGAATCGCGATTGCAAGACACACCCTTTCGCTCACACTCTTGTACTTGTCCACTCTAAGATCTGACAGAGACACGAACAAGTTTAAAATATTTATTTTAACTAACGTGCCCTAATATGCAGTATACGTGCCACAATAAGCAGAAAAATGCATAACACAAATACGGCCAGCATAGCAAGTAGTCCGTGTAATCATAAAAGGAGCAGTCATAGTGAAAGACAGCGTAGCCTAACCTCCCACCCCTTGTATAGAAGCAGGATGATTATATATTAGAAGATCTCTGGGCGTTATCTGCAGACCCCGTACCTCAGTCTGTAGATGGCAGATCTACATCATAGGGGCTGTCATGTTCCTCTCCCTGGAAAGGTCCCTCTCCAAGTATGTGCTACCTATCTTTGTGTTCCAATATGACCAAAGTACGTAGTACCAAACAACAGCTGCATCTGTATGTTTTGTCTACGTGCTAGGGCCTGACCAGAACAGAACAACAAGGGGCATTGTTGTTAGACCTTGTTCACATTGTGCAGACTAAATTCCAGGAACTTGCAAAGTGTGAAAACAACTGTATGTTCTTGTGAGAAAATATCAAAAGAGGCATTTGCAAAATAAACTTGTGTATTAACGTGCGCAAAGCAGCGGACAGTCAGCAGTGTGCTCAGGCTAACTTAGGGAAGATGACAATGTCCCCAGGGGCCACGTGACACACCCCTGGGGATCAGAAACCTGTCTGTGGTGGCAGGCTGGTCTACACCAGTCAGCCAGCACACTAGAATCTGGTACGTTTTCAGTCGCCACCTCCAAGGTGCCTTCTGGGTGCATGTATTAATAAATCCATCACTGGAATCAGTGTAGATTTATTAACACAAGATGTTTGATACCAAACATATTTAGTTTCAGTGAAGCTATCATGTAGCTAGGAAACTCGTCTTTGGCCAGTGTCCAGCCCATGTACTTAAAATGCCTTCCCTGGTCACTTGTACTGGAAGTAATTGAACTGTCCAGCACAGGGGCATAACTCCTCATGCAGATCTGCCCACACATGTAGTATAGTGCACTCTGCCTTAAGGCTGTAAGGCCTGCTGTAGGGGTGACTTACCTATACTGCATGCAGTGTCTGCAGGCATGGCACACATGATTGTGTGATAACAATGTATTAGCCTGCACTCAGCGTTCTCAAATTAACCAAATTGCTTAATGTATTTCAATTGTGTGCTGCCTTAAGACAGGACCTGCCCAGGTCCATATGAAATCTACTAACATAGGTGTACAAGTCTTGTGCACCCAAACAATGCGCACAACTCAAGACCCATGCAAATATATAAACAAAGTTTTCTTCAAGCTCAACAATGTACATCCGTGGTACTCATAGTACGGCCAGGGGGTCCGCCGGCATGCCTTCCTTGGAGGCCCGCGGATCTTGCAGGTAATGTACCCATGACCCCCCAGCTTTTGTTTAGAGAGAGAGAGTGGAGAGAGAGAGAGTGGGGAGAGAGAGAGAGCTTGAGAGAGAGAGAGAGAAAGTGGAGAGAGAGAAAGTGGAGAGGGAGAGCGAGAGAGTGGGGAGAGAGCGGAGAGAGAGAGAAAGAGTGGAGAGGGAGAGCGACAGCGAGAGAGAGAGTGGGGAGAGAGAGAGAGCTTGAGAGAGAGAGAGAAAGTGGAGAGAGAGAAAGTGGAGAGAGAGAGAGAGAGAGTGGGGAGAGAGCGGAGAGAGAGAGAGAAAGAGTGGAGAGGGAGAGCGAGAGCGAGAGAGAGAGTGGAGAGAGAGACTGACTGAGAGAGAGACTGACAGAGACTGACTGAGAGAGACTGAGAGAGACTGACTGACAGAGACTGACTATGAGAAAGACTGAAAGAGAGACTGACAGAGAGACTGACTGACAGAGAGAGAGAGACTAACTGACTGACTGACAGAGAGAGAGACTGACTGACAGAGAGAGAGAGAGACTGACTGGGAGACTGACTGAGAGAAAGAGAGACTGACTGACTGACAGAGAGAGAATACAATGAGAGAGAGACTGACTGACAGAGAGAGAGAGACTCACTGACAGAGCAAGAGTGACTGGCTGACTGAGAAAGACTGACTGACAGAGAGAGAGACTGACTGACAGGGAGAGAGAGAGAGACGGACTGACAGAGAGAGAGGCGGACTGACAGAGAGAGGCGGACTGACTGAGAGAAAGACTGACTGAGAGAAAGAGACTGACAGAGAGCGAGAGAGAGACTGACAGAGAGAGAGAGAGAGACTGACTGACTGAGAGAGACTGAGAGAGAGAGAGAGAGAGAGAGAGAGAGAGAGAGAGAGAGAGAGAGAGAGAGAGAGAGAGAGAGAGACGCCAGTACTTTGTGAAGTCAGTACTTTGTGCCAGAGGGAGGAGACAACAAAAGATTACTGTAGGGGAGAAGCGAGGGAAAAAGCATGAGCTAGAAAGGGCAAAGCTAAATAAAGAGAAAATATAGGGGAAAGAGCAGGCCATGCACTTCCCTGGAGTGGTAAAAACAAATGGTGAAGAAATAAAGAAAAAGTTGTTTGCTGATATCAGCATTTCAAGGAAACAACTCATTCAATCAGGAGTAAAGCCAAATTCCTCTAGAGTGGGACCAGCACAAGAATAGAGAGAAAAGACATAAAATCAGGATCTGGCAATGGAATCGACAAAAAGCCTTGCAATCATGAGCAGGGGGCTGAATCAAAGCCCACTCTATGTGCTTGTATGCAAAGCTGTGAAAGACTTATGAAGCTGTCTATAGCGAGACCACAAAACTGATCAGAACAGTCAGCTACACTGATAGTGCCTATGGGTAGTAGATCCAGGGTGTGTGATGGCAGTGTGGTAGCATGGATATGAAGGTGTCTGCCTTGTAGGAGAAAGGATGAAGTAAACAGTGAAAGAAGGCATGGTCTTCATCACCATGGCAGATTGTCGTATTTGTATTGCTTCAACAGGGCGGGATCGTGATCCCCCGTCCTTCCAGCAATGGCAAGGGCGTTTCTTAGGGTCAGCACTATAAGAGCGTAAAGGGAGGAAGGCCAGGCGGACAGGGAAGAAAATCTGGGGGGCCCTCTCGGACTGGCCTCAGCGGTCATGGAGTTTGCTCCAGGAATAAAAAGTAAACTCTTGGAATCCTCTCGACTTTCTTCAGTTTTTGGTCCTTGCCTTTCCGCCATTCCGTTTGCAAGACACTGCAGGCTATTGCAGGGTTAAGGGTGAGCCAAAAGTAACCCTGTGATGGAATTGGGGTCAAAGTGTGTATGAAGTTATGCAATGCTTAAGATTGCTATTGTCTGCTAAAAAAATATATATTATCAAAATGTGCTCTTTGTAGTTACATCTGCTTTCGAAATACAGCATTGTCGCATTGTCTAATGTTTTGAAACGGGGTTGATTTTTTACTCTAGCCCTGCCCCACCCCCCCACTGACCCCGCCCCCCACTGGCCCCGCCCCTACCAGTGCAGCCCTCGGCCACAAACCACACTGGAATTTTGGCCCCCGACAGAAAGTTTGTGAGTACCCATGATGTACATCCAGCATTTATTTATGCTTTGTCTGAAATCTTCATCTTTCTTTCAATAAACATCCATCAAGAGCGTATTGGTCATAGGATTTGAGGCATACATCAACAGTAGTGTATCATATACAATGTTACATCACAGCTGGAGAAGTGTGTTTAAAGTTAAAACAGACCACAAACCCTTGAGAGAGATATTCACAAGCAAAGGTACTGATTTAGTTTTGTGTAGAATAGGTAAATAGGTGGTGTTTCTTCAAGAATTTGAGTTCAGTTTGATCTATGTTCCTGGTATGAAGAACTCATTGGCAGATTGCTTTTCAAGATTGTGTGGAAAGGACAAGGTGGATGAAATGGGGGACATTTTTGACGGTGTCTTCTAGTGAGGAATTAAAAGTTGGTGAAGTGGTGTGTGTCATCATTTCTGAGGATGAGTGGTTAACAGAGATAAAAAATGATCACATTTGACAAAAAGTGATAGTTTTAATGAATTCTGGGTAGGTGTATAAGAATGCATGTGAAGAATACTTGAGAGGGTATAAGAATGTCAAAAAGGAAAGTGCCTTGAAAGATTCTAGATTGATTCTACCGATGAGTCCGAGGGACCGTATAGTTTCTATTGCTCATAAAAATCAATTACTGAGAACTGTAAATATGCAAGTGTGTAAAGACTCAAATTTTAAATAGGTTATCCATTCTATATGTACCTTTGAATTACATACTACAGGCTATACGTGGCTGTCCCAGGTCATTAATCCATTGGACTTTACTCTCCTTTTATAATCCGATATTTTTCTAACATGAATGTAAAGACTCAATTTTAATTATTTTCATTTTTATGTACAACATGGAATTATGTAACCATGCCTAGTTACATTTTATTGCAATGTGTAGGAAAGTAGGATCTGCTTTTATGGTTACCCCCACTTTTAGCCTGGTGCTTTGCTGTTTCTGACTAGTCTGACTGGGATCCTGCTAACCAGGACCCCAGTCTCTGTGCTTTCTCCCTTAAATTAACTATGGTGAGTACTTAAGTACATCCCAGATTGGCTACTGGTGTACCATTATAAGTCCCTAGTATATGGTACTGAGGTACACAGGTCATAGGTACACCAGGGGTCTCCCATGGGCTGCAACATGTATTATGCCACCCATGAGAGACCACTCAAATTGTGACTATAGGCCTGCCATTGCAGCTTGTGTAAGCTGGTGCTAGCACCACTTATGACAGATATAGGTTTCCCTATATCTGAGGTCACTGCACTTAAAACCTTTAAGTCACCGCTAAGGAAGGCCTTAGGGGCTCGGTTCTAAGTGTGAGGGTGCCTCTGCATGAGCAGAACACCCCTACAACCTTCGGAGTCCATTCTCCTGGGTTGTAAGTGCATCAACCATTACGATACAGAGTGGCCATGAGTCATTAATGGATGACCATCTCTAAACTGGCTGTAACGAACCCTGTCATGTTTGGAATCAAACATGGTAAAGCTCCTCTGGGAGGCCCTCAGTGCTCCCGGTACCAGTCTTCTAGACCCGGACAGCACAACATGGCTGCTGCTGACCAGAGACATGATTCTGCCCTCCTGCTGCTGAGCCAGGCTCGAGCAGGGGAAGGCAGAACAATAGGTATCCTGCCATAGGGAGGTGTGACCACCTCCCAGACAGTGTTTAGTGTATTGGGGCCGGGTGGGGGCATTGCCAGAGCCACTCAGTCTGCTTGAGGGGCACATTTAGTGCCCTCCTTGCATAGTCCAGTTCAAAAGACAGAATACAAAGGAGGGACTGGGGGGCTTTTTGTTTCTATAGAAGAGGGAGGTCCAGCATAAGTGCCCCAGAACAATTCTTTCAAAAAGAAGGTTATGCTGTTCCTAAGTGATCGGAGTCAGAGCAAGGGAACTGAATAGGACCAACCTGACTGTGAGATTCGAGGTTGGGAATCCATATATTGGATTATAATGCCCTCACACACCCAGTTGGGTGTCATGCTTCATCATCTGGGCAGCTCCTCGTTGGGTCGGTGGTGCAATACCCAACGGGCTCCCTATAGTAGGGGCACTTTAGCAGAGATCTTTTTCCAATAGCCGTATGGTGAAGTGGGGGTGAGGGGCCAGAAGTGTGTAGATGAATGGTTTGAGAGTGAATCTAAAATAGGATTGGGAGTACCAGCGACAACAAACTTTAATCAATGGGTCTCCTACCCTAAGTAAAAACAGACAATAGTGCGCTCAACTAAGCTTTAAGTCCTAGAATTAAGCGTATCTATTAGTGAAAAGGTCAACATGTTTCTCGCTCAATGTAAAGTCTACATGCGATTCGTCAGGACCAAAACAATGAAGACTATCTACACCTTAAAATTGGTGATGTGGCATCATACTCACATCAACCAAGCAACTACCTATTAGTGTACCTGTCAGTACTGGAACTACCTGTACAGGGAAAGAAACGTGACATAGGTTCCATCAGTTTAGTACACGTACATAGGCAGTCGTATTTCCCTTGTGAATCTGACTCAAAGTTTTTATCGGTGACCAGTGAATGCCAATGCATTGAGGACAATAAAAACTATTTAAGAACAGTGCCACACGGTGAGTGCCCACAGTGTGAGCTACAGCCCTTGTGGCACAAATACCAAGCAGCAGACACAAATTTCAGTGAAGCGCATTGACGCTAGTTTATATAGGGGGATGGCAGGCGCAATAACGGCAGCGCGCAGGCACCTATTTTAACAAAGAATCGCAGCAAGGTTAAATGCGTATTGCTAAGACGTATTGGCACCACACGTATTGCATGCGTTTGATCGTTGGGACAATGTGCATAAACCCAGCGGTCCCCTTTATTTGCATTCTTCAAGTGCAGCGCTCAACAAGTTTCCATTGAAATTTTATGGGTTCTGCATTACAAGGTCTCACCGCCTGAACTACTATGTATGAGCACTAGTTTAACGGCGAACCATAATGACATTTTGGGTCATTGCCATGATTACCCGGTCTTACGATAAATGTCTAATGTTGTCACCCTCTATTGTCTCCCAATTGCTTTCATTTAGTACATGAGGAACTCCTCGTGTACAACCTACCGGGTACTGCTGAAGCCTGGTTAGTTTACAACATTGGGTGAGTCACTGAAATTTGTGTCTGCTGCTTGGTATTTGTGCCACAAGGGCTGTAGCTCACACTAGCTCACTGTGGGCACTCACCGTGTGGCACTGTTCTTAAATTGTTTTTATTGTCCTCAATGCATTGGCATTCACTGGTCACCGATAAAAACTTTGAGTCAGATTCACAAGGAAATACGACTTCCTATGTACGTGTACTAAACTGATGGAACCTATGTCACGTTTCTTTCCCTGTACAGGTAGTTCCAGTACTGACAGATTACACTAATAGGTAGTTGCTTGGTTGATGCGAGTATGATGCCACATCACCAATTTTAAGGTGTAGATAGTCTTCATTGTTTGGTCCTGACGAATCAGCATGTAGACTTTACATTGAAGCGAGAAACATGTTGACCGTTTCACCAATAGATACGCTTAAATCTAGGACTTAAAGCTTAGTTGAGCACTATTGTCTGTTTTTACTTAGGAGTAGGAGACCCATTGATTAAAGTTTGTTGTCGCTGGTACTCCCAATCCTATTTTAGATTCACTCTCAAACCATTCATCTACACACTCTGGCCCCTCACTCCCACTTCACCATACGGCTATTGGAAAAAGATCTCCGCTAAAGTGCCCTACTATAGGGAGCCCGTTGGGTATTGCACCGACCCAACGAGGAGCTGCCCAGATGATGAAGCATGACACCCAACTGGGTGTGTGAGGGCATTATAATCAATATATGGATACCCAACCTCGAATCTCACAGTCAGGTTGGTCCTATTCAGTTCCCTTGCTCTGACTCCGATCACTTAGGAACAGCATAACCTTCTTTTTGAAAGAATAGTCCAGTTCAAACCAGCTCAGGGAGGCGTTGGCTCCCGCTCTGGCCCGAAACTGGACAAAGGACATGGGAGTATCCTCCCCACTGTCCGACCTCTCCCCTGGGAGGGAACCCTGAATCGTCCCAAACTGATCCTTAGTGTACTTAAGGGCTTTCCTGTAGGTGGGTCTCTAGATTCATCGTGGGACAAGATTCACATCAAGACACCACTTCTCCATCGACCGTCTGGGCACTCTGGACTTTGCTGGACCTTGCTCTGGGCTCCGAGACTGCAACTGGGAGGACACCTAGTCTCGTCGTCCTGCAAGTCTGCTGCAACGTCTGTGCCCATGCTCCATACAGGAACCTTCCAAGGCCTGTGGACATCCAAGATACCTGAAGGAATCTCCCTTGAAGTGAAGGAGTCACTTCCCTGCATCTGCAGGCACTGCAACAAAGCTGACCGGTCTGCTGATCCTGGCCTCCCACGGACTCCGAAAGGCTCAGCAACACAGGTGGTGGTTCTCCACATCCCTCACCAAGTTTGAGGCCAGTATCCCTCGTTGAAGCTGCAGGAAAGGAACCCCTGTGCACTGTGTTGACTTGCTGTTGCAAAGGCTTGTTGGCTCCCTTCCTCCAAGATCTTCAGGCTACAAGTAGCCTCAACCTCAAGCATCTCCTGTGACTAAAATCTTAATCCTCACCGCATCAGTTGCACCATGGGCCTGCATCTTTGGTGAGCTGCTCGAGGTCTTCTTGCGACTACAGTGCCTCCGGCCTGTGGGTCCTTTTGAGGGTCTTCTCTGATTTCAGTGGGCTCCCCTGATTACTCGGGGCTTGCTCTGACTCCCCTGCTTGTGGTGAGTCACCTGGACCTTGCTGGTCCCGACACTGCTCCTTTTTCACTTTCCACATTGATTGCAGTTGCCAAGGCTTGTTGGTGCTCCCAAAAGACAGCGACCCCTCAACTCTCGACATCCGACATGGGACAGTTCGTGAACAGCTCCTGGTCTTCCACAGCATCGCCTGGTCCGCACAGCTGCAGCTCTCAGGTCACCGTCAGTTCTCCTGCAACACCCAATATCGGTGGGCATTCATCTTCCGGGCCTCCTAGTCACTATTGAGAGGCATAGACACTATCCCCTCTGCTTGCAGGTACTTTTCATCTTGAATCCACCTTTGAGTTCTACTGGACACTTTCACCTTATCCACCTTATCCAGCAGCGGCATCTTCCTGAAGTCCTCCATTGAGTTCGACAGTGGTTTCCGATGCCACTTCACACCTATGCACCCGGCTTCCCTGGTGTAGGTATCCTGGTTTCTGGTTCCTAAGGTATCCACGGGTGTGGTGGCTCTGCAACCTTCTGTCTTCCACTGGGAAGGGTCCTTCTTCTTTAAAATTACAACTGCGACTTACCCATTGACTTGTATTAAGCCCACGGCCGTGTTCCCACTCTGCACACGGCCTCCATGGGGTTCCTGGTTACTTACCTCAGGTGGTTCCTTGGGTTCGCGGCACTTCTACGTCTTCTGGGTATAGTCTTGACTTGAGTCGTGGTTCGCATACCACTATTTTAGTATATGGTTTGGTCTCCCCCTGGCGACCACTGTGTAATCGTGTTACTTACCTGTTTTATTTGCAAAGTATTGTGTGCATTGTGTATATCTCCGGGCAGGAGATACTTGTATGTGTTAGTGTGTGTCTTATGATAAATATATATTTTTATAAATACACTGTGTGGTTCTTTTTCCCTTAATCTTTACCAATGATATTATGCTCTGGTTAAACAAGCTGCTTTACACTACGCCTGAAAGCTTCTCTCCACAGCTACCACTTAGAGAGCTTTCTAAGGTTCTCTAAGACCACTAAAATCACCATAAGGGTTGTCTGGATTGGTGCAGGGTGCCCACTTACATAAGTTTGCACGATATGCTAAGCCAGCTTCTCACATTGGTGTGCAGCGGTTGGGATTCAAGCCTGCATTTTTTTTACCAGCTAATCTTGGTATGGATTAATTGAAAAACCATCACTAATATTAGGCACATATAATACACTTAGAATAAGTAAGTACGACTGAACTTAGGGTTGGGTAGTTAAGGGTCTAGTACAACCCTTTCTCCAACATCAGAGAGTTTAGTTTCCACTAGGGTAGGTAGGTGCAGCACCTCACTACATCTAGAACCATGTCTTTAGTTGGGGGAAGTGTACCCCAGTCTGCTATGTTCAGTGGTCTAAAGTTCCAGGAACTACGGACCCTGTATAGTCTTAGGAAGATAAAGACAGGTGGCAACCCCACCATTAAGCTGCTCTTAGAGCTGCTACATCCGGATGATGGCCATCCTGTAGGGGCAGAACAGGATAATGTGGGTGGGAATACTCATTGAGAGGGAGCATCAGAGATTCCCCCTATTATCTCAATTCAGAGTATGGGCAGGAGGACTCAAATGATTCCAACCTGCCATACTCTGACCCCTTAGGGAATAGTGCAGATGCCACAGAGGACATCACCTTTGTTCCTCCTGGGAGGGTCAGAGTAGACCAAGGAGGTCTAGATCCTCCTCTAGAGAATCCAATGCTTCAGGCACTTCTATAGGGACCTCCATATCTAGTAAGAGGGACAACTCTTTGGAAAGAGAATACCAAATGCTCAAACTTGAGAAAGTCAGACTTAAGCTCAGGAGAGATCCGTTGGCCCTTGACAAAGAGTCCCAAAAAGTACAGAAGACTAGGAAGAGACTGGGACTAGCATCCCATGGTAGCAGCAACAGTGTCCCTAGAATCAGAGAAACATCTTTTGACAATAGGAACCTGAGCAGGATAGTCCATCCTCACCAGGAGGGGGAGGACATCCATAAATGGATCACTGCTTTGGAGAGGGCCTGCAAAGTTCAGAGGGTCCCTCAAGAGCAGTGGGCAGCTATCCTGTGGCTCTCCTTTGCTACCAAATGTAGAGATAAGCTCCTCGCTGTTAGAGAAGAGGATGCTGACAATTACTCAGTACTGAAGAGTGCTCTCATAGTGTTATGTTTCGTATATAGACCCATTCATAAATGCCATAATGTAGAAATACTCTTATATGCCCTATTATGGTCATACTCGTATATGCCCTATTATGGTCATACTCGTACATGCCCTATTATAGTCATGGCTCCTAATATAGGCATGATCTTTCACCTACATTAGTTCCTTACAATACACAACGAGCTCTGAGGGTTGAACGTTATCTAGTCTGTGGTTAGAACACTGCAAGGTCTTTCCAGAACACAGGCCTACAATGTACTCATAAATTATGCATGAGCATTCACCAGCTACATCTCCCGCATAATATGTATGTACAAAGTTCACCCCTGACGTCTTCCTCATGTCTAACAAAGACCAATACAAACCATACTGAGGGACGAGACACTTTAGGGTATAAATACACCACATCTTGCCACGGTAAGATAGAGGGAACCGAGACTTCCATGCTGACACACTGACCAGAGACGCTGAGGCTCCTGCATGCAGTCGCTCCAGCTGACAGCGGGCTAACACAGCCCTTGCGGGGTGTCCAACTCGAGACCAGGACGGGGTCCCACACTCTCTCTATCCAGGTATGGGGGTTCGACTAAATCCTAGAGGGATTCTTGGCTCTTAGGCTTCTAGACCTACACATATGCTAGGTACACTCAGGTACATCTAGTTAGGCATCGTAGGAGTACGCGCACTTTCATAATGCTTTTTATATTCATGTATGTATTCATGATTATTGCAATATGGTAGAACTATTCTATCCCTTCACTTTTATCGTACTGCTGATAATATATCTCTGCTATTGTCTGCTGGTTGCTGCAGCACATATATTTTACACTAGAATAATAACTGTTCAATAAATACTTATTGAAACGCCCAGACTGTTTATTCTGTGTAACTCTCCGAGACAAACCGAATAAGTAAGCACGAGTGACTGAGCGAAAGGTAGTACATTGTTTCCACGATTCTGAGGAATTAGGGTTGTCATGATCTAAGGTTGCCAGAAACTAATCTCTCCCCGATAAGAGGAGATTCTAGTGGCACTGTGAGCTAGTTAATGCAAATCCGGCTAACATACGCGGTGGGGGGTGCACAGAATCAGTCTAACACCAAGCCCACGGTTTATGTTATCCAAACGCGCAGATCCTGCAGGGGTACTATAGGAACTACACGACAATAGATGGGTTTGGCTTAACCACTGAACAGTA